>CM035112.1:31673614-32176114 GCA_020205505.1 Panax japonicus | reverse complement strand
TATATTATATTTATTTATTTATTTTTATTATTAATCTTAACAATAAAACTGTTCAAGCACAGACAGCCATACCAAGTTCTCTTCGTAAAGTACAAAAACGCTCTTCACTTAAAGGTTTTGTAAAAATGTCAACCAGTTGATGTTTAGTAAGGACAAATACTAATTTAATTAATCTTTTAGTAACATTATCTCTTAAAAAATGATGTCTCACTTTAATATGCGTAGTACGAGAATGAAGCACATGATTTTTTGAAATATCAATTGCACTAGTATTGTCACACATAATAGGCACATTTTCACATATCACATTAAAATCATGAAGAGTTTGTATCATCCACAATATTTGTGAACAACAACTACCTGCCGCCAAATATTCACCTTCTGTAGTAGACAAGGCAACTGATGTTCGCTTTTTGCTGTGCCAAGCCACAAAGGGTTTTTCCTAAAAATTCACAAGCACAATTTGTGCTTTTTCTATCAACTTAGCACCCTGTATAATCTGCATCTGAATATTAAATCAGTTCAAAGCTAGGAGATACAGGATAGTATAAGCCAAAATTAATTGTACCATATAAATATTTAAATATTCTTTTTACCGCTTTAAGATGAGATTCTTTCGGTTGAGCTTGAAATCTAGCACAAAGGCATACACTATACATAATATTCGGTCTTGATGTAGTTAGATAAAGTAAACAACCAATCATACCTCGATACATTAATACTTCAACATCTTTACATGTAGCATCAGTAGTAAAATTGATGGTAGTACTCATTGGTGTTGACTTTGGTTTGGTATTTTCAAAACAAAATCTCTTTAATAACTCATTTACATACTTGGATTGGTGGATGTGAATCCATTCATTGGATTATCTGATTTGAAGCCACAAGAAATAGTTTAACTCACCCATAAGGCTAATATCAAACTCATTGTGTATACATTGGGAAAATCACTCACACAAAGAGTTAGTAGTAGCTCCAAAAATTATATCATCCACATAAATTTGAACAATTAATAAGTCTTTATTTTTTGTTTTAATAAAAAGAGTAGAGTCAATTTTACCATGATTAAAACTATTTTCAAATAAAAACTTACCTAATCTTTCATACCAAGCTCTTGGAGCATGTTTTAATCCATACAAAGCCTTTTTCAATTTAAACACATGATGTGGATATTTGTCATGTTCGAAACCGGGTGGTTGCTTAACATATACTTCTTCATTTAAGTGACCATTTAAAAAAATACTTTTCACATCCATTTGATATAATTTAAATTGTCTAAAGCATGCATAGGCTAATAAAATCCTTATTGCTTCCAACCTTGCAACAGGGGCAAAGGTTTCTTCATAGTCTATACCTTCATGTTGATTATAGTCTTGAGCTACTAATCTGGCTCTGTTTCTTGTTATAACACCATTTTCATCTAATTTGTTTTTGAAAATCCATTTTGTACCAATAATAAATGCATTTTTAAGAGGCTTAACAAGATCTCATACCTGACATCGTTCAAATTGGTTTAACTCTTCTTGCATGGCAATTGTCTAATTTTCATCTTGAATTGCTTCCTTGGCATTTTTTGGTTCAACTTGAGAAAGAAAGGCTGAAAATGCACAATAATTTATTATTTTCCTTCTTGTGTTCATCCAAGTGTTGGGATCTCCTATGATCAAATTTGGAGGATGATTTCTCACAGTTCGAGATGATTTAGGAAGCTTCGCATTGGTCATCTGTTTGTTAGATTCAAACTGTGGTATGTCAAATTCTACATCTGAGTGTTCGTCGGATTTTTCTTCTAAATCGGACGGGTCTGGCTGTTTGTTTTTCGGTGTCTGCATGTTTGAGTTTTATACTAAAATGGACGGGTCAGGCTGTCTAATTTCAACTATCTTTCCTTCTGATTTAGACGGCTTAGGCTGTCCGGATTTAGTAGTTTGGATTCCACGACTCATATTGTTATTTCTTGCAGAATCCTCACTTTCGATAGATCATGGTTAAATTCATCAAATATTACATCCACAGATTCTTCAACCTTTGACTTATCAAGATTATAAACTCTATATCCCTTACTTTGTATTGAATAACCAAGAAAAATAGCTTCGGTTGATTTTGCATCAAATTTTCCAAGGTTACAATTAGTATTTAAAACAAAACATTTAGCACTAAACACTTTAAAATAATTAATATTAGGAATCCTCTTATTTAGTAACTCATATGGTGTTTTCAATAATATTGGTCTAATCAATACTCTATTTAGAATGTAACATGCAGTACTTACAGCCTCTGCCCAAAATCTTTTAGGCAGTTTACTTTCTTGAAGTAAAGTTCTTGCAGTTTCTTGGAGAGTACAATTTTTGCGTTCCACTACACCATTTTGTTGTGGTGTTCTTGGTGCATAAATCTCATGTGTAACACCTTTCTCACTGTAATATGGTATAAAGTCTTTTCCAAATTCCCCATCATGGTTACTCCGTATACCAATTAGCTTGAGGTTGTGTTTTGTTTCAACATTATTTATAAGCTTTTCAAATTCTGTAAAAGCTTGATCTTTAGTTTTCAAAAATAAAACCCATATAAATCTTGAAAAATCATCAATAATAACAAAAGCATAATGATTATTTCCTAAGCTAGCATATCTCTCGGGTCTAAATAAATCAAGATGCAATAATTGAAGAGGTAAAGAAGTTGATATCTGATTTTTCTGAAAAATGAATTTCTTGCTTGCTTACCTAACTGACATGCATTACAAATACCTGTCTGTTTATATTTTATCTTTGGCAATCCTTTGATAAGGTTCTTAGTAGCTAGCTTGTTAATCAATTCCATATGCACATGTCCTAACCTTCAATGCCATAGAATAGTTTGATCTTGAAAAGAAGTTAAACAAATATCTTCATTTTGATTATCAAAATTAATTGTATAAATATTACCTTCCCTTTGAGCAATTAAAGGAACATTGTGAGAAGCATGAATAATAGCACATTTATCTTTTTTTCAAAAATTACTTTGTGTCCACTATCCATTAGTTGACTTACACTAATTAAATTATATTTTAATCCTTCAACATGATGAATATTATCAATGAAAACCTTACCATTTCTAACTTTACCTTTACCGATGATTTGGCATGTGGTGTCATCTCCAAAGGTAACAGTTCTTCCCTTTTTAGTAGCTAGTGAGATGAATTTACTACTATCACTCGTCATGTGTCTAGAACATCCATTTATGTAATGGTACTTTAGCTTTTAAACACACCTACAAAATAAAGAAGTAGCTCACATTTTGGTACCCAAATCTGTTTTGGTCTGGTATTGTTAGTAGCAATTTAATCTCTTTTCTTTACCCAAACTTGTTTTATTTTAATTTTATTACAGTTTGTATCAAAATGTTCTTTTAAACCACAATTTTTACAAGTAACAAAAGGTGAACAATAAAGAGGCTTGTTCCTTGGTTTATTATTTATTATTCTAATTTTATTAGTAGTGCTTGTAATGTTTTTAACAGGATTGTACCGAATTCTTTGTTTATCTAGGCTTGACCTTTGAGCACCTAACATTATATTTAAATTCTCTTCCCCTTGAATAAATTTTGCAAGATCCTTTTTCAATGATATTATTTCTTCCTCATTGCTATTTTGCATGTTTAATATTTTCTCATCATTAAAAGCATCAATACAAGTATCTCTCATTTTTAAACTTTCTTTTAAAACATCATTTTCCTTTTTAAGATCATTGAATTCTTCATTTAATTTGTTTGCATGATTATATAAAATTCTATTATAGTTATCAAGATAATCAATTTTAACATTTAACTTAGATACTTCACTTGAAGTGCAATCTTTAACTATTTCTTGTTTTTCTTCAATTAATGTTTCTACCTCTTTCATTAAATCATTTATCCAATTTTTTAAATGAGCATTTTTCTCTTTAATACGAATATTTTCATTTTTTAAAGCTAGATAATCAGAAATAGTAATATCACCAAGTTAAGAGTTTACCTCGGATGATTCCTGATTACTTAATCCAGTGAAGCATAGTTGAGCAATTTCATCTTCTTGCTCTTCATGATTGGACTCATCATCGCTCCACGTCATTAATGCCTTTCCTTTTGAATTGCTCGCTTTATTCTTCCTTTTTAATTGGAAACAGTCTCTCTTGAAATGTCCGGGCCATCCACATTCAAAACAGGTATCTTCTTGTGGCTTTTGTTTAGCGTCTTTCTTGTTGTTGAATGTCTTGCCTTGGAACTTTGATTTATTCTTCTTTCTAATCAGCTTTCTCAATTTCTGAGACATCATAACTATTTCTTCATCATAATCTTCATCATCACATTCTATGTAGCTTTCAACTTGAAGAGTTAAGGTCTTCCTTTTAGGCCCTTCATCTTCTTCATCATACCTTTTTAGTTGATTTTCAAAATTTTCAGGATCTCCAAATAAAGTTAATGTTTCCATAGTACAAATTGTAACTGAGTCTTGAAGAGTTGTAACTTTTGATGCGAACCATTTGGGCATGACTCTAAGTATCTTTCTATTAATCTCCCTTTGATCAATTTTCCGGCCGAGCATATTTAAAGAGTTCATAAGAGTGAGGAATCTAGCTTGAGCTTCTTTGATAGATTCATTCTTCTCTAACCTGAAAATCTCATATTCTTGTAGTAATATACTTAATTTGACTTCTTTTACCTTAGTAGTTCCCTCATGGCTCATGATGATTGTATCCCATATTTCTTTTGTAGTGGTGCATGCAGAAACTTTGTCAATTTCATCTTGAATCATTCCACTTAGCAACGTGTTCATGGCTTTGGAGTCATATGATATCATGTATGATTCATTTGAATCCATTTCCATGAGAGTCTTAGGTTTTCCATCATCATGTCTTGGAATGACAGGGCCATTTTCAACAACCCACCATTCCCATGGGTCTCGTTTGAGATAGATAGTTTTCACTTCTGAGCAACAAAGGTGGCCGGCTTGTGGATTGACCTTCTTAAAAATTGAGGTGTGCCATAGGATCTTTCCCTATGACCCGCAAATATCAATATTACTAGAGCCTCGCTCTGATACCAAATATAATTATGTAATTAAGCACACCTAGAGGGGGGGTGAATATGTGTAAATACTCAAAAGTGATCTATAGTGGTTAATTTTTAAAGTATACTATAACAGGTTATAATCGGACAATCTAACCATATTCGTATTAGTTATGTTCTTCGTCTGTTATAAACGGATAGCTAATACATGTCCGTATTAGTATAAAAAAATTTCGACTTAAACCAAAATTTGCATATTTTTAAAGCATATAACAAAAGCAAAAGAACAGTAAATCACGCTAAGATTTTTACGTGGTTCAGCCCCTATCCTCTACTCTAGTGACATAATCCACGTCCAATACCAAATGGTATTGGAGACTCACTTTATTAAAATAATATTCAGCAATTACAAAGTAAATAGAACTCTTTATTACAACGACGATCGATTGGACACCTCTGTCCTATTTGCACCTCTGCAACACCTCTCACCTCTGAGACTTTGATAGCTTCGTTGAACAGAGTGAATATTACTAAAATAAATTCCCAAGCCACTATAGACTTGTACTATGTTTACAATAGATATTGAAAAAAGGAATACAAGAACAACACTGTAAACTGAGACTTAAAGAGTGATATAGTGACTTGCATGTATCTCAGATTAACTTCCTGATAAGTTACTATTCTGCAGTCTTGTTCTTCCAATAAGCCGAGCAAACAGTATATATAAAGGAGAGTAGAGTAACGGCTATGAAAAAAAATAACGGTTCAATCCAAGCAACGGCTAGTTCTTCTCAATTGAAATAGGAGATATCTGTTAGCTAAAATATCTCAACCTTCTACAAAATCTAACATATAAGATATCAGATATATATATATATATATAGAGAGAGAGAGAGGAAATTTCAAGAGCAGAATTTTAAATAGCAGAACTCTTTTAAACAGCAGAACTATTTAATAAGACTCCCGTGTTTTTTTAAAACTCAACTCCTGTGTTTTCCTTCAAGCTCCTCTCTCCTCGATAGAAACCAGAAGAATCAAGCCCTAGATAGTAACAGCTAGCAGAAGAACGAAGGAGGAGCAGAAAAATGAAGAAATTCTTCTCAATTTCTTAAATCGATTCAGCAGAAGTCTTATTGAACGAAGGGAGCAGAAGAACCAAGTCCTAGAAATAAGCCAACCCCAAATCGATTCTTCTCAATCGGTAAACCCTTTCTTTATATTTTAAATTTCGTACTTTTTGTTAGGTTTTGTTTGAAATTATTTAGGTCGTATCTGTCCTTTTTCCTAAACGTTTTGTTGGGTGGTAAATTAAGAAGAAATTGGCAAGTTTTGTTGTTGAAAAGCTCGTGGTATATGTCCCAATTTGCAAGAACAGAGGGAACTATTTTACCTCTAGTACTACAACTGAAAATATTATCACTTGCATAATTTTGTTGCATTTCTATCTGTTCCCTATTTTTAGATGTCTTTGATGTTTTTCTTAAGGGAAGCTTCAGTACCAATGTAAAGAAACCTCTGAAGCTTCAAACATGGATCAACATAGTGTTAATATAATGCATTTGAATCTATAATTGCGGTTCCACCTTCACTTTGATATTTCCAAGCAATTTGAATCCACTCCAAACCCAACTTTGAGAATGGAACCTATAGTGGTTTCATTAGTAAGTCCTGAAAAAAATTTAGAGGCATATCTTTAACTGAAAGGACCTTAGACTGGTTAAATTTATTTTGGATATTTCTATAATGATTGAGTTTCAAATTACTTGTATATCCAAGATGTTTCTCTCCATAGAAAATTCAGAAATATTTCTAACCAATTTCCCTACATTTCTTCTGAAAATTGTACAGCTGAAGTCTCTCTGAACCCTTGTTGAGAACTCAAAACATGCTATCTTCTTTTGTTATGGCCAGTTAACACCATTGACAAAAAAGATTCCTCGGCCAAACATTGACTTTGCTATTTGTTTAAATGTAGAATTGGAGCATCAAATGATGGTGCTACTCAGGATACAATTGACAAATAGAACTAATGATCACGAGGTATGTGAACTAATAGAACAAGGGTGTTTTTCTTTTATATCAATACCATTCATGTTGAATTGGAAAGATTTTGTTCTAAGAGATGGTACCAGTGGAACTTTTTTAGCTTGAACAAACATTGTCCTATTTCTGTTAGTGTTAGTCACGATGCATTTGCCCTGCAATCTGCATGACATAGTTTAATTGTTTATGGGCATGTTTCTTTTTGCTTCTGTTCACTGCTCACTACTTCTGTATTTATGTTCACTTCTAAAGATGTTTGTTCTTTAGAGAGTTGTGTATTTATGTTCTGCTTCTGTTCACTGCTTCTGCTTCTGTCAAACAGATTACTCTTTGTCAGATATTGCATAGTATATTTTAAATTATAATTAGATGTTTGAAGTAAGTAATAATTAGATGTTTGAAGTAAGAAATACCAACATCTTTGTCAATTTTGATAGCCAAATGGTTCTGCTACTAGAAGCCTAGAATATATTGTTCACTCAATGTTGCTTTTTTAGTGACAGTAGTATTTAACTGCACCGAAAGAAAGGTGCCTCTTTTGTTTTTTGTCAAAAGCCCATTAAAGTCTTTATGAGTGTAGATTATTCAGCGCGGTAATGATTTCTCAGAAACAACTATATGTCATCAGAATCTAAGATAAGGAAAGTAATTGTAACTCTTTCAACTTTTGTCAGAACCCATTATCAGGGTCTAAGAGCAAAAATTGAGCACATGGTAATATTGCAACATACTAGTCAACCCAATATAACCATCAGTAAAGTGGAAACCACATAAAGTTTGAATAAGATATTAAAATCTCGTACACAATTAATGGTAGAATAAGATGTTAAATAAGGGAAATACAACTTCATTACATTAAACAATTTTATTACAAAGCAACTACAACTTCATTATAAACAACAAAAACCACAGCATGAAAGAAAAAAGAAAAACTGAGTACACCACTTTTTTCTTAAGTCTTTCATTGTTCAATTTCATCTCCTAATACTGAGCAATTCTTGAGCCCGGTGACATTGGCGGATCAATCCATTCAAATGAGTCACATGGTATTGTTTTATAATTTGTGCAACCAACAAATCACCTCCCGGGATTTGCAGCTGCGGGATGAGCTCCCTGTTGAATTTGTGCTCATGACTTGAGGGGGGGGGGGGGGGGAATTAGTGAGGGTTTGTACGTTGCCAACATAAATTCAGTTAACTAAATTAAACATAAATATGGAACACAAATAAAAGTTACTAGACTAAGAAAATAAAAATGAAGCATGTCCATTATATTTACACCATCATCAACAGCAACATCAATAAGAACAACAATAAAGTTCAACATGTGGTTGAGTAGGCAACTGATGGTTTTAATTGGAGTTTAGAAATGCTTTAGATATCATCTAATAGGAAGTTATCACCAACTGAACTGTGTATGTGCCAGAACAAAGTTTAATTTATAAAGAGAAAAAGAAAAACACACTTAAATTGCAGTCCTAGGAACTAATTACTTTGTTAGTAGTTAATAATCATAAGATAAGGACTTCAATAAATATGGAATAAATAAATATTGCACTTTGGGATAAGAACTTCATACTTTATGTGTGTTGTCATATATTAATCTTCCATACAAGAAAGAAAATTTTTTAAAACTGAGCTTAAGTAGCCAGTAATCCGTATTATTCGTATAGAAAAAAAGATAAGAACTTCAATAACACCATTATTCAATAACACCATTATTATTTGTATAGACAAAAAAATTCGAAGAAATTGAGACAGAGATGACCTAAATAACTTCCAACAAAACCCAACAAAATCTAACAAAACCCAACAACCCAATAAAAATGAAATTAGACGAATAAAGAAAGTGTTTACCACGAGCTCACAGGACTTGGAAATTGGGACATATACCACGAGCTTTTCAACAACAAAACTTGCCAATTTCTTCTTAATTTACCACCCAACAAAACGTTTAGGAAAAAGGACAGAGACGACCTAAATAACTTCAAACAAAACCCAACAAAAAGTACGAAATTCAAAATATAAAGAAAGGGTTTACCGATTGAGAAGAATCAATTTGGGGTTGGCTTATTTCTAGGGCTTGGTTCTTCTTCTCCCTTCGTTCAATAAGACTTTTGCTGAATCGATTTGAGAAATTGAGAAGAATTTCTTCGTTCTTCTGCTCCTCCTTATATATATATATATATATATATATATATATATATATATATATAGAGAGAGAGAGAGAGAGAGGAAATTTCAAGAGCAGAATTTTAAATAGCAGAACTCCTTTAAACAGCAGAACTATTTAATAAGACTCCCGTATTTTTTTTAAAGCTCAACTCCTGTGTTTTCCTTCAAGCTCCTCTCTCCTCGATAGAAACCAGAAGAACCAAGCCCTAGATAGAAACAGCTAGCAGAAGAACGAAGGAGGAGCAGAAGAACGAAGAAATTCTTCTCAATTTCTCAAATCGATTCAGCAGAAGTCTTATTGAACGAAGGGAGCAGAAGAACCAAGCCCTAGAAATAAGCCAACCCCAAATCGATTCTTCTCAATCGGTAAACCCTTTCTTTATATTTTGAATTTCGTACTTTTTGTTGGGTTTTGTTTGAAGTTATTTAGGTCGTATCTGTCATTTTTCCTAAACGTTTTGTTGGGTGGTAAATTAAGAAGAAATTGGCAAGTTTTGTTGTTGAAAAGCTCGTGGTATATGTCCCAATTTGCAAGAACAAAGGGAACTGTTTTACCTCTAGTACTACAACTGAAAATATTATCACTTGCATAATTTTGTTGCATTTCTATCTGTTCCCTATTTTTAGATGTCTTTGATGTTTTTCTTAAGGGAAGCTTCAGTACCAATGTAAAGAAACCTCTGAAGCTTCAAACTTGGATCAACATAGTGTTAATATAATGCATTTGAATCTATAATTGTGGTTCCATCTTCACTTTGATATTTCCAGGCAATTTGAATCCACTCTAAACCCAACTTTGAGAATGGAACCTATAGTGATTTCATTAGTAAGTCCTGAAAAAAATTTAGAGGCATATCTTTAACTAAAAGGACCTTAGACTGGTTAAATTTGTTTTGAATATTTCTATAATGATTGAGTTTCAAATTACTTGTATATCCAAGATGTTTCTCTCTATAGAAAATTCAAAAATATTTCTAACCAATTTCCCTGCATTTCTTCTGAAAATTGTACAGCTGAAGTCTCTCTGAACCCTCAAAACATGCCAGCTTCTTTTGTTGTGGCCAGTTAACACAATTGACAAAAAAGATTCCTCAGCCAAACATTGACTTTGTTATTTGTTTAAATGTAGAATTGGAGAATCAAATGATGGTGCTACTCAGGATACAATTGACAAATAGAACTAATGATCATGAGGTATGTGAACTAATAGAACAAGGGTGTTTTTCTTTTATATCAATACCATTCATGTTGAATTGGAAGGATTTTGTTCTAAGAGATGGTACCAGTGGAACTTCTTTAGATTGAACAAACCTTGTCCTATTTCTGTTAGTGTCAGTCATGATGCATTTGCATGACATAGTTTAATAGTTTATGGGCATGTTTCTTTTTGCTTCTGTTCACTGCTCACTACTTCTGTATTTATGTTCACTTCTAAAGATGTTTGTTCTTTAGAGAGTTGTGTATTTATGTTCTGCTTCTGTTCACTACTTCTGCTTCTGTCAAACAGATTACTCTTTGTCAGATATTGCTATTTGTATTTTTTGGTTGCTTATGTACTATTTGGGTGATTTGCAGTTTTGTGACAGAACCTACATCTAGAAAATGGATACCTGGAAAACAATTGATGTGTGTAGGTAGAATGTGTTTGGCATGTTACTGATTGTCAATAATGGTATTAATGATGGTTGTTCAGGGAGGTGGGAGTTTGGGGTTCTTCTCTACGAAAATTGGTAGGCTTCTACAGCTTTGTGAGGAAGAAGATGAGGCATAGGGTTGCACTGTTATTTAAACACACTAGCACAATCAATGAAGCCACATTAGCAATTTGAATGTTGGCTTTGCTGTAATTTCCTGAAAATCTTAAGTCGCAATCAAATGATAATTTCAAAGAAACAAGTTTTTTTGGTTTTGCCTGTACAAAAGAATGTAATAGTTCAGTAGTGGAATTTTTGTCTTGACAATTATGTTAGTTTATATGATATTCTCCATGAATAGTTATTTTGATTCAAAAAGTCTTGCATAGTATTTTTTAAATTATAATTAGATGTTTGAAGGAAGTAATAATTAGATGTTTGAAATAAGAAATACCAACATCTTTGTCAATTTTGATAGCCAAACGGTTCTGCTGCTAGAAGCCTAGAATACGTTGTTCACTCAATGTTGCTTTTTCAGTGACAGTAGTATTTAACTGCACCGAAAGAAAGGTGTTTCTTTTTTTTTTGTCAAAAGCCCATTAAAGTCTTTATGAGTGCAGATTATTCAATGTGGTAATGATTTCTCAGAAACAACTATATGTTATCAGAATCTAAGATAAGGAAAGTAATTGTAACTCTTTCAACTTTTGTCAGAATCTATTATTAGGGTCTTAGAGCAAAAATTGAGCACATGATAATATTGCAACATACTAGTCAACCCAATATAACCATCAGTAAAGTGGAAACCGCATAAAGTTTGAATAAGTTGTTAAAATCTCGTACACAATTAATGGTAGAATAAGATGTTAAATAAGGGAAATACAACTTCATTACATTAAACAATTTTATTACAAAGCAACTACAACTTCATTATAAACAACAAAAACCACAGAGTACACTTGTTTCTTCAGTCTTTTATTGTTCAACTTCATCTCCTAATACTAAGCAATTCTTGAGCTCGGTGACATTGGCGGATCAATCCATTCAAATGAGTCACATGGTATTGTTTTATAATTTGTGCAACCAACAAATCGCCTCCCGAGATTTGCAGCTGCGGGATGAGCTCCCTGTTGAATTTGTGCTCATGACTTGAGGGGGGGGGGGGGGGGGGATTAGTGAGGGTTTGTACGTTGCCAACATAAATTCAATTAACTGAATTAAACATAAATATGGAACACAAATAAAAGTTACTAGACTAAGAAAATAGAAATGAAGCATGTCCATTATATTTACACCTTCATCAACAACAACATCAACAACAACAACAATAAAGTTCAACATGTGGTTGAGTACGCAACTGATGGTTTTAATTGAAGTTTAGAAATGCTTTAGATATCATCCAATGGAAGTTATCACCAACTGAACTGTGTATGTGCCACAACCAAGTTAAATTTATAAAGAGAAAATGAAAAACACACTTAAATTGCAGCCCTAGGAACTAATTACTTTGTTAGTAGATAATAATCATAAGATAAGGACTTCAATAAATATGGAATAAATAAATATTGCACTTTGGGATAATGACTTCATACTTTGTGTGTGCTGTCATATATTCATCTTCCATACAAGAAAGAAAAAAATTTGAAACTGACCTCAAGTAGGCAGTAATCCGTATTATTTGTATAGACAAAAAGATAAGAACTTCAATAACACCATTATTCAATAACACCATTATTATTTGTATAGACAAAAAAATCCGAAGAAATTGAGATAGAGACGACCTAAATAACTTCCAACAAAACCCAACAACCCAACAAAAAATGAAATTAGACGAATAAAGAAAGTGTTTACCGATTCGAATCACGATTTGGAGAAGAAATTTCCAATTATAATCGATTTGGGGTTGATTTATTTCTAGGGCTTGGTTCTTCTGCTCCCTTCGTTCAATTTAGAAGACTTCTGGGGCTTGGTTCTTCTGATTTGGGGTGGTTTAGTTCTATCTAGGGCTTGGTTCTTCTGGCTTAGGAGAGAGGAGGAGCTCCCAAAAAATAGATGAGTTTTCTATTTGAGGAGATAAGAGCTTTAAAAATACACGTGACTTATTTAAATGGTTCTACTGTTTAAAGGAGTTCTGCTCTTTTAAAGTTCAGCTCTTGAAATTTCCTCTATATATATTAGAAAGATATATTCCTCAGAAATATGATAGACTATAATTAAGAAACTTGAGGAATATAACAAATAAGATATAAATTTCAGCTGCACAAACATGTTACAAATCCAACACCAGATTTCAACCTCCTTAAAATACTCTAATTCATATTTAAATTTGTCTTCATAGCAAAACAGATTTAGATATAAATATATATTTTCTAGTAATATTAAATTCCAAAAAAAAAACTTAGTCACGTGGCAAATTAACCAACATGTTATGAGAACAACCGTGCAATAACCCATGCAATCTATTATATGATTAACATGCAGAAACAAATTTGATCAACATGACCCAATTAAATTATTAGCCAATATCTAATCAATTAAGCCCATATAAATCATGACATCATAAAAACCACAAAGTATATGTACTAACATATATCATTTTTCAATATCCTATATTTTATAATGGAGAGTGCAAAATATGTTTGTACCACGTGTTTCCTCACATAATTGAAGAGACTAAGCTTCATATTTTTCAGTCAGCCAAAGTGTCCAGGCAATGAGTAGCAAAGGAACATAACCCTAAACAAACGGCACAATGCTATGTCCAAAACATCAAACAGAAATGGAAAGAAAAGAAAATTCTTAATAGTTATTAATCAAAAACAAATTACTAGCACATAGAAATTGCGCAGAGTCCTGATACAAATGAGTAAGCTAACAAATGGTACAACATATAACCAACAGACAAATGATACTGCAATCTATCAGTTGTTGGATAGTGGGTGGAACATTGTGAACATCACATCAAAGCTCATCCTGCAAAACCATAAATAAATATATGAATAAATAAATAAAAATGGCACGTACATGAACGATTGTAATTCAGCAATATATCAATGGAGATGTTCAAATCAAATGAAAAAATCGCTTCTACAAGATTTCATACATTTTACATAACTTTTATAATCATTAGTTTGTAGCTCGATCTTTTCTTTTCTTTTCTTAAATCGTTTGTGTGACGCTACTGTTTGGATAAACCCTGTCCCCGAAGTGCTTATGTGGACTTTAAACCCATGATAAGGAACCTTCGCGGACTTGTCAATAATTTCATCATCACTTCGATATTTAAAAGATCTTGTCAACCTAATGGTCCTAATCTCGCTCTATTAACAATCACTTTTGTTATTAATCCCATATCTATTAATTTTAATATCAAACAGAACCACAATATACTCAATATCAACCAGATAGTTTCATTTCTTTATTGACCACAGTCAACACGGTAATCACCATTTTACCAATACCCACGTCACCACAATAACCCCCCTTGGTTCAAAATTCCGGCTGAAATGTCTTCAAACAAGACATAGGCTGCATTAGTGAGGTATAAAACAACGTGATAACTTTACGCTAACATGAGTCCAAATATTAGTCTTGCATCGGAACACTAGCCTATAAGGTCGTTATGCCACCATTATGAAGTCGCGTGGTTTGAAAGTATTGCAGCTTCACAAAAATGAGAGATTTGGGAATTTTGCATATAATGGAAACCTTCATCACACTGAATGAAATGTAATAAGAAACATGAAAAAACAGGTACTCATGCTTACATGATAATCATCGTAATCATGACGATCTCGCTGCAAAACAGAACACCAAAATTGGAGATAATTTTTTCATGTAAATATGTCAAAGAAACAAGAAAAACTATTGAAACACTAAAACACCAACACTGACAATTGTTTAAATTTAAAATGTGTTCATGACTAGTAAACTTTGGTAGTCATATCTAATACTTTCTCCATTGCACAAAAAGAGTCCCATTTGACTTTGATTCTAGTTAATTTGCAAATTCCTAATATTCAACTAGTGATGCGAATGTATTTTTATTTTCAAAATAACAATTTTGTACTCGGTAAAACATTTTACATACTATACAATAGCTATTGCACTAATCAAAATCAAATAAATTCCTAGTTGACTTTGATCATAGTTAATTTGCAAAATCCCAAAATTCAACTAGTGATGTGAATTTATTTTTATTTTCAAAATAAAATTTTGTATACCATACAATATTAACTATTGCACTAATCAAAATCAAATAAATTACATTAATTTTGAATTTTAGGATTACGTAAATTGA
Organism: Panax japonicus; assembly: GCA_020205505.1. Classification (NCBI taxonomy): domain Eukaryota; kingdom Viridiplantae; phylum Streptophyta; class Magnoliopsida; order Apiales; family Araliaceae; genus Panax; species Panax japonicus. The sequence continues at coordinate 32,160,938 of CM035112.1, read as the reverse complement.
CTAGGAAAAAAATCAAACGGGATTCTCAGGGGGAGTATTTCAATTTATTGGGTTAATCCTTATATATGCAGAACAACGTAGTTTTAGGCTTAGCAGAAAAGGGCGCGTCCATTCAGGCAAAAATGACGTAGTTTTGGGGCATCCGTTCGGTAGATACCGCTTCCCAAAATGACAGTATTGACGCGTACATTCGGCACATACTGCTTCCCAAAACGGCACAGTTTTGATAATAAATAATATTTATCAAAACTGTGTATTGATAATAGAACAAAAATAAAATAAAATTTAAATTAAATTTTTAAATAAAAATATAAATAAATTGTCTAAAAAATTATATACAAGGACGCAAACCTCAAACCCACGAACCCCGAAACCGTCCAGACCGGTCGGCGGCAATGTGCGGGGGTTCGAACCAAGTCTTGGCTAGATCCTCTCCTTTCCACAAAAGTGGAGTGCCCCTTGAGGCCCAAACTCAAGAGCAACTTTCTTGTATATAAACACATTAAATTTTTAGTTCTTAATCAATGTGGGACTTAACTTCCTACAATTATTTATTATTATTTCCAAGGGTGATCTTTGGGAGATAATATCTCATTCATTACTTCATGGATTTGAGCTTCTAAATACTTAAATTTAATCTACTAATGGAGTAGAACACATTGATATGTGGATTCACTTTAAATAATTAACAAAACCCACTTTAATTTTGGCTCAAATTCTAACATAAAGCTGCACTCAAGCTAGAAGGACAAAAGGCATCATAGTGAGTAATTTTTTTTATTTGGACTTGATTTCACAAGAAATTAGAGACGGTGTTGCTCAAAAAATCAAAGCAGGTTAGGTCAGAAGGAGAAGTACTTTGCACACACTACATGACCAACTTATGACCATAACAGTGAATGGGGAAGTTGAATTTTTAATAGGATAATATGGGAGGTATTGCTCTGCAGTAAAAAAACATGTTTTACAACTAAGAGAGAACATGTTCTTCATAAATAAATTTTATAAATATGTGGATGTTAAAGGTTGGTATGAATATCATGAAGAACAGAATTAGGTATGAATGAAAGAAGGTAGCAAGACTATATGAAAATAGAAATATCAAGTAAGCTATAGTTTTAAGTAAAGTGATACTAACCCTTCTATATCTGTCTCTATGCCTATCTCTGTCTCGGTACCGCCGGTCATATCCCCTCTCTCTCTTCCTCCTTTCACCTTCCTCCCTTGCTCTTTGAGCTTCCTGCATGCATAAGTTACTTATAAGAACTTCACCTATAACAGTTGCAGAATATAAGAAATAAGCAATGTATCCAGCCAACAACCTCTTCCTCTTTTGCTTTCCTCACTTTCTCAGCTTCCTCAAAGGTCTCTTTTTCAATCTAAATTTTCATGAAAAGAAGGGGCAAAGGAGACATAAACATTAGAAAATTATTTTTAGCTATAATATCATCAAGTGACAATGGAAGAGATGGGGCATACCTCTCTGTTAGCAAAAACTTCCTCAATAACTTGTTTTGCATAATCTAGCTCATCACAAATCAGAATGTTGTCAAAGACGGAACCTGCCTTTACCTGCAGTGCACAACATCATGGAAGTTGTTCATTTTATAAACAGCCAAATCTGATGCTTGTTTCATAAAATTAGCATGCATAATTTATTGAAATCCTACCTGCCATACTTCAATCCCCACATATTTAATTGGTTTCAGCACATAAAGGTCAGGATCATCTTCGAATTCTGAAGGAAAAAGAAAAAGATTGATCTGTCAGTCATGTACGTAACATACTTATAGCTTAGCAAAAAAAAAAAAACCTTGAAAACAAAAAGGAAACTGATATTTCCACATGAGTCTCTCACACATGGAGGTGAGACCCACTCACTATTCATGTGAGAGGGATCATGTGGAAATATCAATTTTTTATGTGAAAATATGAGTTCCCAAACAAAAAATACACAAAGCACACGCATGTACATGTGTATGCATAAATACCTGGGTTATCAATCCACGGAATTTTCCACTTCCCCTTATAGTTAGGATTTTTAATTTTCTGTTGCATCAGAAACAATCACTTATGAGAAAATTGCACTATGAACTAAGCTTCATGCTATTTCTGTTGGCCGTTAAAGAAAATACGAACCTTGGTCTTCCATGGTCCTCTGTATGCAGGATTAGGTACCCTTGGTGGTTTCCATATACCATCCTCATCTTCATCCCATCTATCAGGCTAATGACGAAAATCCAAACAGATGAGATTTATGTTGGTTAAAACTTCAGCTTCTATATCCTAAAGTAATTTATGTTATCTGAAACGTTTGACAAGCGCGAGAGAGAGAAGACAGAGACAGAAATAGAGAGAGATTTCAAAAAATTACAATGTTCAAGATCTGCAAGAATCATTAGTGTAAAAATAATTATCAAGCCACCTCTTTTATTTCAAACAAAGGAGAAGCAAAGCATAAAAAGAAACAGAAACTATACACAGCCTCTTTTAAGCAAACAAAATATTTATTAAAAAAAAATCATAATACTCAATTTTTGACAAGCCAGGCATAGACACTATTGTTTCATTGATCAGGAATCGACATATATCAACTAACCTGCTTCGCTTTTGGGTCCGGAATTTCTCGTGGCATTGAATCATATCCCTATTTGTCATAATAGTATATGTTAGTAGATAATTTATGGAGAACAATTACAAGAACAACAAATACAAAGTATGAAGTTTCATACCTCAGGTTTGACATCATTTGGATCTTCAATATATTCTCTATCATCCCAATCTGCAGGCTGTCAGACATGGATAGCTACTTTAGGCAAAAAGCACAAACTACATACGACCATAAACTTCAATAATCAAACTTCTACATAGAAGACATAAACAAATTAACATACTATAACTCTCACAAATCAATTTTAAAATCCAAGATACTTAAAACGATCATGAGATATTGAAATATACGAGGAATTGAAATCAACTTAAGGTTAGCTAGTCTTTCATGAAGATTATGAGCTTTAGTTAACCTTTTTGGCATTGACAGCTCTAATTTTGCGAGGAGGAAGAATATCCCAGTCTGTGTACATGCTTCCGGAATCTCTCTCTCGACCATCAATCAGGACACTATACGTCGCGTCAGGCCTAAGAATAAATGTGTAGAAATGGGTTAACTTGTCTGTCTCGCACTCCAGGTCCTTCTTGATGGGATAATTCTGCCCTTGATAGGAAAGTATTACATGAAGCTTCTTCGTCTGTGTGCCACATAGATCTGGTCCAAACATCAAACTGCAGAAACCAAAAAATGATTGGGAGCAATTTTCTTTTATAACAGTCACAATCCAGAAAATTAGATATTCAAAAATATTAGAATATCCAACCGATGGTAGCTGTAGAGGTGAAAGAGAGAAGTAACATAAACTATGAGGGTTTAAATATAGCTCTATACAATCCAATCGTCAATAGATTTTATGAGAAAAATAAAACAATTACTCATTGACAGAGAACCGTCCAACGGTGGGAGAGTAAGAAGGTGGTATGAGTCTGTGAAACTGGAAATGAAAGGAAGGGAAGAAAAAGAAAAGAAACGTTCGTAATGAAGCTAGCTATTGTCATCTACTTCTTAATTTCATAAAGGGATAGGGAAATGTGCAACCAACAAAATCATCCGTGAAATTTAATATTATAGTAAAATTATAATCAACGCAAACAATCAAAATGCCAGAATAAAGAAGTTACTAAAAGCAGTATTTATATAACTTGAGGGTTTCAATAGTAATATTTTGAAGCCAGCTGGCCATAATGTGGCTTGATGAAGAAAATGATAATTAAATTGCAGTGACAATACAAGGGAAAACCCAATTCAAAACTATTTATAGACGAGCACATGAAATCTCTGTTTTCCTATTAATTAAAAATTTGTTCCTAATCAGAGACCTGCAATGAAAACAAACCTGTAAGGGGTGTCCCCACCGAATTTCTTTTGATTAACAAACCCAGATAGAAGTTTTATGTAGCCGCCACCACATTCAATGTCCTGCTCCAACTTAAAGGAGTACTGTAGGACCAGTGTTCTGTTCTTGTTGCTAAATTCCGGTAATTTTGCTGATATTGCAAAATGCTTAGCATCACCAGATGTCTGAATACCTGTAAAATTTCAAAACTATCAGAATTCCGCCATTTTATCCTCTTTGGGATTCTAATTAATAAATAAAGTTTCCATTGACTGAAACTTTTTAAAATATTAGTTACTACATTTTTAAGTTAACAAAGTTCCTCGCAACTAAAACCCAGTGGTCTGTTAGTAATCTGCTGGACAATATTACATGAGAACAGATATATATTGGCTGGAAGAATTGACATCTTTCTAATTGAGATATTGACTGTTCGCAGTGACTTACGGACATAATATATGTTACATATGTTAATCATTTAGGAGGAAACAAATGACGATACAATTGAAGAAGCAACATCTTTCTGATCATGTGAATGTTCTAATCCCTAAAAGTGTGGTTTACCTTATTATTTGAGGACCTCCTATCGCTATCTAGTAAGAGCATCTAAAGGTATGTGTTGGGAAATCAGTATAAGGGCTAAAGCATTACTTAAGAAGCAAGGTCTCGACTGCCACACAACATGAAGAAAAAAACATTTACATATGCATCGAGAAGACAATAACATGTTTAATAAGTGTTAGTTGGGCAAAGGGCAGAATTTGCCTTTGTACCTTGAGATTCCCCCTTACAAGAGATGGAGAAGGCATAGAAATTATAAGTCACCATCCAAACAAAATCATATTAGGTCATCAGACGCCAGAAAAAGCATAAAAGCTAACTTAATTGCAGGGAGGAATTCTACTTAACTCTTATTATTGATCCAACAGAGCTAACTGCCTTCATTTCTGATACTTCCAAGTTTTAAAAAAAAGGTTCAAATTTCTGCAGCAAAAGGACACAAACTGGCAAAAGCCTCGAAATTCGAGTCGAAGAGACGTGGATTCATGTGTTTTATTCAGTAAGTGCGAACTCTAGAATTATACAGATATTCTAAAATTTCTAAATTACAAAAAAAAACGCATGTATAACACAAATTATCTATTCTCATTATCATACAGATTTATTTATGTTATGATTGTTATTTATAGTAGATAGTTTTTATTATTAACCATTATAATACTTTAATTTGGGATCAAACTCAATTTCATATAACTTAATTACACCAAGGAATAGATTGGGGAGTCAAAGAAAGATGTTTTAACCCCATTAATTTAAATCATATTATACTGAGAGCAGACCTAGCCGAATCAACGTTGAGCAGCTTCTCAATTCATCCAAAATGTATCATTCAAAAGTGCTTTAAGCCTTTAGTAGCATCTCAACAGAAGTTATATGTAGAAGTGGCAATTCAGAACAATCAAGAAAAGAAGTAAGGTCACACCTTTATCATCAGGGTCACCTGACCATTTCCCAGCTGTATGTTTAAACGATCCTGCCTTCCCTTCACTTTTTTTCCAATCAGACCTTACCCACCTGCGATGCCACCCATCTTTAACCAAACAAAACCACATATATCAGTCCAAAAATTAGAAGAATAAAGAAACACAACATGAATATAGGAATACTGAGAAGATTACAAAAGATTAATAAAAAAACAGCAAGCAAACACCACTATTATTAGTCCTAAAAATAAATACTGGAAAATTACTAAAGAAACAGCAAAAATAATTATAAAAAAAACTGCTGCTGCTGGCTTGTGCTACTTCCCAGCAAATTACTCATAGATACAAGCAAACGCCACTATTATTAGTCCTAAAAATAAAAACACTGCAGTTTCCAAGTACCACCCATTTAATCAAATGGGAATCTAAACTCTAAAGCATAGCCTTTTAAGCAACTTTCCTCAAATGACTTCCTCAAATCTACTTCTATTTATGTATGTCTATACTACAAGCAAAATCAGAAAAACTTAACTTCATTTATTACTGAAATTAGCAACATCTTTGCCAAAAAAGAGTCACTAGATTCACACAATAACAGTAACCCACGTTTGATTTCCAAAAAAATGAAGCTGGAAATCAAAATTTCAAACAAACCAACTGCAAAATTCCTTCAATCTCCTCTTTATTTACCGAAAAAACTGATGAAAATACACCAAATGAAATGCAAAAATCTTCAGATAGAAATAACGGCTACCTTCAAAACGCTCTTCAAATATGATTTCAGATATTGAAGGGGTGATGAGAGATAAAATTAGCAGTACCGCTACTACAAGCTTGAGCTTAGATTTGGAGCTAAGAACACAAAGATCGCCCATTGTGAGGGAATCATTTAGCAATGTCTTGACCGCATATATTATATTGGCTACTTGTAGAAATTTTGTGTAATACAATGCTTGATTTTTGTGACTTAATTACGCTATTGCCACTATATTATTAAAGTTTTGACTTTCTAAAAAGCGTTTGGTTGAGCCAATGAGAGCTGGCTGGAACGTTTCATCGTCCAATTAGCAATTGGGTTGTTTCTTTACGGTCTCTCCTGGGCCTTTGTCATTAAGTGGGCATTTTCTTCCATTTTTATTTGGGTCCTTTATATAAATATACAATATTTAGAAAGTAATTAAATTATTAGTACACTCATAAAATATTTACATAATTAATACACTTTCTATATTTATTTACAATATTAGTACAATTAAGATTCCTTAATTTAGGAAATTAGTATATAATTCAATTCATAATAATAAGGAAACCTAAAATCAATGAGAAATAACTACCATAATTAATAATTCAAATTCAAATATCTTGGATCTAACAAACAAAACAAATTCAAATTCAAAAATAATAATTAAAATTCAAATATTCCAAGTTTTGCAACGTCATCTTCTTCCTCCCCTTCGTGGGTCATCTTCCTCATCCCCTTCGCCACCGCCCCTTCGCCGCCGCTTCAACACCATGGACGCCGGCCATAGCAACTTATGACGAAGGTTGATTTAGTCCAAAAATTAAAAGGAGAAAAAGATAAATTTTTGTGCAGTTGGTATCTAAATATTTATACAAAGGTAACCATTTTAGTTTTTGTGGGTAACCAATAGAAATTTCAGTGCAGTTGGTAACCAAAACTTTCAAATGTAACAATTTTATTTTTTGTTGGTTACATTTGTATTAAGGTTTGGCTACTAACTGCACTATGAAAAAATTATCTATGACGGTTTGGCTACCAACGTATAAATAACATTTTAAAAATAAAATTATTATGAATATGGTGCAGTTGGTAGCCAAACATTCGTACAAAGGCAACCAACTGATGAAGGTTTGGCTACCAAATGCATCACATTCAAAATAAATTGGTAACTTAATAAAACTGAATTGGTTACCTTGGTATGAAGATTTTGTTACGAATTTAATACTTTAATACTTCTTCCTCAGTTTCTCCGCATTGACCAAAAGATTCTCCCTCGTAATCAGTTCGAACGAGTATTACGCTAAAAAACCGAATAAAGTATTTCCTCTAGGCCAAAATACTATAGAAGAAGAAATACAAGTGAAAGACCCAATTTCACTATAACATTACTCTCCCTCTCGCTGACTTTCTCTCTCTAAATTGTCATGAATTTGTGCGCAACAGACATGGCTCGAGAACTTTCATGTCGCGACAGTCGAGCCGCGGCTCACCTAAAGCTCATATCAATCTTCGTCATCTTCTCCACCAGGGTGGTCGGCATCTCGCTGCCGGTGATTCTAGCGCGTTTCTTCCAAGGTAAGTCGGCTTACGACAAAGCCGTCCTCATAATCAAGTGCTTCACGACGGGCGTAATTCTATCCACTTCACTTGTTCACGTGCTCTTCCCGATGCATTCAACGCCCTTGCCGACTATGGATATGTCTCGGTAGCACTTGGAACAGAAATTCTGGGTGGCTATGGGGTACGCAGAAGATGAGATGAACACGTTGATGACAGAAGGACAGAAGAACACGTTGATGACATAACACTTAATTTAATAAGTAAACTAATACTAATCCCCTAAATTAAGGAATCTTAATTGTATACTAATTCCTTAAATTAAGGAATTCTAATTGCACTAATATTAAATAATATGAAAAATGTATTAATTGTATAAATATTTTATGAGTGCACTATTGTTGTAATTATTTTTAAAAATATAATAGAATATGTAATTGATCCTTTTTATTTTTGTTTATTTGTTATTTTATTACCCCCAGGCTATAAATCCAACCAAACAGTTCGAGTTCGATTAAAAAAAATAAGTGAGACTCAAATTCATTAATAATATGATTCAAATTTAAATGCAAAAAATAGTTTGAATAAAAATACGAGTAGAATATGAGTAAAGTTATACTCGGCTCGTTTATGTTTCAAATTATTAGAATTCTTGATCATTATTCGATACATACTCGATTGATACATATTTGAATAGATACTCGATACATTCTCTTATATATACACAATTTAATAAAATTAGAATAAATAGTTATTATTTTTTATTTAATTTTAATTGTATTTTTTTTATTTGTAAAGTGTAATTATAAATATATTTTTTAATTTCTAAGTAAAATAATAAGTTCTATTGATAATTATATGTATTATAAAGTTACTTACTATGTGAAGATTTGAATTGAAAGTTTGCGAGTAATTTGAATATAATTCGATCCGAGTTGGATCAAATTCGAGTAAAATATTCGAGTAGAGTCAAATCTAAATAGAGTTTTTCAAATACAATTTGAATCCGAGTTAAAAATTTACTTTCTGAGTCGAATTAGAGTAATTCTATATTCGTTTTAATTAGAATTAAAGTAACTCTATGTTCGTTTCGATTCGACTCATTTACACTCATCCTACCTCCATTGTCACTATTCTTTGAGCTTACATTAAAATCTTAATTCTAAAATGAGTCTATAATTAAATGCGGCTCGCTTGAGTTTGTCTATTTATAGCAAAAGTAAAATAAATAAATTATTGGACTAAGTTTTATATTTTTATAGTAAAATTAGATGATAATGTTAATTAAATGACAATATTAAAATAAATTCAATTCACGATTTCAATGAAACTTATTTAAGATTGAGAAACTAATGGCTAGGTGCCCACTTATTAGTGGGCAAAGAATTATAAAGAGTTTTGATATATGCACACCGTAGAGTAATAGTTGTACATCGAAATATGATAAATAGACTATATTACCCTTAATATATATACTTAAAATAAATTAAGTATTTACTCTTTATCCATTTTACCTTAATTTAATTATACAGCATATTTATAAGATAAAAGATGTATACACTTAGTTAGCCGAAACTTAATTTTCAACCATATATAGAATTGAACCACTTTATTAAATATGTTATCTTTTTACGATTTTACTTAATAACATTCTTTTTTTTATTTGAGATTTTTTATATATAATTTATTAAAATTTTGAATTAAATATTTGAACACTTCAAATATTTATAAAGTAAAAAATATATAAGGGTAAACCTTCATGTTCTTAAGACATGATATATAATTTAAATGTTTATTTTATTAAAGTCCCCATAATATAATTTATTGGTCTATCTAATTCAAAATATTTTATTTTGATTTGATATCAATCTACAAAAATTTAAAATTCAAATAAAATAGAAAATTATATAGACTTGTTTTAAAAAACACTTTCAATAAAAATAAACAAGTGATAAATAAGTAAATTGGCTTTAAGGGTAATATAGTCTTTGTAATTCTGTGCACGTGCACCTAGGAAGGGGGTAAATAAGTGTTTATGCTCGAACTGATTAACTATGACAACTTTTAAATTTTCTGCTACATGATTAAAACAGATAGGTGAAACTTATGTCTTTTGGTGTTTGCTTTAGACTAAGTTCAACTTTAGATATAATTTAAATAGGAAAAACAAGTGAGCGATGGTGTCTGGATAAGTTCACTACGGATATCAGCAAAATAATATTATGCAAATGTATACTAACTGTTCAAGTGCAGGGTAAAAACTTCAATGATCAAACGACACAAATTAGCAAACTATAGACACAAAGATTTTTATGTTGTTCATCTCTTTTTCTCTAATCTAGTGGCTTAATCAACATCTAATACCAATTGGTATCGGAGATTTTTTTTATTAAATAAATTATTAAAACAAAATACAAAAACTCTCTATTCGAAGTACCTTTGCACTGAGTTGGACACAACTGCCCCCTTGCACCTCTACAACATTTGCACCTCTATAACCTTCAAAACTCAGTTCTTATCCGCTTCTCGATCAACCAAGCCAAACAAGAGTTGAAATCAAATTTTAATAAGGCGAAATATGATTACAATGAACTATAAATTTCCAACCAAAAGATATTAAGAACAAGACACAAGTGATTGTTGGAAATTTTTCTTTTAACGCTCTTTAAAGTTTGAAAGTTTATTGCTTGAAGAGTACTGATTTTTTCTTTTGCCGAGAAAAATGAATGTATATATATATATATATATATATATATATATATATATATATAAGAAAAGTATCTCAAACGGACTATTCGTTTACGAACAGTCCTAGCTGACTTTTTAAATTAAATAAGTGGACCCATTTAAGATATTCACTACAAAACAAATCTTCCCTCAGACAAAACTTATCAGACATTCCAGGTATTCCCTCTTCCCTATCCCCTATCTCCTTTTCGTACCACGTATTCTCTATTTCTCTTCTCCCTCTGCATACCAGCGATTGAAGAGTCATTCCGTCCATCCCTCTCAAGTTCGACGTCCTCCCAAATCTGTGGATCTCGATTTCAAGTAATACTTTTTCTCTCTTTTCAGATTTGGGTTTAAATGAAAAAAAATAAAAAGAGGAATCTAGGTTTAAACCTAGATCTAAATAACTAAATCAGTGTATAAATTTTGCCAATGTATATATAGAACTTAATTTCTCTAAAAGTTACAAAGAAAAAAGTCCTAATTTTGGATTAATTGTTCTGTTTTTTTCTTCTTCTTTACAAAACAGAACAATTAATATTAGGGCATTAGGTGCAATTAATATGACGGCATTAAGCCAATTAATATTTATTGAGTATAAAATTTTTATTTGCATCAGAAGAGCCTTCTTCTTTTGAAAAAAATATAAATAAATAAATAAATAAAGAAGAAGGCTCTACTCTGAGATGTAAAAATATTAAAAATACTTTTTCTATATATACGTTCATATCTGTAATTGGTTTGGTTATAGGTAAACATGATTAGATTATCAATTGCAGCACTGTAATTGTTAGAGTTATTTTTGAGTTCTTTGGTGCATATGTTATATGGGTTTTACATATTCAGCACGACTGTGACTGGTGATCTCTCACAGACCTTAAATGAAAGGTTTTACATTCCTAATTTGGATATTAAATTTAAAGGAGTTAAAGATGAGGAGCTAAAAACTTTAACATCTGCTGATAACTAGCAGGGGAACAATGAGGTGTTTAGCATGTCTTATTTAGTACACATATGTACATCATTTTTAAAATGAGGACTTTTAATACTTGATTATCTTTTTCCTGTGTGAATAATTTTTTGCATAATTTTGTATATTTACAGATTGTTGAAATGGACACTGTGGACTTAGAGTTTGGGAGTTGTGACAATGTTGATTTGAATGTAGGAGAGAGTGGTGATGATATAGAGTTTCAAGTAGAGAATAAGTTAAAAGAGTCAAATTCTATTTATAATCCTCAAGTAAGACTTGAGCTAAAGCCCAAAATAGGACAGAAATTTGAAACATTAGAGGATGCCAAATTTTTTTACAATGCATATGCAAAAGAGGCCGGATTTAGTATTCGAAGTTGGACCCAAAGGAATAAAGGGGAAGGGAGTGAAGAAATCATAAGGAAGGAATATGTTTGTTTTAAGGAAGGACGGGGTTCAATAGGAGCAGATACTGATACACAAAGGCGTCGGAGGAATGTGAAAGAGAATTGCAAAGCTAAAATTGCTTTTTTGAAATCAAAATCTGGATTTTTTGTTGTGAGTGTATTTATTGAAGGGCATAGTCACGCATTGTCCACCCCAAGAAAAGTCCATCTTTTAAGATCTCACCGCAATGTTTCTAATGCCCAAAAATGCTTAACACAACAACTTGGAATGGTAAATATACCATTGCATCAACAATATAATTTTTTGGGAGTTCAAGCAGGGGGGGTTAGAAAACATAGGATGTATGCAAAAAGATTTATATAATTATGAGAGGGATAAATGTAATGAGATGAAGGGGCATGATGGTGGTATGTTGGTTGAATATTTTAAATTAGAACAGATCAAGAATTCTTCTTTCATATTTCAAATTGAGTTAAATGATGAAAATCGTATTACTTGTTGTTTTTTGTGCCGATGGAAATTCTAGACGGGCTTATAACTTTTATGGTGATGTGGTGATATTCGATACTGCATACAATACCAACCGGTATGGAATGATTTTTGCACCATTATTGGGGATTAATAATCATGGGCAGACCATTGTCTTTGTTTGTGCTTTCTTATCTGATGAGACTGTAGATTCTTTTGTTTGACTTTTCAATCAATTCCTAGAATCTATGCCAGATGATGCTTCAAAGATGATTATCACTGATCAAGATCCAGCGATGACGAAAGCTATTTTTGAAACTCTTCCAAGTACTTATCATAGGTATTGTAGTTGGCACATTTTGACAAAATTTTCTGAGAAGTTATATTCGGTAAAATATTCTCAATATTATAAGGAATTTTCAGATTGTATATGGAAATCAAAAAGTACAAAAGAGTTTGACTCTAGATGGTTAGGTCTTGTTCTCATAAGTGGGTTGAATAAGAAAAAATGGCTAAAGTCAATGTTTGAAATTCATTCAAGATGGGTGCCTGCATATGTTAATCATGTTTTCTCAGCCGGTATGTCAAGTAACCAACGAGCTGAGGGCACTCATGCATTCTTTAAGAGATATGTTAATAAAAGAAATTCATTGGTGGATTTTATGATTCAGTTTGGTAGGGGTCTTGCACACCAACGTCATGAAGAATTAAAGGCCGATAATAAAGACATGAATGAAAAGCCTAAGGTGAAAATGCTCCACTCTTTTTTGTTATAAATGGTTGATATTTACACGTGAATTATTTTATAATTTTCAAGATGAGTTGTGGGGGAGCTTCTTGAATTATAGATTCCAGCTTATTGAAGATTATGATAATCAATTTGTGTATAATATTAAAAAAATGATGATAAGTATAAAATGAGGGAGATTGTTTATGAAAAAGACTTGGATTATGCTTCATGTAGTTGTAAAAAATTTGAGAGCATTGGATTGCTTATTTGAACAAGTTTCATGATCTAGAGAAACTTCCAAATAAGTACATATTAAAGAGATGGACACAATCTGTAAAATGTGGGAATGTTAAAGATAGTGCAGGAATGGAGATAAATGATGACAAATTATATCTCACGTTGCGGAGTCAATTGGTTCAAGAATCTTTGGAAGTTGTTTATAAGGCACTTGTAACTGTGGAAGGAACTAAGATATATAGGGATGCTTTGAGTAATGCACTTGAGAAAATGAATATATTGAATAATGGTGATAAAAGTGTAGGAGTTTCTGGTAAAAAAATTGGTCTTGATATACTTAGTTTAGTGAAATTGAGTTCAACATATGAACATATGCTTCAAGAACCGAGTCAAGTGAGGGCAAAGGGGTGTGGAAAAAGGCTCAAAGGAGGAAAAGAAAGAGCATTAGGGAGGCAAAAAAAATAGAAACCGAGAATGTGTCATGGATGTGGAAAAATTGGACGAGCACATGATAAAAGAAATTGTCTAATGCTTCAACTCAGGTAACAAATCTTTTTATTTCTGTTTTATAATTTTAATTTGATTTTTGCAAAATTATGAATATATTTTTTATTTAATGTGATTTTATTGAATTTTTTATAGGTCGTCCGTGTGCTCTGAAGATTCCAATTCAAATGCAAGTGAAGACGATGGCGAAAATTGTAAGACCCCAACTTTTATGAATAAAGAATAATTTTCTCGAAATATATTTTTGAATATTTTGGTGTGGATTTGATATAATATTATAGTTGTGGGTAATATTTATAAATTTTGCAAAGTAAGCAAGTGGTTATATAATATTCGATTGGTCGGGGAATATTCGTTTTAACAGGGAATATTTGTACGACGACACAATCATTGGTGGACCCCACAATGAAAGTATTGTCGTAGTTAGAAAATAACAGAAATATCTTTTTATAAAAATAAACGGCAAAAGTTTTACCTTTAGACTGTTGAAATACCCAGTGGTAAAAGTGCAGTAATACGCGTGGTCGGTATTTATTATTGATGCTTACGTGAGAAGTCACTCAGTTATACTCAATTATTGCTACAGTAATTGCTGCATCATATCTCTCATATTATTGATCCGATTATTGTCACAGTATCATCTGCATAATATGATATATTATTAAAACAATAATTGAGACGAAAAAGTTATTCATATTATTAAATTGTAATATTTACAATGTCTAGAAGTTCTGTCAAGGAGAGGTTTGGTCATCTAATTGCGCGCCAATAAGGAGAAATCCTTATCGGAAAGCCCCCTCTTTCCTGGGAACAATCTGGTTGTTAAATATTATGAGTTATAATATTAATGATGAATAAGTTCGTGTTGATTAAAGATGAAATTGATAGTTCCATTGTGTTGAAATTATTAGTGTTAGTGGAAATCGACATTTATTTCTGATAAGTATATTTTTTATGTATGTTTTGATAATAACAATTATGTTTTAAATAAATATTTAATTATTTGTTTATTTTATTATTTCTTTGTTTGTACTTGAATTAATTTTTATTGACCTTAATTAATTATATGTCAAGTGTTAAATAAATTAATTCATATATTTATGGCAAGGAAACCCTATTCCGTTTTCTAAAAAGTGGGTATATACTAAAACATATAGAATAATTATTATATATATAACCGAATATTAATATAACTATATAAGTATACTATATATATAATATATTTAATGCATGCATGCTGTCACCTTTTTGAAACCGTGTGTATGTGCTAGCTTAACAAAAGTGACTTGCTTTTGTGGACAAGAAACCGTGTAAAGCTTGATGATTGGCTTGCATGTGATTGTCAAAGTAATAAATGATAAGTAGATAGAAAAAGGCCTAGGCGGTTTTTCTCTCTTCCTTCGCGCTCAACATTTTTTTTAATCTGGACCCTTCATTTACAAATTACTTGATCATAATTGTGCATTCAAAAATCAATTTTCAAAATTACAATTTTGCCCCAACTTCAAAAATCCTATAAATAGGGAGTATTTCATTCATTTAGTTTTTACCAATTCAATGAAAAGAAAATCATACTCTCCTTGCCTACATTCTCTCTAAATTTTATATCTCTTCATACAAAAGTTCTGATTAATTTTTGAAGAGAAAAATTAGTCCAAGTATTGAGATAAGTTTAATTTCTGTTGAATTATTTCTTACTTGTATTTTATATAGATATACAAATACATATTGTTCTACACATTATTATATATCCATATTTCATCTATTTATCAAATAAAAGAATACTTGGGCGCTGCAAGGCTACAGAGATAAACCTCTACGGAGAGGAATCCAACCGTACGATACCTTATAGTCTTCAATAATATTTTATTGATATTATTTATATAAATATTATAAAATAGATACGACATTTGATAGCTCAAAACAACACTGAGATACTGCTCCAAAAAGAGTAGTCATCCGTACCGGATTTGAGAATCGTAGTGATCTATTTAAAATATTTATATAAATATCAATTGTGAAAATTATAAATTTTGTCATACTTAGACGCCGCAAGGTTACGGAGATACAACTCTATCAAGAGGAATTCGAACCGTACGAATCCTTATAGTACTAAGTGACATTATCTATAAAGGTTCACATAATAGATAAAATATTCTTATATATTAATTGAGTTAAACAAATAATATTTGTTATATCAAATTGTGCTTATTTGACATTATACATATTATTTGAATTGATTTATCTACAACTCATAAATTATTTAATCAAGATTAATTAAGAAACAATTCTATATTATCCATAGAAAAACACTCTTTATTTTATAGAATTGTTAATTCTTCATAAAGTACTTTAATATCATATATCTACTTAATTAGAAGCATATTTGATTCAAAGCTTAAAATAACTTATCTTCTTACTAAGAATCATATTTTCTCAAGTATAAAAGTCCTTGAACTTTTATAAATACGTTTGGTCTTTAATTCATATCTGCTTATTTGAGAAGCATCAATTTGTACTAAATTTTTATCTGCTTATTTGAAGAAGTATATTGTTGTAAAATTATTTGTAAAAAGAGAAAAGGTCAGAGTTAGTTTATTTTATGTACCTGTGAGAAAGACGAGTAATTCTTCGACCAAGACCGGAGTCTTAGAGAGGTCAGCGAGAAGTTGGGTCTCTAGTGTACTTGTGAGGTGAGAAAGAGGCTGTTGTTTCAAGACCAGATCATAGAATAGAACTAAACTCAAAAGGTGATACAACTAAACTTGAGGAAGGAGCGGGGAGCTTGCTGTCCAAAATAGATTAGTTAGGAAAAGTTAGAAGTTTACCTTTAAAACTTTGTAAAGGCTTCTTTGCCTGTTGAAGGAGTTGTTATTACTGATAGTAATAGGATCTCAAGTTCCAAGTAGGAACATGAGACTGGACGTAGCAACATACCAAAGGGTGTATGTTGTGAACCAGATAAATCTATGTGCATTGTGATTGAATTTCTTTTTGTTTGTGCATGCTAATTGCTCAAACTATTAATTAATTACTAAATATTTAAAAAGTGTATAAATATAATTTTTAACTGGTAATAATCTATTCAACCCCCCTTCTAGATTATTATTTACCTTTCAATTGGTATCAGAGCAGTGCTCTTTAACTTGTTTGTTGAGTATATATAGGCATATCTAAGAGTAGATCCATGGCCTACACTGCTACTGGTTTTGGGGAAGGACTATCTATGTCCGAACCTCCACTATTCGATGGTAAAAATTTTGCCACCTGGAAAAACAGATTCAAAATCTATGCCAAATCCCAGGGAATCAAAAATTGGTGTGCCATCGAACGAGGAGTACAAATTCCAACCAAAATTAAAGGAGAAAAGACTATCGAGAAAGACATATATGAATTCACTGCTGAAGAAAAAGAGATCATGAATATTGCATCCCGAGCAGAACAAGTACTAACCAGCGCCTTGATTGAAAAAGAATACAAAAGAGTTAGTAATTGTAAAAATGCAAAAGAAATCTGGGAAAAATTGATTGTAACCTATGAAGGTACCAATCACATCAAAGAAACCAAAAAAGATGCTCTAATTCAAGAATATAAAAGTTTCAAACTTGAAGAAGGAGAAAAAATCATTGATATGGAAACTCGATTTTCCAGAATCATTGATGAGCTAGAGCAATTGGGAAAAGCATACATTAAAAATGAGAAAAATAGAAGAATACTCAAAGCTCTTCCATCCATTTGGAAAATGAAGGTTACAGTAATAAAAGAAATGCAAGATCTAACCACATATCCTATGGATAATCTCATTGGAAATCTTCATGCCCACGAAGTCGATATGTTCGTTGAGAAAGCTGGATCAGACACAGATCTCAAAAAGAAAGGAATCGCTTTCAAAGCTCTTCTGGTGGATCAAGAAAGTGATGATAAAGAATTGAATGAAAAACTTCTTAGTCTAGACAACAATAAAGTTGCTCTACTGTCTAGACAACTCAGACGAGTAATTTAAAGCAAAGCAAGAAAATATGGCAAAGGTTTTATGAAAATAAACAACAACTTCAACAAAGGCAAATAATTTTTCAAACCAAAGACGCAAGGAGGAAATTTCAAAGCAAATAACAACAATTTCAGAAGTACCAATCCAAATGAAAATTCAAACACATGTTTCGAATGTAAGCAGCCTGGTCACTTCAAGAAGGACTGTCCAAAACTAATCAACAACAAAGTTTTTGTAGCTGAAGAAGGATGAGACCTAAGTGACGAGGAAGAAACTGCTGAGCAAAACGAAGAAGTTGCAAATCTCTGCCTAATGGCAGATAATGACTCATCACCAAGATCAAAGGTATGTCTTGCAACTGATTTAAATAAAAGCAAATGGTATCTTGATAGTGGATGCTCAAGACATATGACTGGAGACAAGTCCAAATTAAGAAATATGCAAGCTACAGACTTTGGTGAGGTAACTTTTGGTGATAACAATAAAGGTAAAATAATTAGAGTTGGATGTGTTGGCAACCAACACATAACCATTTCCAACGTTCAGTTGGTTACTGGACTCAGGTATAATCTTCTATCTATTAGTCAACTATGTGATAGTGGTTTTAAAATATCCTTTAGTACACATAATTGCTTTATTTTTGATCAAACTGGTAAATTAATCTTAGTTTATCTTAGATATCAAAATGTGTATACTTGTGACTTATGTGATTACTCTCACTTAGATAACATATGTCTTGTATCTACAAATGAAGATCCTTGGCTATGGCATCGCAGACTAGGACATATAAATATGAAACTCATGAATAACATTTCCTCTAAAGAACATGTTCGTGGTCTTCCTAAATTAAAATTTTTCAAAAACCATATTTGTGAAGCTTGTGAATTAGGAAAACAAATTCATGCATCACATAAACCTAAGTTTACTATGTCAACCTCTCGACCCTTAGAATTATTACACATGGATCTTGTTGGACCAATCCCTAAGCATAACATGGGTGGTGCTGTATATATTCTAGTTTTAGTTGACGATTATTCACGATTTACATGGGTTGATTTTCTGAAATTTAAAAATGAGGCAATTAACTCTTTTTCTACTATGTGTAAAAAGATTCAAAATCAACAGGGAAGCTTTATTATTTATATTCGATCTAATCACGGAAAAGAATTTGATAATTCTGATTTTATTATGTTCTGTGATGAGAATGGTATAAGTCATAACTTCTCTGCTCCTTATACACCTCAGTCAAATGGTGTTGTTGAAAGAAAAAATCGTTCTTTGTAAGAAATGGCTAACACAATGCTGAATGAATATCGTCTTCCAAAGTATTTCTGGGCTAAAGCAATGGCAACATCATGTTATATATTAAACAGAGTTTTATTAAGACATGTTTTGCTCAAAACTCCCTATGAGCTCTACTATAAAAGAATTCCAAAAATAAACTATTTTTCGTGTTTTTGGGAGCAAATGTTTTATTCTAAACATCAAAGGACACTTATTGAAATTTGATCCTAAATCTGATGAAGGAATTTTTCTTGGATACTCTCTTAATAGTAAAGCATACAGAGTTTTCAACAAAAGAAGTCTAGTTGTGGAAGAATCGATGAATGTGACTTTTGATGAAACTCAGCCTCCTCCAAAATACAAAGAACTGACTGATAATGATGTTGTCATTGAAAATATTCTCAGAAATATGGAAGAACCAAAACTCGATAATACATCTCCACCTATTAATGAGAATCCCCTTGAAAATCCAAACCCTCAGTTAAATGATTTGCCTAAAGAGTCTCATATTATTAAAAATCATCCTATAGAAAATGTTATTGGAAATATTGAAAAAGGAGTTATCACTAGATCCCAAGCACATAATCTAGCTGGTCATATGTCTTTCTTGTCTCAAATTGAACCTAAATTGATAAAAGATGCTTTACTAGATGAAGACTGGATAATGACTATGTAAGAAGAACTTGAATAATTCACTAGAAACAAAGTATGAGAATTAGTCCCACCACTTGAAGATGTTTCAATCATTGGAACTCGATGGGTATTTCGTAATAAACTTGATGAAAATGGAATTGTTATTCGTAATAAAGCAATATTAGTTGCACAAGGATATAATCAAATGGAAGGAATTGACTATGATGAAAATTATGCTCCTGTTGCTAGAATTGAATCTATTCGTATGTTGTTAGCATTTGCATGCCATAAGAATTTTAAACTATTTCAAATGGACGTTAAATCTACCTTTTTAAATGGTGTTATAGAAGAGGAAGTTTATGTTAAACAACCTCCTGAATTTGAAGATTTCAATCATCCTGAATATGTTTATAAATCACATAAAGCTCTATATGGTTTAAAACAGGCTCTCAGAGCTTGGTATGAAAGCTTGAGTAAATTTTTGCTGAAAAATGGCTTTAAACGAGGAACTGTTGATACTACCTTATTTACTAAAAATAAAAATGATGATATTTTGGTAATTCAAATATATGTTGATGATATTATTTTTGGTTCTACTAACATTACTATGTGCAATGAGTTTTCTGAAAGTATGAGTAAAGAATTTGAAATGAACATGATGGGAGAATTAAACTTCTTCCTTGGACTGCAAATCAAACTGGGAGAAAAAGGTATTCATATATCTCAGTCTAAATACTGTAAAGAAATGATCAAAAAATTTGGTCTAGAATCAGCAAAACCTCTTAACACTCCTATGTCAACAACAGATAAATTAATTATTGACAAAAATGGAAAATCTGTTGACTCTAAGAAATATAGAGGAATGATCGGAAGTCTATTATATATAACTGCCAGTAGACCTGACATTATGTTTAGTGTTTGTAAATGTGCTAGGTTTCAAGCTGATCCCAAAGAATCTCATCTGACCGCAGTGAAAAGAATTTTTTGATAATTAAAGGAACCACTGAGTTAGGTCTATGGTATCCCAAGGATCAACCATTTAATCTTGTATGTTTTTCAGACTCTGACTATACAAGTCATCATGTCGATCGAAAAAGCACTAGCAGTACCTGTCAATTTCTAAGAGGATGTTTGGTTTCTTGGTTTTCTAAAAAGCAAAACTCTGTCTCTATTTCAACCACTGAAGCAGAATATATTGCAGCCGCAAGATGCTGTGCTCAAATACTATGGATGAAACAGACCCTTGCTGACTATAACTTGAAATTTGACTATGTTTTAATTCTATGTGATAATACCAGTACTATAAATCTTAGCAAAAATACAGTCTTGCATGCTAGGTCTAAACCTATAGACATTAGGCATCATTTTTTACGTGATCATGTTAATAATGGAAGCATTAAATTAGAACACATTGACACTAAATTAAATATAGCTGATATATTCACTAAACCACTAAATTCGGATAGATTCTGCAAATTAAGAATTGAGTTAGGACTGCTAAATGTTCTAATTAATTATTTTACAAATTTCAAATTAACATACATATATAAACATCCTTTTAAGTTATAATCATTTTTTTGTCTCTCTTTTATATTTATATTTATATAAATTAAATATATATATTGTTTAAGGATTTAAATCTATACATATCTAAGGACCACAAGTTGATCAATCTAACCAATCGGACTCTACCATCACGGAGCACACGGATCATGCTTCAAACCATCCGATCAAGACTAAGCATTAATTTGAACCGTTGGATCATATTTTAAAAGAAAACACATATCAGATACATTAATGGCCGTTGATCTTGAACTGCGAAATCTTCTCTACCGTTGGATTTTCCTGGTAAAACAAACTATATATATGCTATTTTATTTTTTTATTCATTTTTTCATTCAATCATCCGTCTCTCTCTATCTCTCTCGCTTCTCAGATCCATCCCTCACTACTCTCTATCATCTTCGATTTCTCGCTCAAATGTCACTCTGTTTCTTAAAAACGATTTCTTTCTCTTCCTAATCTTAATTTTTAGTCATTTTTATAATTCTCTGATCAGATCTACGATTATTTACACTATTTTCTTACATCTTCAATTTTTTTTCATCGTCTTTGTCTCAGACAAATTTTATATTATGCTCAATTGATTTTCTATAAGTTCAGAATTTTATTGAATTTTTAAAATAATTCTATTTTCAGTCTTCAGATTTTTTTAACATTTTAGGTTTCGGTCAATCTTTATTCTCGAGCACTTGCATGTGTTCCTTTTATTCATTCTCCACAAAATTATCCATATGAAGTTCTTCAGGGTCAGGGTTTTTTAGTTGAATCACAATTTTTTTTAAATTTATTTTTAAACAATAATTTTTTTTAATTTTTTTCAGATATGAGATTACATATTCAAAAGTTCTCGAAACACATATGTATATTTTTTTAGTTTACCAAAATTAATTGATTCTCAGAGTATCTTCTATTTTTTTGCAAACAATCTCATCTATTTTTAAGCAATAATACACATTTTGTATTTACTGGTAAGCTATGGACAGCTCTGCTATTTTTTTTCACTCTGCATCAATTTTCATTTTTTTTATTCTGTCATCCTAAATTTTTTTATTTACCCTATATCTCTATATAAATTACTTCTACTTATATATATATATATATATATATATATATATATATATATATATATATATATATTAATATATTCTCTCTATATCTTTCTGCATTTTTGGGCTCACTGCTGTTGTTCTCATGAAAAAGTTCAAAGTAGAACTTAGCTTATTTAAACTGGTATCTTATAGATACCTCCTCAGGTATATCTTCTCTATCTCTGTATATATCCTTACTTGTGTGGGTGCTGATGCCCACTGGATTACTTATTGTGTCTTATATAATGCTTGCATCTTGATCTTCCGTGCGTTGTTTCTTGCATTAACTGTTATATAACATCTTCCTAAGATTTGCTATAAATGGTGCCATCTTACACTTTACCTGCTGCTTTGAAAATTTGATGACTGAAATAATAATTTCTTGTCGTGTTTTATAAAATGTTTCCAGACTTTCAGTACTCATTCTTATGACTTGACTAAGTTTTAGTGACATGTGGAAATTTTTTACTGTTTCATTTTTTTTCATGCTTATCTTAAATATTTTATGTCTCTTGTAATTATGCCATATTTACTTTACTGTTTCTCTTAAATGTTTATTACCACTAGTTACTGTGACCGTCTATTACATGATTTCTATACTACTTATTAATTGCTACTTATGTGAAGAACATCTTACCTATCGGATATCATATCTCCTTTCCCTTTCTCTCTCTCTCTCTCACTCTCTCAATATATATATATATATATATATATATATATATATAGATCATTTCCAAAATGCATCTCTTTGTGCAATCTTTTCTCAATCTAATACTTTCTCATCTACTTCCTGTCTCAATACTTATTATGACTAACTTGTTTTTTTCCAAACGAAAGGCCTTACCTCTTCACTCTGAACTTCATTTTTCAAATGTTGTCCCTCATCTTACTACCATATCTGCTCAGTCTAAATATAGATCAATGCGACATAATCTTTGTCCTGGAAATGTCATTACCTTTCATGGTTTTCCAAAACTATTTGACAACTTTAAAAATGTTGGGTGGGACTGTCTGGTTTCTTTCAATGACAAATCTATTTATCCTAGTCTCATTGCTAAATTTTATTCTCACATGGAGTTTTCAAATGATTCATCTGGGTTACAAAAAAGTATTACAACTTGTATTCAAGGACAAACTTATATAATTGATGAATTATTTATTGTCAATGCCCTCCAGTTATCTCCTTCTACTCTAGATTTACCCAGGTTAAATTCCTATACACATCCTTTTGGAATATCTGTTGAAGAATGCATGTTGTTTAAATTCAATCTTTCTGTGGTTTCTGACCAAATGGTACCAGCTGTTTTGTTTGACTTTCCATGCAAAGTTGGTTTAGAGTTCTTAACTCCCGAGTGTCAATTTTTAGGCAAAATTCTAAGACAAAATTTTATGCCTGTTCGTGATGATCGCAAAATGTTACCATTTGACTTGGAAATTATCAAGAGTTTACTAAATGAGTGTATGCCTTCCAACTCCGCTACCCTTTGGGCGAGGGGGTCGGACTCTCCTTCATGAGGGGACGATCGGGGTCTGTCCCTCTCACGTTCGGGAATCTCGTCTCCCCTCCCCCTTCCAGACTTGCATGGATGTTCTAATCGGCGGCCTACTGAACGGCTCCTCCTCCGGCTTCGGCCGTCCCTCGGACGGCTCCGGTATCTACTCCTCTCCCTATCAGCCTCTCGCCTTCGGGGAGACCGAGATCGGCTATGGTGCCTACGCCTCTTGGAGGATGCCTCCTGTTCCCCGGCCATGTTGGCCATCTGCAATTCGAGCTCCTCCTGTTGAAGACGTAGGGCTATCATGGCGTTTTTGTTTTGCTGCATCTTTTTCTGCAGGATGAATTCTCGTTGATCTCGACTACCTAGTGTACGACTCTTTTCATGCATTTCTAACGCCCGTGGGTTAGCTTCGTCCATCCGGCTATCCTGGTTGGGGGTACGTTGGCTTTCATGAAAGAGCCGCTTCCTGGGGGAGCCAGCCGGCTCCCTCTGATCGTCCTGGATTCTGGAACCCAGTCTGTCCTTCACCGACCCTCTCACCTGAGTGGTCTGGTGCGACTTGGCCTTTTCCCGGTCGGAAACTTCATATTCCACACTCGCCATCGTTTCTCACCGGAAAAGAATCTGATTGTGATTGTTTAAGCACAAGCCCTCCTTCTAGCGCCGATGTTAACGCCAAGTTTCGTCGGCGCGTCCAATCACAGAATCCACGTGCTAGAACCTGCACAGTAACAGATCACACAGAAGCTTGACGGCTTGTGCCGTCAGGGGATAGCTCCGGTGTGAGAATAAGTACAGGCCGTTACAAGGATAAACAATGGAGGTTATGTATTTAGTGCTCAAAAGTAGGTATTACCTGCTAATATTAACCTAGGCCTTGTATTTATAGAGCTCACCACCTTAGAATCCTTCTCCCAGTCGGATTAGGACTCCTAGTGCATGGTAGTTACCATAACTTGGGTCCAACACAATCTCCCTAAAAGATGCAAGTAGAATCCAATCTCACCACTACCTTTGGAGTTACCTTATATGCGTATGAATACCCGGACTCTGCACGCAGGAGAGCCCACTGTGCAGGCCCAACCGGTCCTATAATCTGGTCTGGGCTTCGGCCCCAAGGACTCGAAGACCCGACCCCAAATTATCACAAGACTAGGTTCGGCCCTGACCCAGAAGGACTCAGATGTCGACCCGAACACCTCCAACATTTTTATGGGCTTCAACCCATCGGTCTCTCAAACCCTTCCGACAGAAAGCCTTCGGCCCAAATGAAGGTCGGTAAAACGCTCCCGAACAGTAGTCTCTGTATTTGATAACTTTGTGTTCCATCTGCTGAGTGTCCTTTACCTGAAGTTATTGGTCGCTTATAGAACACTAAATGTAGTTTATATGAAGGAGGTCGCCAAAGAATTTGGTATACCAGTTCAGTTTCAGCGTTTCTGGATTTGGGCAAAGAGGTAAAATCATACTTACCGCCCCAATCGACCTTTGTCACCACGGTACATACTAAGCATTTACTTGTGCTATAATTTTTGCATAACTTGGTTTCATTTACTTGTGCTATGAATTCGCAATTGCTTTACTTTATTTTTTGTTAAAGCTAAAGCCCCAATGTAAATTTGTTCTTCACACACTCCAATTATAAGTGCACGTTTCTCTTCCATTATGTTTATATGGTATATACATTGTGTATAATTTCCTTACATCCTGAAAAGATGAGACACTTTTTTGGCACAAATTTCAAGTGTGCCGAAAATATTTACATACTTTTATATTTTTATGATATTTTCAATAAATTTGATATTATATATTTTAAAATATATTTGGTATCATATTTTAAAATATATTAAACATGTCTTGAACATATATTGTATACATATGTTTATGGCACACCCTATAATTCATGTCAAAGGAACCCCAAGAAAAGGGTCTGTCTCTGTGGTGCATAAGAAATACTTGTTATTAGTTTATGGAGAGATATTTGTTGGCCATTAGCTTTAATGTTGTTCTTACTTTCTACCATCATATCGAAGGGTAATGGGTGTTTGTGAAAATAATAAATTGCAGGGGTTGTGTTAAAATGTAAATGTGCGTAGGTGGAAGAGTAAATTACCTTCTATTTTCTTTTTGTTACTATTTCTTATAGTGCTAAATGTTCTGCATTTTGTTCTGTTTCATATATCTAGATATGTTGGTAGGCTTTTTGTAAAGAGTTCCAGAAAGCCAGTTGAGATCTTAACAAAATTAAATGAAATGGCGGGATTTGATGCTAATGAAGAAATTGAACTCTCTGAGGTTTGTTTTTTCATCTGATTTCTACCGTAACTATGTGATTGGAATTTTTATTTTGGCAGATTTTGTTTTATGCATTGTGAGACATGTCCTGATTGCATACGACTTTTGATTATAAACTTGAGCAAAATGACGTTGCTCATTGTGGATTGAGTAAATTAAAATTTATGATTTTTGTCATTTGTTTTATTCCATGATTGCCTCTATTCTATATCATTCTGGTGGGAATTCTTTACAGAATTATGTTTGTGAAACATTTACCATATGCTAATCATTAAAATATTTTGTGTAATATAATTTGTTCAGGAAGTTAAATTCGAGCCTTGCGTCCTGTGTGAACGCCTTGACAAAAGAGCTTCTTTTCGATTGAGCTAAGTATATCTAATTTTGTTTCAGTACTTGGTTTTAAAATTATAGCAGTGGTGTTCACTGTGTTAATGATAAATTATTTTCATTGTTTGCGTATTGACAATTTTTTTTTCTTAAATTTTAAGGTCAAAGTTGCATCATATGATATGTGGTCGAAAGAGTGGCTCAGAAACTTGGTCTGGAAGATCCTTCGAAAATCAGGCTTACTCCACACAACTGCTACTCTCAACAACCTAAACCCCATCCTATTAAATATAGAGCAGGAGAGCATTTATTAGACATGTTGGTTCACTATAATCAGGTTGATGTCACATAAGCTCTGCTTTATTGGATTCATGAAGCTGGGATATGTTCTATTTTTTTATTCGATCAAATACCTAGTGTTAGATAGAGATGAAAAAGTAAAGAAAATGGGGAGAAATTAAGATTTCAATTACTTTCAAGTTTAACTTTTATTTGTTTTCTTATGGGCAGATATCTGATATTTTGTATTATGAAGTGATGGATATTCCTCTTCCAGAATTGCAGTGCCTGAAAACTCTGAAAGTGGCTTTCCATCATTCAACCAAGGATGAGGTGTGCTTGAGGCTGCAAATACCTTCTCCATTCCAATGTGCTCGAGTAATTTAAAATTCTTTATGTTTCTTATAATGTATATTACACTTTTTTCAGGTGGTTATCCACAACATTAGACTTCCTAACCAGAGCACTGTAGGAGATGTGCTTAGTGAAATTAAGACAAAGGTAAATATTTGCACGGTGCCCATAGACAATCTAAACAAATAGAATTAACAACCATTCAGCTTACCAATCCATTGTTAATCCTACTTCCATAAGAAATTAACTACTTTTCCTCAATCTAAGACTGCAATTGGGGAAAACAAGCTTGATTTATTGTTTCCATTGAATGCATTATATATCCATATGTAAAGAAATGGTTTTTTAGAAGAGAATTAGCTTGTAGAATGGTGAAGACGTGAAGTACTTTTGCATTGTACTACTTTTTCTTAATCTAAGACCGCAATAGCAAGTCTTTCACTGCCTATAATAATTAATAGCTTATATTTTTTTACTTTATTTGCTTCCTTTTACAGGTGGAATATTCTCATCCCAATGTGGAGCTTAGACTGCTTGAAGTATTCTATCACAAGATTTACAAGGTATAATGTAATGTGAAGTGTGAACATGAATTAGTTTTGGCCTTATGGACCTTTTATTAAAAATTGCAAGGAAAGACAAACTCTACATTAGTTTATCATATTTCGAAACTTGGTCAGCGATAAGGATCTCATAGTTTTCCTTGTGGTGTTCTTCTTTCCTGTATGTTCTTCGTTGCTATCCACCTTTGGTCTTGTAGGAATTCTTCTAAGTATAACTCTTCTATTAATATGTCCCCTTTAAGTTTATTATTATTATTATTATTATTATTATTATTATTATTATTATTATTATAAAACTCAGCATAGGCAGGTGTCTATGTTGTCCAAGCATAGGTCCACCCCTGAATTTCTGTTATGAATTTATCAGTTTCCTATTTAAAGTTTACCTTTCTAACCATTCTTGGTGCATGGGAAGCAATTAGATGGAGAATTTAAGAAAACAGATAAGCAACAAACTTGACCATTTGCTTCAAAATTCAAACTTCCACCTTCACATAAAAACAAAATATTTAACAAGGTAAAGAAATGACAGACGGCCAACAGAGCCCCTATCTCTACTAATTTTCTATGGTGTCAGTTTTGTATACACATCGAACACCAAATCTCTCCATTATGAAATTATTACCAGATATGGAAGCCTCAATTTTGTCACCAAATTTCAGTGCAATTTTTGTTTTTGGTATGAAGCTCACCCACGAACGCGCTTCGCAGATCACTTGTTTATGCCATGTATTACCATTTGTTTTATTTTCAACACGAGCATATGACCCGAGATATATGCTTTCACTAGAAACCACCCAAAGTATCATCCCTAAGAATTTGTTTTCACTATTTTGTGGCACATCAAAACAAATGTTAGAAAAGTGCAATTCTTGTCCCAAAATTTGATGACCAAACCAATCTGGAAAATTCCTGGTTGGTAGGTAGATGTCAATTTGCTTCCCAAAACCAGAGTATAGCTGTTACATAATTAAATATGTACATAAATAATTTACTCTCTCCATCCCATTTTTTTTTGACAAATTTTGATTTTTTTTTTGGTCAAATTGGTCATTTTTAAAATTAATAATTAAATAAATTTATTTATTTAAAATTTTGGAGCATGAAATTATTAGCAAGTTCTACATACTTTGTTACATTATAGTCTATTTGTCAAAAAATTATAAAGAAAATATGATATTTTGATTTTAAAATTGGTCAATGTAACTTTGAAAAGTCAATTTTGTCAACTAAAATGGGATGGATCTCGTAATTAAATATGATGAGAGAGAGAGAGAGGGTAACCTGAAGGAAGTCTCTTTAAAAGAGATTGATAGATTGTTGCAGCCTTCCAAGTAAATTACTACAATAGAATTCAGATTTTCCAAGCCTTGAATCTCAGCCAATCTACTGCAATATGCAAGCCACAACACCCTTAAGTGTTTCAAGTTTGACAGATTTGGTAGTCTTACCATTGATGTGCATCCCCATGCATTTAGGACTTCTAAATTTGGAGGAAGTTTTGGAAGTGACCCAAGATTCGACACTGTCGCAAATCAAGCGATTTTAGATTGGACAGTTGACCTAGGTTGGATGGCAAGGTACTAACAAAGTTTTCAGATAAATTCAATAATTCTAGTGATGATAAACTCCCGATATTATCTGAGAGAACTCCATCGAGATTGCACGAGCCGAGATGCAACTTTCTCAAGGGTAACTTGCAAAAGCTACTTGGAATATTTTTTAGCTTTTTACAATAATATAAATTCAACTTGAACAATTAAGTCAAAAGTCCAATTGAATCTGGTAATTTTGTAATTGCTGTGTGGTATTGTAACACCCCCTTCCCGAAAAAGAAAGGGAGGTCACGTGCAAAGCACAATGAACCTCAAAATAAGTAAACAGAGCACTAATGACTTCACATATTAATAGCGGTGATCCATTAATAAAGTACTAAATATAATTCTCCAAACAGAGTTAAAATAATCAAAACTAAAAATTCGAATCAACCTAGATGATCAAAGGCAGATCTCATCACACTAGTCCTGAATCACCCCTGCAAACCTGCCGGAAGAAAAACACAGCATGAGCCAATTGCCCAGTACGGATATAAAGATACAAAAGATATACAACTAAAATACAAAATCAACTGAGAAAAAATATAACAAAAATAAAATCTCTGAAGATTTGAATAGAATATATTTGAACCAACATAATTAATGAAACAGCCGGAATATTAAAGAAATAACGAACTTAAGTAACTAATCCGATGAATTGAACTGAACAGAAGCCAACAATAATACAATAAAATAATAGGCTGAAACAAATGGCAGTGGTTATTTCATACCGATTGAGCTCAGAAATATACCTTGCCACATAGGCAAGTCAAAACAATGCCACACAGGCAAGTTAAAACCATGATACACAGGCAAGTCAAATGATGCCACACAGGCAAATCAAACCATGCCACACAGGCAAGTCAAAATAATGTCACACAGGCAAATCACACATTAGACCGCGAATCCAAATGTATGCAAATCGGATAGGTATGTTTGGCACAACATCACCAATCCACAGAACAGAAAATTAGGGTTAACCCATACGCCTCCTACAACGAAATACCAAATGGCCCACTTCCTCCGAAGCCCAAAACGGAGACGCCGTGGACTAATCACACCGCCACGGAAAGTGTCATGACTCTCGTGCCAAGACTACATGCCTGTGGTACCCCCACATGTGATTATAGCTCAGGTATACCCTACGGTATATTCTAACAAGGATACCATGTCATAACACATGCAACATAATACTAACAAAAGGGTTCTATATGTATATGTTTAACCAAATCAAATTATGGTCGCAAGGTCTCAAAAGAAGTTAACAACATGTACCGCTCTACAATTATCAAAAATAAATATTAAACATGATAACCTAATTCAAATAGTACAAATACGAGTCATATGTATCAACTCCAAAATGAAACTAATATATTTATTTCACAGGAAACAATTATGTGAAAGAATAATGAAATTCGAACAAGCGACAAAACGAACAAATCAAATTTAACAAGAGTATCGCAGAAAGAGTACGGAATCCATACCTGATACTTTCAAACCATTTATAGCACATTCCACCAAATCTTACCCTCAAATGTCAACGATATCAAATACGAAACGTCATTCACAACCTAAACATATTCACCTCAAATTAAAAACAATCCAAACTAATGATTCCAAAGTAATTCATAATCTATTTAATATGCCTTTAATCATCGCCTTTTATCAATTACTAATACTCCAAAATTTATATTCCAAAAATAACTCTTTAAATTCCTTCCGTTCGATTTAAACAATTTAATAAGATTTTATTACAATCCAATCATTTATAACAATATACTATTAAATTATTATTAAAAACTTTTATAACTATGTCGACAAAATTAATTAATTCAAAATAATATATATAACTTCCATTGATTTACTAATTCCTTATATA
This sequence comes from Panax japonicus, assembly GCA_020205505.1. Taxonomy (NCBI): domain Eukaryota; kingdom Viridiplantae; phylum Streptophyta; class Magnoliopsida; order Apiales; family Araliaceae; genus Panax; species Panax japonicus. The sequence goes on along the minus strand of CM035112.1, from coordinate 32,129,803 downwards.
AGTTTCATGGCCAAAAGTTTATTAAAATATAACACACACACACACAAATATATATATATATATATATATATATATATATATATATATATATATATATATTCAAAAAAATAATAAAATAAAATAAAAAGAAAGACAACGCCTGCACTACTGCAGGCAACAAACATGTTATGCATATATAAAATAATGGAATGATTTTATGCTTGCAAGGCAGCCACGACCTAATATATATAATCATTATAATAATACAACAATACAACAGCTTTCAATTAAATCACTTTAACGTTTTTTTTAAAGAACTCCTTTCACATGTCACTTTTCATGTTTTGTCAGCATACATGAATACCATTCATTACTTAAAGCAATATATATAAAAATAGCTAGCATGATTACAAATCAACAATTTTATAGCAGTACTCCTGTTCACGCAAATATCTGTACTTCTCAAATAATTAATAAAATGGATAACTAAACATGCAAACTTACTTGTATCCGAATATTAAATCTTTATTCTTATAACACAAGTGCAATCAATTTTTTTTCTTTCTTTTCCTCCGTAGTGGCGGCTGCGTTCTTCTTCCCCCTTTATTTTTCTTCATAGTCGGTTATTAGATGTATGTGAGATATATTAGGGTTTAAATATTTACTTATATAATTGATGAACTCCCCTAATTTAAATAGAATTTTAATATTACCCACACATAAATTAAACAAAATTAATTTTATGGCCCAATTTTATCAACTTAATTTCTATCACTTATTAATACTCATTAGCCCACATAAATTAAATACAATTGACCCAAATAAAAACAAAGTCCAATCAATATGTTTTAAAATAAAATAATTTTTTTTATTTATTATTTTTTTACGGGTATTACATCACCTACCCCTTAAAAAGGATTCCGTTCCCGAAATCAAAAGAATGAACGCACCTAATTTTCAAAAGATGTGGATAATCCGCTCGAATAGACTCATCTATCTCCCAAGTAGCTTTCCACTCCGAATGATTTTACCACAAGACTTTAACAAAAGAGATTATCTTCCTCAATTTTAATTTAATCAGTTATTTAATTATCTACTAAACGAATTTAATTTTCCAAACAAAACAAAGAAGAAAATAGGGAAACAAAATCATTTACCTTTTTTAATTTAAACACAATTGTATAAGATAAAATCAATTATTATTTAATAAAAAAAAATTGGTTATTACATTTTTCACCCCTTAAAAATAATTCCGTCCTCGGGATTCAAATAAACTCTATTAAGTTTTATTTTAGTTTTTATTTAAATTACATAATAGTTCATAAACTTTAATTAAGACGTAGCGCCACCATTTGTAACGATCAACGCGGATAAGTCATCGGTCCACGTAATTATCAATGTACTTGTAAAAGATTCGTCAGCTACCGTGTCTAGCCTTGGTAAGGTTCTTCGTTTTGTATTGTATTAAACCACATGCTCCACAGCTAGTGCGGGTCCTCGTTAATATCTTTGAGTTCCATTCTTGCAACCGTACTCTTTGGAACGTAATTCAAAATCACAAAAAAAATTCTCTTCATCTAAATACGATTCGAATACCCAAAATATTTAAAATTATTTTTAATTCGTAAAATGTTTTTTCACACATGACAAAGATTTAACAAGTTATTTTCATTTAATTTTACATAAATTCACGCAAAACTCTAAAGACATCAGATAAAACAACTATGCAAACCATATTAGCAACTCTCCCCAAGTCCTCAAGAGCTTCAAAATATCTCATCCTCAATTTGAACTATTCACCAAATAATATTACACCAAAGAATATACTACTAATATCTCTTTATCACCAACTCTCCTAAGTCCTCAAGAATTTCAAAATATCATAATCTCAAATCAAATTAGTTCTCAAATATTATAATACCAAAATATATTACCACTAAAATCTCTTCATCACCATACCAAACTCGAAATCATATATCCTACTATCTGAATCAGCAAACTATAGCTTTCAAAATCTCTTAAAGATTCATCACTTAATATCTAATCATTCAATAAATCAATCATTCTCTTAGTGCAAACCATAACCCAACAAATTCCAAAATCTCCTCATACTATCACTCAAAATTTCATATAAGATAACTCCAATATTCTACTAGGAAATGATCGCAAAATTCATTTACTCCAAAAGAATAATCTAATTACCTCGAATCTTTACAACAACTCAAAATTACAAGAGATCATTTGTACTTAATAGTTTTCACTTTATCATATTATTCCACCGATTCACATACCTCAAATTATTCACAACTTAACAAAAATCAGAATCTAACCCAAATAAAATCCTCAATTCCAAAAATCATAATAATTTGTAATTACCTGAAATAACTCTAACAAATAATTCTCCAATATCAAAACTCGATGATACAAATACTCATATCATAACCGTATAATCATTTCTTAACTGAACATAATATAACATTATTCTCCTTAATAATCCAATCACAATCCTTAACTAATATTATTGTTCCAACGCATGACAATAATAATCTTAACAAATTATCTCGCCTTTCTCAAATCAACTATAACTCAAAGAACTAAAAAAAACACTTGGTCAGAATAAGACCAACCAAACAGAGAACAAAATCAATTCAAACTCCTATGTCTACCCAGTGATTTACCCACAACTCACAGGTCAAACCTAAATAGGTTTTCTACAAGAAAGAACCTAAGCTCTGATACCATCTCTGTAACACCCCCTTCCCGAAAAGAAAAGGGAGGTCACGTGCAAAGCACAATGAACCTCAAAATAAGTAAACAGAGCACTAATGACTTCACATATTAATAGCGGTGATCCATTAATAAAGTACTAAATATAATTCTCCAAACAGAGTTAAAATAATCAAAACTTAAAATTCGAATCAACCTAGATGATCAAAGGCAACTATCTCATCACACTAGTCCTGAATCACCCCTGCAAACCTGCCGGAAGAAAAACACAGCATGAGCCAATTGCCCAGTACGGATATAAAGATACAAAAGATATAAAACTAAAATACAAAATCAACTGAGAAAAAATATAACAAAAATAAAATCTCTGAAGATTTGAATAGAATATATTTGAACCAACAGAATTAATGAAACAGCCAGAATATTAAAGAAATAACGAACTGAAGTAACTAATCCGATGAATTGAACTGAACAGAAGCCAACAATAATATAATAAAATAATAGGCTGAAACAAATGGCTGTGGTTATTTCATACCGATTGAGCTCAGAAATATACCTTGCCACATAGGCAAGTCAAAACAATGCCACACAGGCAAGTCAAAACCATGCCACACAGGCAAGTCAAATGATGCCACACAGGCAAATCAAACCGTGCCACACAGGCAAGTCAAAATAATGCCACACAGGCAAATCACACATTGGACCGCGAATCCAAATGTATACAAATCGGATAGGTATGTTTGGCACAACATCACCAATCCACAGAACAGAAAACTAGGGTTAACCCATACGCCTCCCACAACGAAATACCAAATGGCCCACTTCCTCCGAAGCCCAAAACGGAGATGCCGTGGACTAATCACACCGCCACGAAAAGTGTCATGCCTCTCGTGCCAAGACGACATGCCTGTGGTACCCCCACAGGTGGTTATAGCTCAGGTATACCCTACGGTATATTCTAACAAGGATACCATGTCACAACACATGCAACATAATACTAACAAAAGGGTTCTATATGTACATGTTTAACCAAATCAAATTATGGTCGCAAGGTCTCAAAAGAAGTTAACAACATGTACCGCTCTACAATTATCAAAAATAAATATTAAACATGATAACCTAATTCAAATAGTACAAATAGGAGTCATATGTATCAACTCCAAAATGAAACTAATATATTTATTTCACAGGAAACAAATATGTGAAATAATAATGAAATTCGAACAAGCGACAAAACGAACAAATCAAATTTAACAAGAGTATCGCAGAAAGAGTACGGAATCCGTACCTGATACTTTCAAACCATTTATAGCACATTCCACCAAATCTTACCCTCGAATGTCAACGATATCAAATACGAAACGTCATTCACAACCTAAACATATTCACCTCAAATTAAAAACAATCCAAACTAATGATTCCAAAGTAATTCATAATCTATTTAATATGCCTTTAATCATCGCCTTTTATCAATTACTAATACTCCAAAATTTATATTCCAAAAATAACTCTTTAAATTCCTTCCGTTCGATTTAAACAATTTAATAAGATTTTATTACAATCCAATCATTTATAACAATATACTATTAAATTATTATTAAAAACTTTTATAACTATGTCGACAAAATTAATTAATTCAAAATAATATATATAACTTCCATTGATTTACTAATTCCTTATATAAGTTTCATGGCCAAAAGTTTATTAAAATATAACACACACACACACACACAAATATATATATATATATATATATATATATATATATATATATATATATTCAAAAAAATAATAAAATAAAATAAAAAGGAAGACAACGCCTGCACTACTGCAGGCAACAAACATGTTATGCATATATAAAATAATGGAATGATTTTATGCTTGCAAGGCAGCCACAACCTAATATATATAATCATTATAATAATACAACAATACAACATCTTTCAATTAAATCACTTTAATGTTTTTTTTAAAGAACTCCTTTCACATGTCACTTTTCATGTTTTGTCAGCATACATGAATACCATTCATTACTTAAAGCAATATATATAAAAATAGCTAGCATGATTACAAATCAACAATTTTATAGCAGTACTCCTGTTCACGCAAATATCTGTACTTCTCAAATAATTAATAAAATGGATAACTAAACATGCAAACTTACTTGTATCTGAATATTAAATCTTTATTCTTATAACACAAGTGCAATCAATTTTTTTCTTTCTTTTCCTCCGTAGTGGCGGCTGCGTTCTTCTTCCCCCTTTTTTTTTCTTCATAGTCGGTTATTAGATGTATGTGAGATATATTAGGGTTTAAATATTTACTTATATAATTGATGAACTCCCCTAATTTAAATAGAATTTTAATATTACCCACACATAAATTAAACAAAATTAATTTTATGGCCCAATTTTATCAACTTAATTTGTATCACTTATTAATACTTATTAGCCCACATAAATTAAATACAATTGACCTAGATAAAAACAAAGTCCAATCAATATGTTTTAAAATAAAATAATTTTTTTATTTAATATTTTTTTTACCGGTATTACAGGTATGCCCTAACCACCCTTAAGGATTTAATGTTCCCCAATTCCTCGGGCAATCCTTTTAGATTTTCGCAATGAGTAAGACGGAGACTTTCCAATACCCTCAAGTTGCATAAGCTATTTGTAGATGTGGCAAACGGGCAGGCGGGCCCGAGTCGGGCCGTGTCGAGCGCGGGCGGGCCAACGGTGGGCCGAGCCGGGCCAAAAAAGCCCGGATTTTGGGGGCCGAAAATGTTAGGTCCGTGGCCCGTGGCGGGCGGGCCCGGCCCGGCCCGCGGGCTTCTTCTCCTATTTTTTTTTGAAAATTTTGCTACACCAAAAATAGTAATAATAATAAATATTAAAAATAATAAAATAATTTATAATAAACAATAATTCTAATTACCTACATTAACTACATACCTCAATCAATTAAAATTTTAATAATATTATAAATTACTTTCAAAGTATATAATCAAATTTGATTTTTTAAAATTAATATAATTTATTTAACTTTAAAAAATGCATTCATGACTCCACAAATATTGTTCCAAGAGATATCTAATTAATTTCCAAGATTTATACGGTTGGAACTTAGAGATGCCAAGATTTTAGTAATTTGAATATTTAAATTGATTTTCAGAAGATTTGCATGACATGATTTTAGGCATTACCCAATATCTCATTATTAACAACCACGTCAATTAAGAAATTTCAAACTACAATTATTATTTACTACAACTACAATAATTAAAAATATATTTTTATATTGAAGATTGCATTAAAAATAAATAGTTGTTGTAACTCAGTTGGTTTGAACTCTTATTTATTTACTTACAAGTCTTGTGTTCAAGCCTCATAATCCACAAGTAGCAACTTTTTGTAAAAAAAAAAAGTTTTACAAGCCGCGGGCCGGGCCTTCACGTGCCGGGCTTTCACGGGCCGGGCAAAATACGGCCCAGATTTACTGGGCTAAAATATCACGGACCAAAGCCCAGCCCGTGGCGGGCCGGCCGGCCGGGCCCGCGGGCCTGGGCCATCTTTGCCAGATCTAGCTATTTGGAAGAGTTCTAAGGTTTGTACAATATTTCAAATCCAAGTTAACCAACCTACTAAGCCTTCTAATTGAATTTGGTAGCTTAAAAATTCCCGAGAAAGATGCCAAGAGCTCCCTTAAGCTTTTAAAATTCTGTAATGAACTAGCTTAATTAGTTCAATACCTTAGCAGATGTAATGGAACAAGTCTCAATAATTGGACTTATCCAGTGAAATTTGTTAGAGAAATATCAGAAAATAGAGTAAGGAAGAGGGAAAAAGAGAGAATAATGGAGAGAGAAGAGAAAATTGGGGAAGAAGCAATAACAAATTTTCATTCATTCCCCTCCATACATCACTATCCAGCAGATTATATCACACCCAAATGGTTAGCTAGCTCACCACATGCTTCCCTCACTCGACTGAAACGGTTAGCTAGCTCACCACATGCTTCCCTCACTCGACTGAAACAGAAATAAGGAACAAAAAGACAGAAGTAACTTTTCTCAACAAAAGACACTAATAACCTGACTTGGGAACAGAAAAGACTGTGATACCCTTATTAACTAATTAACTAACTATAGCATCCTAGCAAAAGACTCTTCATCCTTCCTTACAGTCCCTCCCTCTTAAGAAGATCCTTGTCCCCAAGGATGGAAATGATGAAATTTTAGGTGAAGCTGGTCCCAATCTTCCTAGGTGGCTTTGGATTGTAGAGAGTTTTCCCATTGCACCAACAGTTCAACACTAGCTGCATTGTTTTTCTTAATCATCCACTTGTCAAGTATTGCCAGAGGTTCTGCTAGGAAGTGACCATTTGCATCCGCAAGAGGCAAAGAAGGAGAAGAAGTGTTGCGCTGACCAATCTTCTTTTTGAGCAATGATACATGGAAAATAGGGTGAACCTTAGTGTGGCCTGGCAGCTGCAATTTATAAGCCACAACTCCCACCTTGGCTTCGACTATGAATGGTCTATAATACTTAGGAATTAGCTTTCCAAGAGGGGTCTGAGCAAGGGTGACCTGTCTGTAAGGCCTGACCTTCAAATAAACCATGTCCCCTGGTATAAATGCCCATTCAGATATATTCCGGTCAGCATAATACTTGATCCTTGACTGAGCTTCCACCAAATTTTGCTTAAGCATTCTGAGCAGTTGGGACTTGTCTCTGCAAAGCTGCCTAGTAATAGGGTCATGTACCCTTCCCCACTGATGGAAAGACAAATGAGAAGGCTTATACCCATACAACATTTCAAATGGGGAAGCTTGTAAACCATTGTGGAAATGGGAGTTATACCACCACTCAGCTAAGTCCAACCAAGCAATCTAGCCGTGTGGCTTTTGGGACACCATACACCTAAGATAGCATTCTAGAATTTGGTTGATTCTTTCAGTTTAACCATCAGTTTAGGGATGGTAAGTTGTACTCATTTACAGTTTAGTACCCACAAGTTTGAATAGGGATTGCCAAAAAAGGCTAATGAAAATTTTATCTCTGTCAGAGACTATAGAAGAAGGTAGGCCATGTAGTTTGTATATGTGAGTAATGAAAAGCTGGGCTAGATGAGCAGCAGTGAAAGTGATGAATACTTTTATATTATTATATTAATAGATCTCACTAAATAACATATGTACCTTTCACTTTATATATTGTATCTCACCTTTTTTGAAACACAAAAATTATACATTTAGCCATCCTTTATGGGGACGGTGGGAGTAGTACATTTCATCAAAAACTCCTTCATCTCATTGGAACAATAAAATATATTCTTTTCAATTTTAATTTTTTGAAGTTAACTTAAAATATTTTAATATAAATATGTATTTGATTATCTCCTGCCTACTTCATCAGCATGGGGAAAATAGATTAGCAGATTTGCAGTTCAAATGAAAAATACAAAACAGATTCATTTAAATTTTAAAATTAAGAGTAAAATAAAATTTTTTTGCCTCTTCTAAGTATAACTCTTCCATTAATCTATCCCATTTAAGTTTATTATATATATATACGGTCCGGATTTTAAGCTCACCCCTTATCTAGTTCATCTTGCTCACCCCTCTTTAGCGACGGACCGAGCGACGATTCAGTCCGCCGCTATATATAGAACCGTCATTATATGTTGTTCGTCGCTAAAAGCTAAGACGACAATTTTATATATAGCGACGAACCGAATCATAGCTCGGTCCGTCGCTAAAGGGGGGTGAGCAAGGTGAGCTATATAAGAGTGAGTTTAAGATCCGGTATATATATATATATATATATGTAGGGTTATATGTATATACACAACTGTGTATTATACAGTAGGCCTATGACGACAGATTTTTTGGGCTATATAGCGACGGTAAACTATCGCTATAGCCCAGAATAGCTATGACGACGGGTGAAACAGTCGTTATAGCCCAAAAAATCGTCGCCTTAGCCTACTGTGTAATACACAGCTGTGTACATATATTTTTCCTATATATATATATATATATATATATATATATATATATATATAAACTCGGGCAGATGTCTATGTTGTCCTAGCATAGGTCCGCCTTTGATTTTCTGTTATAGATTTATCAGTTTCCTATTTAAATTTTATCTTTCTAACCATTCTTGGTGCATGGGAAGCAAATTAGATGGAGAATTTAAGAAAACAGATAAACAACAAACTTGACCATTTGCTTCAAAATTCAAACTTCCACATTCACATAAAAACAAAATATTTAACAAGGTAAAGAAATGACAGATGGCTAACAGAGCCCCTATCTCTACTAATTTTCTATGGTGTCAGTTTTGTATACACAATGAACACCAAATCTCTCCATTATGAAATTATTACCAGATATGGAAGCCTCAATTTTGTCACCAAATTTCAGTGCAATTTTTGTTTTTGGAATGAAGCTCACCCACGAACGCGCTCTATAGTGCACTGCTTTATGCCATGTATTACCATTTGTTTTATTTTCAACAAGAGCATATGACCCGAGATATATGCTTTCACTAGAAACCACCCAAAGTATCATCCCTAAGAATTTGTTTTCACTATTTTGTGGCACATCAAAACAAATGTTAGAAAAGTGCAATTCTTGTCCCAAAATTTGATGACCAAACCAATCTGGAAAATCCCTGGTTGGTAGGTAGATGTCAATTTACTTCCCAAAACCAGAGTATACCTGTTACATAATTAAATATGTACATAAATAATTTACTCTCTCCATCCCATTTTATTTGACAAATTTTGATTTTCTTGGTTAAATTGGTCATTTTTAAAATTAATAATTAAATAAATTTATTTATTTAAAATTTTGAAGCATGAAATTATTAGCAAGTTCTACATACTTTGTTACATTATAGTCTATTTGTCAAAAAATTATAAAGAAAATATGATATTTTGATTTTAAAATTGGTCAATGTAACTTTGAAAAGTCAATTTTGTCAACTAAAATGGGATGGATCTCGTAATTAAATATGAGAGAGAGAGAGAGGGTAACCTGAAGGAACGTCTCTTTAAAAGAGATTGATAGATTGTTGCAGCCTTCCAAGTTAATTACTTCAATAGAATTCAGATTTTCCAAGCCTTGAATCTCAGCCAATCTATTGCAATCTGCAAGATTCAACATCCTTAAGTGTTTCAAGTTTGACAGATTTGGTAGTTTTACCATTGATGTACATCCCCTTGCATCTAGGTCTTCTAAATTTGGAGGAAGTTTTGAAAGTGACCCAAGATTCTGACAATGATACAAATGAAGCGATTTTAGATTAGACAGTTGACTAAGGTTGGATGGCAAGGTACTAAAAAAGTTGTAAGATAAATTCAATGATTCTAGTGATGATAAACTCCCGATATTATCTAAGAGAACTCCATCGAAAGGATAGTTGTCATTGAGTTTGCACAGATCCAACGTTCTGAGGGGTAACTTGCAAATGCTACTTGGAATACGTTTTAGCTTTTTACAATAATATAAATTCAACTCGAACAATTTAGTCAAACGTCCGATTGAATCTGGTAATTTTGTAATTGATGTGCAGGCTGCCCTAAGCACCCTTAAGGATTCAATGTTCCCCAATTCCTTGGGCAATCCTTCTAGATTTTTGCAACTAGAAAGACGGAGACTTTCCAATACCCTCAAGTTGCACAAGCTATTTGGAAGAGTTCTAAGGTTTCTACAACATACCAAATCCAAGTTAACCAACCTACTAAGCCTTCCAATTGAATCTGGTAATTTTGTAATTGCTTTGTAGCCTGCCCTAAGCACCCTTAGGGATTCAATGTTCCCCAATTCCTCGGGCAATCCTTTTAGATTTTCGCAATCAGTAACAAAGAGACTTTCCAATACCCTCAAGTTGCATAAGCTATTTGGAAGAGTTCTAAGGTTTCTACAATATTCCAATTGAATCTGGTAGCTTAAAAATTCCCGAGTGAGATGCCAAGAGCTCCCTTAAGCTTTCAATATTCCCAAGTTCCTCTGGCAATTCTTTCAGGTTTGGGCACATATGAATACTTAGAGTTTCTAGTGCTCTCAGATTGCATATGCTCTTTGGAATATGTCTCAGTATGTAGCAGTATCTCAAATCTAAGTAAGCCAACCTACTCAACTGTCCAACCGATGGGTGAATCTCAGCCAAACTTCTACAACCACCAAGAAGTAATTTCTTGAGGTTTGGTACTCCTGTAACGTTTGGAGTTGTCGTCAGGAATTCACAGCCATCGAGATTCAGGATCTTCAACTGTTCTAGAAACTATAGAAATAAGAAAGATTAGACATTAGACAACCTGAATCAGTAAAGTAAAATATGTACAACTTGTATGCATTTTCAAAATTTAAGATAAACAATGACGCATGAGTAATGTCATACCACGATACCATGCCATAATATATTGATTTTGCTGTACTTTAAGTCGAGGATAACTAGCTTTTCTGGATGAAAATCAGATGGTAAACACCGTAAATTACATTTCCGCCAAGATAGCCACCTTAACTCTTTAAATACGTGTTCGAAGTTTCCGGTGAGATGTACATCATTGATGTCAAGCAATCTTAATTTGTGCATCTTTTTAAATGTTTTGGTATTTAATGTTACTCCTTGTAGCTCCCCTTTGCCTGGGATGATAACTTCGATTGCTTCTGTTCCCTAAAATAAATCAAAAAAATAAGAATAAATTGAAGAGCAAATGAACCTCATAATTTCATCTAAAACCTTATTGAAATAATAAAAAGTTTCGTATAGTTACCTTTTGTTTTTCCAGCACGTTGCAGATATCTTCACTAGACCACAATCGACTGCGCTTTCGTGGCTCCTTTGGGGACTCTTTATTGACAATTTCCCTTCCCATGTCCCGAAGAATATCATGCATTCTCAACTCGTTGTCATCATTAATGGATAGTAAACATCTTTCTATTAGAATGATAATTGCATTTTATGAGTTGAAACCACAAGAATCTAATATACTAATTGCCATTTCTTTATTCTTTCCGATAAAAAAAAACATGCAATATCAAGGAAAACATCCTTCAAGTTACCATCACCTAATGCATGATAACTTATTAGGAGTTTTTTCTGAATCTGAAGTTGCGGAATTTGTTGCAATTTAACGAGGGAACTTCTCCATTCCAACATGGTTCTTTTAAACAAATATGATCCTAGAACTTCAAGAGCTAAGGGAAGTCCTCCAACTTGGCGTACAATGTCTTTCGATATTTCCTCATAATCTTTTGATGGTGCGGGGGTTTTAAAGGCATGTTGACTAAAAAGTTCCAAAGACTCTTCATTGTCCAGTTCCACTACATTATATCTCTCTTCTACTTCAATTTGATCAAGTAAACCTACATCCCTTGTTATAATAACTCTACTTCTAAAGCAAATTGGTCCCGTTGTCCTGCTAGTTGATCTGATTGGCTTAAATGGTCAAAATCATCAAGAACAATGAGAACTTTTTTAGAACTAAGCCTTTCTTTCAGTAAATTGATTCCTTTATCAACATTTTCAACATGAATGTCCTTTAATTTTAAAATGTCAGAAAGAAGTTGCTCTTGTAAACTAAGTATACCATTGCGTTCTTCTGAAGCTTCTTTGACGTTTGAAAGAAAGCAGCTACCTTCAAAGTACTGAAAGTTCTTATTAAAGAGAGCTTTGGAGATGGTTGTTTTGCCGATTCCACCCATACCATATATCCCAATCCTGCGAATATCATTAGTACCAATGCTCAGCAATGGTGTTACGTATTTTACACGAGATTCTATTCCTACTGGTTGTTTGGCAATATGCAAACAAACGAGGTTTACTTCTAGTAGGACCTTCTGCACAATTTTCTGGATCAATGTTGCCTCATGCCTGCCAATTATTATTAAAACAGAACATGATAAGTTGAAGCAAAATGGTTGAATCAGAAATATGAATTAAATCAATAATTTATAAAATGTGAAATATAGATGCTTAAACTTTTAACAGTACTGTGTGACTAATTTTTTTTGTATCTCTGACTTTGATAAGTTAGCTTTCAAACTGCAAAGATTTACCCTCTAATAGATTTGTTATCTTCCAAGCTATGAAATTACAAAATAAAAATAAAAAAATTAGGCTCTTAAAGGAGAATAGATAAAGCAGATGCTTTATAAAGTGTGCAAAGCTGGAAATTGATATAAATTACAAGATTTACGCAGCAAATAACTAGAAACATGTGTCCATCAAAAAAACATAAACACCGGAATAAGCGATATTTTTTTGTTGTTGCTAATTTGACACATATAGACTCAATGATTGAACCCCAGCCGCATGGTAAACATGGGTTGGGTCATACCACTAGGCCAAAGTATTGATAAGACCAATAGTATGAAAATTTCGTTAAAGTAATGATCTTTTCTCCTATGAAACTTTGGTACCCATTACCCTTAATAAGGGCAATTGAAACTAATATTGTAGCAATTATAAAAGTGTCCGGGTTAATAAAAGATATAGGCACACCATTGGTCATAGTAAACAATTTCTAACTAAAATAAATAATGAAAAAGGAGAAAGGTTGTGTAGTTTTTACCCATTTGCATCATTTTCCAGATCATATCCCGATAGATTCGCAGCTTCAGTTAGCGCACCTTCCCATTTCTCCACTATTTCCATGTTATTCCCAATTCTCTTTTTATGACTTTCAAAATCTTCCGCAAAGCTTCCAGTCTTATGACGCACAACTAATGGATCAACGTTATAAAATACAGGAAGAACTAATTGTCCCTTTGTTCACTTGCATTCGAGGATCTTCACTAGCTCATCGAGGCACTATCTCGAAGAAGCATATTTTTTGGAGAAAACAACAATAGAAATTGTTAACGGCAAGATCCCATGTCACGTCCCAATCACGTAAGACGCCCTGATCCTACACAGTAAACACGATAAACACCAAAAGTTTGACGAATTCGACCGTCGGGAGATAGCTCAGGCGTGAGAGTCAGTATTGGTGTTCACAAGGTTAACAATGGAGGATAATAATCTCTAGTGTATTGAGAGATAAAATTATCAGTTGGAATGTGTTTTTACGTACCTTTCTATTGAAGACCTTTTTTGCTAGGTTATACTCTCTTGCCTGGTTAACCGTACCACCCACTATCGTCTGACACAGTCCCCCACTCCTCAGTGTTTTCTGTCGACTGCATGCAGGTTGTCATCTTTCTTCTCTACTGTTTATGCCGCTGGCCGACTATAATCTCATCCACATTAATGCATGGCAGGTGCAGCAGTCAACCATCATGTTTTTTCATCATTACCGATCAAAGGAGATATTAAAATATCTAATGGGTCAACCCACTGGCCCAATCCGATACCAGAAGGACTTAATAAAGATAAGATGATGACTAGGCCCCATATTATTAGAACCCAATGATGGAGACTCAGTGGACTAATTAAATAAGTGGGTCCAATCCATTTGGCCCAATGTGAGAAATATCATGACCCAACATTGCCCCTAGTTTTTTTATTAAATAGGGGGTTTAATAGGAAACTATAAAAGATGCATGCTATGATTGGACTTACTAAAGGCCCATAATGAAAAATAAAAATCCAACCGGTAGGATCCGTAAGACAAAATAGAAAGAGATAGAAGGTCTAATATGAGAGGCCCAATTTGAAGAATATTTGAAACTAGACCCGGTTAATGTATGAGGCTTGAATAGGACGCTAACCTTTCATATTTCTCATTATGACTATCAATTAAATGTGTCGCCCTCGAGTCTCGTGCAACTGTCAATATAAAAGGTAAACTTTACCAAATTTGATAGTTTTACCTGCTAATTTGAAATTCCGGACTCTTGAGCTTTATTCTCTTCTCCTTCGAACTCTCTCATTCTCTGAGATCTAACAACAATGGTGGTCCTAAATACCGATCAGAGCTCTCCTCTCTGAGTGACCCCAATCAACGCCGTACCGCCCAGTCCAAACCCTAATGAAGAAGCCTCAAGTTCTAACCCCAAGACTGATACTCCGAGTAAGAAATCTCTGCCACCGAAATCCATTCCTAACCCCTCTGATTTCTTTAAAAACAAAGAACAGTTTCTTCATGCCAACACTCCCTCCTCTGTCTCTGAAATTAAATTGCGAAAGATTAAAGCTCGTTATCACATCCCCGATACTCACTTGATGAGAGCCCCCAAATCTGATGAGAAGATGTACCAACGTCCAGACGGGTGGACGGCGGTTCCAGTGACCTTTCTTGAAAAGGGGGTTCATTTCCCTCTTCACATATTCTTGGTTACCCTATTAGGGTTTATCGGTGTTGGGTTCGCCCAACTAGTCCCAAACTCATACATCCATATCTTAACGTTCATCACTTTCTACCATGAATTGGGCGTCGAACCCACCCTTGATTTCTTCTTTACTGTTTACAAAGTCGACCAATCTAGGGAAAAAGTGTTTAAAGTTCTTGGTAAGCAAGCACCAAAGGCAGGTGAAAGATTTGAGAGGTGGTCTTTAATAAACACTCCTTCGAGCAACAGGGGGTGGCACGAGAGATGATTTTTCATCAAAGGACTGGAAATTGCCTCTTTACCGAACTGGGCCACTAGCGAGAAAATTTCTGCAGATTTTGGTGACATCTCCGATGAAAGAGTTAACGAGATGATAGAGTTTTTCGGGAATTTCCCGAAGGAAGAATGGAAACACGGACTTCTTTCCAAACAGGCATGGCTGTTTGATCATAAATGTAAGTGTCGAACTATTTTTATGCATATTTCTGTGAAACCTTTGATAATATTGGTTCTGAGTTGTCGTTGCACAATCTTTGCAGTGTCTTTGATTAGACCGAACTCTTCAGAAGTAAAAGAGTTTGAAGAATTTTTGGCTGGGAATATTACGGATGCGAATGATGAACCTCCAACAGAAGAATCTCCCCAAGCCGATCCTCTCACTACTGAACCACCCACTGTTGATCCTCATATTGATGAACCACAAATTGATGAGCCCATTATACCTGAAGAATCCCTCAAACCCCGACGAAGAAAGAGAGCTGCTAGGAGATCCAAATCCATTCGCCCAGATACAGACCCTGAGATAGATCTAGAAGCAAATTCAGAAGCAAACCCTTCATCCATTCCCATTTCTGGACCTCCTGAACCCGCTCTAACCAAAAAAAGTCTTTTTGACATACCTCTGCACGAATGGGTGAAAGTCCTTCGTGTCAAGAAATTGAGGATAAAGATTACCCCCTTAACTGCCTACGAACTTCGAGTGCCAACATCTTCGACCATCATTCCTCCAGCAGTCCCCATAGAAATTCAAGTGCCAGATGATGATGAGCCAGTGGAAACTATCCCTCCACTCTCTCGCAAGAGAAAGCAACCTTCTGATAGTCATCCGGGTTCATCTTATGCTCCTTCACTAGTTCGCGAACCTGTTCTTGCCCAATCGCCCTCTCCAAAAAATATACATAAAGATCCATCAGCAACTCGTCATCAATCTATGCCCTCCCCTCCAAAACAATCATCTTTCGAGTTTCAACATGATGCCATGGCATCCCCGACCATGTCGCCACGTTTTAATGCTAACTTCCCTTTTCAATTGTTCGAGGCTTTCGTTCGGGAAATCGACGATTACCGATTTGGGAACAGTTCGAACGGAGATCTACTTAAAGAAGGCATGAGCTATCTGGCGAAGGTAAATGGGTCTCTCCTTAATTTATACATTTATCTCTAAGCTTAGATATTTGAAATCGATCAAACAATGCAAAATATGTGTAGGCCAATGTTGTATTCGGACGTCTGCGTCCAAAATCTATCGAAGCTGAAGCCGAAAAAGAAGCAATGAAAAAGGAGAACGCCATCCTAAAGTCGGCTTTGGCTCGGGAAAAAACTCAACGTGAAAGCGTTCGCCACACTAATGAATGTCTTCGAAAGGAGTTGGCCCAGACCAAAGAAGATGTGAAATCGTCCAATGAAGAATTGAAGTCAACCAAGGCCCAATACCAAGAGATCGTCAAGATGAACATTGACTTGGTTCAGAGGAATGAAATAAGGATGGAGAAGATCAAAGAACTGAAGGCTAACACTAAGAACCTGACCAAATCAATTTCGAAGTTGGAGTTACAAGAGACTCTCCATCTGAATAGGCGTCAGAAGCTCGAAGAGGAAATCAGGGAACTTCGGGCTCTTCGGGATCTGAGACCTCTCTTAACCAATGATCTCTGCAAGCAGATCTGCGAAGAATATCAGAAATCAGACGAGAACAATGGAGAGATCATGAAAATATACTCTGAAGGCTATGTGCTTTGTCGAAGTCGTGGCAAAGAAAAACTGATATCAGCCAAGGTGGACCTGGCTCTGCTCGACTCTTCAGAGGGCGAGGATAATGTCTAAAGTGAATATTCTTGTTTTCTCTAGAATTGTTTAAGAATATTTGTGAAAATTTCTATCTTTTTGGGAGTTGCTTTTTAAGAACTTTATCAAAAAAATTTAATTTTATGTAATAGTTTAATATTATGGTTGGATGGATGAACGAATCTTCAAATTTCTTTATCATGGCTTTTGTTTTGATTTGTTTCTTGTCAATAATTTAGCATCAATGACCTTGAATGAACTTAATTTAAATTATGAGTCAGACAAGGCATATAACAGTTAAGTTAGGAGATGATATGAACTGAATTAAATAAATTGAACTGAACGAACCGAACTCAACACTTGAACAAAATAAATAATGTATACTTATCGTTACTGAAGTGTGAGACAGATCAGTCATAAGGTGAATTCGGCTGATCCTCCTTGCACCATCAAGATCTTGTTTACCACTTGGGGTAGAGCAAGTATATAATGACATTTATTTACCATGCGGGGTAAAACAAAGAAATAAGGACCATGAAATTTGCTTACCACTCGCGGTAAGACAAATTCATAAGACACTCCTGACAAAAAGGCTGCCATCGAATGGCCAGCGAGTCCGACCATACCTCCTTACTTTGGTGCCTTTTGTTTACCACTCGCGGTAAAGCAAAATTTAAAAGGACAGTGGAATTTGTTTACCACTCGCGGTAAATCAAACCCATAAGGACACTCCTACCGAAAAGGTTGCAATCGAATGGCCATCGAGTCCACCCCATCCTTCTTACACTGATGAAGTTTGCCTACCCCGAAGGGCCTGACAAATTCATAAGGACCACCTGCCAAAAAGGCTGCCATCGGATGGCCAGCGAGTCCCCCCGTCCTCCTTATTCCATTGTGAAATTAGGACCAATAAGAAGAAGATCATTTGTGAAAAAGTGAATCTTTTATTGATGACGAACCACCATTTACAGACTTTCGGTAAACTGACTCGATCTCTACTAGAAGTATTTCCGAAGTCTGCCCGTATGCCAAGTGTTCTTGATCTCGGATCCGTCTAATGCCTTTAATCAATAAGTCTCGGGCTTTGGTACTTCGGTTACTTCATATGGCCCTTCCAAGTTCGGCATCAACTTTCCCATGTTCTGAGGTGTGGATGCTTCGACTTCTCTGAGAACGAAGTCCCCTACATGAAATCTACGAAGCTTAACCCCTTTGTTGTAATGCTTGGCCACTCTCTGTTGATAAGCTGCTAACTTGATCAAAGCCACCTCTCTGACTTCTTCCAGTAGATCCAAGTTGGCCTTTAGTCCTTCATCATTGTAGATTTCTTTGAATTGACTGACCCGAAGACTTAGAGATCCAATCTCGACTGGGACTAATGCATCAGTGCCGTAGGCCAATCTAAAAGGTGAATCCACCGTTGTAGTCCTTGAGGTAGTCCGGTAAGCCCACAGTACACTGAGCAGCTCCTCTCGCCATCTTCCTTTAACTTCATCCAACCTGCGCTTGATCCCGTTCAGCAGCGTTCTGTTTGTCACTTCCACTTGCCCATTCGACTGTGGATGAGCCACTGAAGTCTTCCTGTGCTGAACTCCCAGCTCCTTCAGAAATCCCTCAAATTTTGATCCCACGAACTGGCGTCTGTTGTCCGATATCACCACTTTAGGAATTTCGAATCGGAACACCACGGACTCATTCATGAACTTCAAACACTCTTGCTTCCGTTATCAACCGAAGTGGCTTCGCCTCTACCCACTTGGTCATGTAATCGATAGCAACTATGACGAAGCTGACCTGACCTTTATCTTTCGGCAATGGACCCAGTATATCGACCCCCAAACAGCAAAGGGTATAGGAGATAGTATCGAGTATAGCTCTTCTGGTGACTGATGTGGGATCGGACTATTGAGCTGACACTTCTCACACTTCTTCACATACTATGTAGCTTCCTTGAAGATCGTAGGCCAGTAGTATCCCTGCTGAAGTACTTTGTAAGATAGTGATTTTGCAGTCATATGGTCATCGTAAATTCCTTCGTGAACCTCCCGAAGAGCATACTCAGCCTCAGAAGGAACCAAACACTTCAATAATGGTGACAAAAATGCCATTCGATAAAGATCCCCATCAATAAGAATGAAATTGGCACTATTGTATTTGATCTTCTTTGCCAGCATCTGATCCGAAGGAAGGATGCCATCTGTCAGATATTCAATATAGGGAGTCATCAAACAGTTGGAATGCTCAATGCACATCACGGCTTCATGCTGAATACTCGGCTGCTGCAAGACCTTCAAATAAACTGACCCGTTGAAAACATCAGCATCCGTAGTGGCAAGCTTCGACAATGCATCGGTAATTGAATTGTCATTACGTTCTATGCCCTGAAACTCATAAGAGATGAAATATTGAAGCCAGTCTTTCAACTCTGCCAAATATTTGATCATCCTCGTCCCACGAACTTCATAATCTCCGAACAACTGCTTGACGACCAACTGAGAGTCACTGTAAATGATTAGCTTCTGAACTTCTAGACTCTTCGCCAGTCGAACTCCTGCTAGAACCGCTTCGTACTCGGCCTCGTTGTTCGTTGCTTTAAACCCAAATCTGATGGTCTGCTGCACTTTGAATCCCTCCGAACTTGTTAAAATAATTCCTGCCCCGCTGACATTAACAGTAGAAGATCCATCTGCATACATCGTCCATGAATTCTGTCCATACTGAAGAACTACAACCGTTCGATCGGACGTCTCAGCTTCTTGCAGCTCAGCATCTACTTCGGAGAACGAACATTCCACCATGAAATCTCCCAAGGCTTGACCTTAGATAGCGGTTCGGGGATGATATTCAATAAAAAATTGGGATAATTCCATTTTCCACGCTGCTAATCTCCCCGAAACCTCTGGTTTACTCATCACCTTCTTCAATGGTTGATCCGTATAGACGACCAGGAGCCGACCTTGAAAATATTGCCGAAGCTTTCGACTAGCAATTATCAAAGCAAAAATAAAATTTTCAATATTCGGGTACCTGTTTTCAGCATCCCTTAGGACATGGCTGACATAATAAACCGGATGCTGCTTCCCCCTGCTTCCCGAACCAAAACAGCTCTCACTGCCAACGAACTAGCTGCCAGATATAAATACAAGGTCTTAGATGGAGCAGGCTTCACCAATAAAGGAGCCGAAGACAAATAGGTCTTTATGTCTCGAAAGGCGTCTTCACACTCCGAAGTCCACTGGAATGTCTTTGCATTCTTCGGTCCCTTCAGTGTATCAAAGAATGGCAAGTATCTTTCTACAGATTTGGACATGAACCTCCTCAAAGCTGCAATCCTACTAGTCAGACGTTGAACGTCTTTGAACGACTGAGGAGTCTTCATATCGAGAATAGGCTGAATCTTCTCCTGGATTGGCCTCAATACCCCTCTGATTGACCAGATAACCCAGGAACTTCCCTGCACCGAGTCCGAAGGTGCATTTTGCTGGATTGAGCCTCAACTTTTGATGTCGGACAGTCTGAAAGCATTCCTCTAGATCATCCAAGTGCTTCTGAACATGCATGCTCTTCACGATCATATCGTCCACATACACTTCCATGTTCCTCCCTAGATGCCTCTCGAAGATGAAGTTCATCATTCTCTGGTAAGTGGCTCCAACATTTATTAGGCCAAAGGTCATCTTCTTATATGCATACACCGAACGGTGTGTAATGAGTGATGTCTTCGGAATGTCCTCCTCGCACATGGAAATTTGATGATAACTTGAAAAAGTATCCATAAAGCTTAGTAGTGCATACCCCGAAGTGGCATCGATGAGCTGATCGATATGGGGCAGAGGATAGAAGTCCTTTGGACAAGCTTTGTTCAGGTTGGTGTAGTCGATGCAAACTCGCCATTTCCCGTTCTGCTTCTGCACCAACACTACATTAGCCATCCACTGCGGGTATTCGATCTCAAAGATGAAGTCAACAGCTATTAGCTTAGTAATCTCCTCATCGATGATCCTCTGACGCTCAAGTGCAAAGATTCGTCTTCTCTGCCGAACTGGCTTCTTTGAGGGATCCACATCTAGTCGGTGCTCGGTAATCTTTCGACTAATTCCAGGCATGTCTTATAGCTCCCATGCAAAAATGTCCGCATAGCAGCGAAGAAGTTCCATAAGATTTGTCTGGAGAGGTTCCGGCAAACTCGAACCTATCTTCACCGTATTATCTTTCTTTCCCAGAACCAGCTCGATCTCCTCGGTCTCTCCAGCAGGAACAACCAATGGCTCCGAACTGCTTTCAGTGAAGGGCTCGATCTCAATTGCCATAGTTTTCTTTTGCTTACTGACCCCTACTCCTGAGGAAATAATAGCATTCCGATAACAGCGTCGGGTCAGATCCAAGTCCCCCGCCACCTCTCTAACCCCGTGTGCTGTTGGGCACTTGATCTTGAAGTGAGGGATGTAAGTTACAGCTTAGAGAGCTGTTAGTGTAGGTCATCCCAGTATGGCGTTGTAAATCGAATCAACATGCACAACATAAAATTTATAGGTTATTTCCACCTGCTGAGGAGCTGTGCCGAAGACCACTGGTAGTTCAATAGTGCCTGCAACTCTGACTGGATCGTTGCTGAAGTCATACAGGGGAGCCTCCTGTTCGACCTCCATCTTTCACCCATCAAGATGCATATTCTGATAATCATGGGCATACAGAATATCTATAGAAGACTCGTTGTCTATTATCATGCACTTTACATCCACCGAGTCTATCTGTGCAGTGATCACCAACGCTCCTTCATAAGGCTCGATGGGTTCCGAAGGATAATCTGCATCGGTAAAGGATATAACAGTCCCTGAGAATGGTCTGTCGATCTTCGGGGGAGCACCAGCCACGGACATGACCGAATCCAAGTATCATCTCCTCTTCTTTCCTACCAACTTCCTTGCTGTCCCACTGGTTATTACATCAATGACGTGCCTTGGTGGTGGTGTTGGAGCATTTTGGACAGATGGAATCGTTTGAATCATCTGAACAGTACGGTGAACATTCTGTTGATCCTGCTGATCCCTCCTGGCCACATATTGAACTAGCAAATCACTTTGAACCTTCCTCTCCACAAATTCCTTTAAATTGCAACACTCATTAGTATCGTGACCTACAGCTTGATGATAACCACAATATTTCTGAGCATTTCCCTGTCCTGGCTTGAAGTTATCACGAGGCGATTCATAGAACGGTTGGTTTCTGATCTGGACCAAAATCACCGACCTATCCGTATTCAGTTTGGTGTAAACCTTATTCACCTTCGGGGTGGGAATAGGTGGACGACTACTTCCCTGTCGCCATGAGTTGTTGTACTTCTTCGAACTGCCCTCTGGCCGATTATTATACCCTCCCGCCTTCTTCTGATCGCCCTCGGCCTTAGGAACATCTGCCTCCTTCATCCGGTCTGAAGAAGGACGTTTCAGGCTATTCATAGCCTCCTCTACCACGATATAGCCTTCTGCTTTGTCGAAAGCTTCTGCTAAGCTCTTCGGATGGTGGAACATCAATTTCTTCACCAATTTTTTGGACTTCACTAGATCTAGCCAGTTTTGAAATTGCCCCACAGCCTGAAGATCATTGAGGTCGGATACCTGGCCAACTGCTTCCCTAAACCTCTTCACATACTGACCTAAGGACTCATTGGTAAATTGTCTGACCTGAGCCAACGATCCTGTAGGCTTTCATCTTCTCCAGTTTCTTCCAAAACGAGCATGGAATTTGTCACGTAGCTCGGTCCATGAAGATACTGAATTTACCAGCAAAGTCCCCATCCACTGTCTCGCGTCCTTCCTTAACGTTGTGACGAACGTATGACACTTAGCAGCATCAGTAAAATCATAATAATCCATCAGCCGGTCAAACGTCTGGCTATGGTTATAAGGGCCCCCAGACCCATCGTAACTCTCCATGCGAGGCAACTTCTTGGTGACGTCTGCCTTCTCCTTAAGAATGTCCAAGGAAAAAGGAGACGCCTTCTTCCCCGGAGTGTCCTTCACCTGTTGCACCTCAGCCAACTGCTTCCTGAGCTCCTTCAACTCCTTCACCAGAAAATCCACGCCTTCTGGCTGAGATGAGATTTCTTTCTCCTGAATAACCTTCTGCTTTTGAGTGGACCGGCCTCTTCTATCGGACCCCACCTCCTTTGTTGGACTTCTGGATTTACTCCGACGTGCAACTCTATCTTCATGATGAGAATATTCACGTTGATGTTCTCTCCTTCTAGTTTTTGGCACGACCTCCCTCGACCTACTCATTTGCCTGTCATCGTCTCGACGCTGAGAACAAACGACAATAAGTGCCTTCTTAGAAGCTACAGGAGTTCTGCTCTTTGATCTCCTTCGGTCATGAGAACGATCCTGAAACACTTGTATAGAATGCTCCGGCTCTTTCCCTTCTCGCCGTTGCATCTCCTTATGCTTACTTCGTCTTTCGGACAG
Organism: Panax japonicus; assembly: GCA_020205505.1. Taxonomy (NCBI): domain Eukaryota; kingdom Viridiplantae; phylum Streptophyta; class Magnoliopsida; order Apiales; family Araliaceae; genus Panax; species Panax japonicus. The sequence continues at coordinate 32,106,283 of CM035112.1, read as the reverse complement.
AACATGACTAGAGGCCTCGTCCTTCAACTCAGCTACCCGAAGCATCTGCTCCGCTATATCTTCTCTTTGCTTTAGAAGAACTTCTAAAGCCTTGTCTTCTTCGTCCGCCATCCTTGCCAACTTGGCAGCTCTATCCTCCTGACCACTTCGATGATGAGTCCTGGTCGGTGAACCTTCTGTCCGCCTTCGACCATGATCACACTGTTTATCCGTATCAAAGACCAGCCTCCGTCTCGCTCCACCATGAGTCTTCAGACGAGGACTCCCTGATTCTTATTAGGAGGCCGTACTCTCATGAGCACTTTTGGAAGGATCCAGATGATCCTTTACTAAAACACGAGGCAACGATGAGCTCGCAGCCACTGCTTTCCCCTCTAGCGTACTATCTCTAATCTTCACCATCTTCCGAAGTAGGTAACATGAATGTGATTGAAAACTCAATGACACTAGAACTCAACCCTCCTTCTAGCGCCAATGTTAACGCTAAGATCTCCTACCACGTCCTAATCACGTAAGACGCCCTGATCCTGCATAGTAAACACGATAAAAACCAAAATCTTGACGGCTTCGACCATCGGGGGATAGCTCAGGCGTGAGAGTCAGTATCGGTGTTCACAAGGTTAGCAGTGGAGGATAATAATCTCTAGTGTATTGAGAGATAAAATTATCAGTTGGAATGTGTTTTTACGTACCTTTCTCTTAAAGACCTTTTTTGCTAGGTTATACTATCTTGCCTGGTTAATCGTGCCACCCAGTGCCATCTGACACAGTCCCCCACTCCTCAGTGCTTTCTGCCGACTGCTTGTAGGTTGTCATCTTTCTTCTCTACTGTTTATGTCGCCGGCCAGCTATAATCCCATCCACATTAATGCATGGCAGGTGCAGCAGTCAAACATCATGATTTTTCATCATTATCGGTTAAAGAAGGAGATATTAAAATATCTAATGGGTCAACCCAATGGCCCAATCTGATACCAGAAGGACTTAATAAGGATAAGATGATGACTAGGCCCAATATTATTAGAACCCAATGATGGAGACTCAGTGGACTAATTAAATAAGTGGGCCCAATCCATTCGGCCCAATATGAGAAATATCATGATCCAACAGAAACCTTTGATTCTTCGATTGCTTTTAGCAGTTGCGGTGAAATTTCTTCTCCTTTTGGTAGTTCAGGATCATTCATAAAAGTTTGGATTCCAGCCCGGAGTAGAGCCGAGTATAGATGACCAGTAAAGGTTTTGCGTGTATCTTCACCTCTGAAGCTCAAGAAGACGTTCCAACGAGGAGTTGAAGATGAAGAAGAAGAAGAAGAAGAAGAAGAAGAAGAAGATGATGATGATGATGATGATGAATCAATTTGGTTATTTGTAGAAGCCATTCAAATAAGGAGAAGGAAATGATTAGAAGGGAATCAAGAACGGAATAATTAAACTGGGAAATCAAAAACTTTATGTTACTAGGAGCAGAATGATAAATGGAAATAAATTTAGAACAAAGACTTGTGAGTCTACCTTATTTTGTAGTCTAGTTTATTGAGGGACGCAAAAAATTCTCATACTTTTTCGAAGTGGGAGAACTGTGGTTAATTTTCTTATGAAATTTTAGGAAACTTGACAGATCACACAACAAATAGTCGGTCATTATGTGGTCCCACCTGGTTACAATAATTCAAAGAATTTACGGCATGGTTCTGTGTGCTTTTATAACATTGGTCACCCGCCAATTAATTGTCCTAAGGTCGTCAGCTTTCCGGGGTCAGTGGTGAGTGGTGACGACCAGATCATTATATATTGATAAGTTTTATAAATTTTTAGGCGAATTAAAAATAAAAATTGTACTCAGTCAATTAGAATATGAAGATTAATATTGAGCAAGTAATATAGGAATCTGAATCCATTAAATAATAAACTTAATAAGTAATTCAATCTTTTCTACTTTTATAACTTAATTATAATTTTGATCTATTTTCTCTTTAATTTAGAAATTTTACAATTAATGTGGGCAAGCATACACTATAAAAATTTAAGGATTAATGATAACTCATCTGTTAACGCCAAGTTTCGCCGACGCGTCCAATCACCAAATCCACACGCTAGGACCTACACAATAACAGACCACACACGAAGCTTGACGGCTTGTGCCGCGGGGGATAGCTTTGGTGTGAGAATAAGTACAGGTCGTTTACAAGGTTTAACAATGGAGGCTTAGTGTTTAGTGCTCAAAAGATGTATTACCTCTTAGTTGAAACCCAAGCCTTGTATTTATAGTACTCTCGCCACCTTAGAATCCATCTCTGAGTCGGATTAGGACTCCTAAAAATGGTAGTTACCAGTATTCGGGTCCAACATAATCTCCTTAAAAGGTGCAAGTGAAACCCAATCCAAACCCTACCTTTGGAGTTACTTAATTCAAATACGGTTAGGATTAGGATCCGTAACCATCTAGAATCCTTATTACTCCATACGAAGGCTAACCCACTGTACAGGCCCAATCCAACCGAATTCATACACTGGTCTGGGCTCCGGCCCAAAGGACTCGAACACCCGACCCCGAACACCATACACCAAATTAGGGCTCTGGCCCAAAGGACTCAGGATGCCCGAACCCGAACGTCATAAACCCGAACAGGACTTCGGCCTAGAGGACTCGGATGCCCGAACTCCTTCAACATCCCTGAGGGCTTCGGCCCAATGGGCTTAATACCCCCTTTTGGTGTCAGGCCTTCGGCCCACAGAGAGGTTGGTAAAATGCTCCCGAACATTGCCCCCCAATCTCTTATTATAATAAATTTATAATTAGAGACTCCAAAAGGCATGAATTTGAAGAGTCATACAGCAAATGACGAGTTGTCTGGAGAACCTAAGCGATTTTTTCTCATTTTTTGAAACGCCAGACATTTCCCCAAGGCCAGGCCCCACATGCCATAATTAGCCGCCTTTGGGTTTCGTGCAACCCCACTTATAAAAACCCCCATCCATCCATCATTGTCACTTTTTCCAGACTTCCTCCATTTCAAATTTTTCTCTCAAACTTTTCGGCGAAGGCGATTTCCGGCGAGTAAGCTATCTCTTCAAATCCTTCTCATTCAGGTTTATTTTTGTTTGTTTTCACTTCTAAATCACTACATTTCCGACTTCTTTCGCTTTAATGGCTGATTTTACCCTGAGAAAACCTCTAACATCGATGACGATACCACTATTCCCCCTCCATTGGTGCCACTAACTTGGTACCAGTTGATTTGCCGGCACCACCGCCTGATACCACCACTTCTTCTGTTCTTCTTACTCTGATTAGTACTGAAGCCAAAATTCAAAACGTCTATCACTCCGACACGGAGTTTTCCCATATCAACACTAAATCTACCGTCGTCTCTTCCCAGCTATCTGATATCCAAACTCTTTTTAACATTCCAAAATAGTACAAGCTTCAAGTACCCAGATCAGAAGAGAGAATATTCTAGAGACCCGAGGGCGAGTGGGTTTCCGTTCACCTTAAAAAAGTATCAAAATTTGACATGTCCAAGCTTGACCAAGCCCTTCCCCAGAACCCCAACACTGTTCACGGCGCTGCACCACTACCTCCTAGCTCCCCGACGCTGGGAATAGGCTTGAAATGGCCGCCTCGGCTCTGGCCTCATTTTCAAAATTTTTTTGCTCCAACGTCCTTTGTGAAAATGACCATAAAGTCTTTGTCCGAACTACGATTTCAATGATTCAAGATGTTCCGAAAAGAGGAGAAGTAGATATACAACTTTCATTCTTTGAGTGTTTCAAAATAAGGTTTGGAGCAATGCTGAAATTGGCTTTGAAGTGGCTGTTAAGTAAATGACAATCCGAAAATGCGAATCTAGCAACTCCAACGGTCGATCCAAGTAACTTTTGTCCCAATTCCTACAAAACAACGTAAAACATGCATGAATAGACACAAATACTTAAAAACATCCAAACAATAAGCTCAAACGCACTCAATTCATGGGTATAAAACTCACTCATCATATAAACCAATAAGGAGTCCTAGCAAGAGTTAAACACTTGAATGAACTTCGAGTATGACTAAGAAAAAATATAGTGACATATAAGTTGAAAGTTAACGCAATCAAATTGAACATTGTGTATTTATTAATAGGAAGTTATGGGATGTAGAGTAAAGTTTACATTACAACTACTGTGCGTTGCTATGTGACTAATAGTTGATGTGCATGATTATATAATTGTGTAGGGCACGTGAAGTGCAGATAGCTGTAAGCTATTAAACTGTTATTGGTAAACAACGATTAAGGCAAGTCTTTCAGTTCCTATTTGCTATGTGAACTTGATGATGAACTTTTTTAAATCTTTATTACAAAGAGCATGATGTGTTATGAAAGTATGAAACGTTAAAGTCAATTTATGACTACGTTTATTGAATAAAGAATGTTGATTGAGTAAGGAACTCAATATTTATACTTATTATGTGAATTATAGCATGTATGTTATGTTAGTCTAATGATTATGAGATATATGTTGAGCATGTTATTATGTGTTATGTGATGCATGAAAACTGTTAGATTTGCTGGGCTGTCGAACTCAACCTTGCAAATAACCACTTTTGTAGGTTAAGGATTCAAGGAAACACTAAGTGCTACTTGAAAGACATGAATCAGATGTAATAAATGAAGATTTATATACTTTGGCTGAGTTGTTATTATTTGAACCATGTTTAATGTTTTGGATGATGTACTTGATAATGTATGATGTTTAATAGATATTGAGCTATAAAGTTTAAATTTTGTCCGATGTATATAGGGTATTGAACCTGGATGTAAGTATTATTTATTAACTTTGATAAAGTGAGTAATAAGCTAAGTATGGTTCAAAGGTAGGTAATGATAAAGGTTTTGATTCAGGGAATTAAAGTAAGAAGACATAAATGTTTAAATTATTTTGCATTTTTATTAAGTTTAACATCGAATAATGATGTAAAATTAGAAGTTAAACGTATTATTAACGACCCAAATCAATAGTTGAATTGTATGAATTTTGGGGTCGTTACATAAATAATATTACACTTGATTAATCCATTATTGTGAAAAGGAAATACTGAACTGAAGAACTGAAGTTTTAATTTATTTGGTTATTTATAATTAGTTTAATACAAACTCAAAACCCTTTTTTATTAGAAATATTAGAATAAATATAATACAAATCACTCTTTGTGGGATCGATCCTTGCTTACTACTGAGTTAATTGTTTGAATTTGTAAAGTTAAAGTGAGGTTAATTTTGGAGTGTCAACGACAGCTCCCAATAGCAATAGTATTGATACAAAAACAAAATAAAATTATAGTTACAAATTGTGAAGGCCATACATATTCAAAGGCCATACATTAATATTGAATCAAATTTGTTGAAGAAACTAACTAACCAGTAGCTAGGATCCTACATGTTCGACTTTTATGAAAGAGGAGGTATACTTTGTTCGTGTCTGAAAAAATTATCCGGGTCAACTCTCGTCTTCACTTGAACCAATCTGTCAAAATTATTCTTGAAGTAACTTTTACCCCACTTACTCGCTTTTGCATAGCTTGTACTACCTTGTAAATTGTTCACTCCCAAATCAAGATCATTATAATTCACATAAGCAGTTCTCGGAGACTTAGTAGCAAACGGAGTCAAATAATCGTACAACCCTCTAATCCATTTCATACGCTTTGTTGTATCTTGATCCATATGAACCCTCATGTACATCATGTACAATGTTCCTGCCCTATGTGGAAACGGAATTGCAGATTCTGAAATCTCATCCATTTTTCCACCGTATGATGTCAAGATCATTTTAGTTGTTCCTGGTTCTTCTTTGAGAAGTATTTCCCATATCCCATTTAAACCCTTTCTTGAAATTGGCTTATCTACAAAGCCTGATTTTGCCTTAAAAGGAATCTTAAATGAAGTTCTATTCAACAAAACTTCAAGAGGCTCTTCGGGGGATAATAACGAGAAAATTAGCACAGATTGGATATAACTAACTTCTACACAATCTTCTTTCAATAAACCTAACTCGGGGAACCTTTTTTCCATCAATGGAAGTAGTTTATCCATTCGACCAAGGAACAAGGCAACGAATCTAAAGCGTACTGTTTTATCATCTTCATGAATACTTGAATCGTCGTTAAGTGTTGTTTTAACATCTTGATTGATTGAATTTTTCCACATGCTTTGTGCCACGATTCGGATTTCGAGATCTTTAGGTAGCTTAGGGGCTACAGTTTGCCACCGATGAACAATTTCAGTTGCATTTTGTTCTAAAGTTTTGTCCACTTCAAAAACGGTCACAATTTTTGGGACAGGAACTAGTCTTATTTTCCAAGAAAGAATAACTCCAAAGCTAGAAGCGCCGCCTCCTCTAATAGCCCAAAAGAGATCCTCACCCATTGATTTTCTATCAAGAATTCTTCCATTAGTGTCCACCAATCGGGCGTCAATAACATTATCAGCAGCAAGACCATACTTTCGTCTCAATGTGCCATATCCTCCACCACTTATAAGTCCACCAACACCAACGGTTGACCAAACACCAGCTGGAAACCCTAGTGTCTTACTTTTCTCATTAATTCTATAATAAAGTTCACCTAGGGTTGCACCGCCTTGGACCCATGCTGTTGCAGCTACATGGTCCACATTGATTGATCGAAGATTAATCATATCGAGTAACACAAATGGGACTTGTGATACATAAGAAAGACCCTCATAATCATGACCACCGCCTCGAATCCTCATTTGAATGCCATATTTCTTGGAACAATAAATAACCGTTTGGATTTGTGATTCATCCACGGGTTTAACAATGACTAGGGGTTTAGGTGTTTTAGGCGATGAAAATCGGAGGTTGTTTATGCTGAATTGCAAGACAGATGTGTATGAAGAATTGCTTGGGGTGTAAGTAACTTGTGATATTAAAGTTGAGTCACGAGAAAATCTTGTTAGGCATTGAACAAAATCTTCATGTGATTTATCTGCCCATGAAAAAGTTGATAAAAGAACAAAAAGGAAACAAAGCTGAAAAAAAGCTGGAATCTTCATTCTTGCCGAGTTGCTATGTGAAATGATCATGTTATGGTTGCTATTTATAGCTACTGCATTTTAAGATAGAAGGAAGCAGTCTGAGTAGAATATAGAAAGATACAATTAAGCAAGGAAATGGTCCAAATGACCTGCTCACTAAGAAAAACATTTAGTTTTCTGAAAAGGGTTGACTAGGTTTTGATTGACTTGCTTCGGTGGGCTGGAAAGTCCTTATGATTATGCTTTACAAGTTGTTTCCTATTGGTATAAATGATGTACAGTGTCCAGCAATGAAAAGGTTGACATTATAAAACTAATAGTAATTGTCTAATTTTTTATACATATTAATGATGGAGTGTGTCTAATAAAAGAAGTACGTAGTTGACTATATAAAAAAATGATGCTAAATTAAATTCCCACCATGCCACTTGAATTCAAGTTATCATGCATCTCATCATCTCATGCAAGAATGCCAAGAAATGCATGTATGGATTATGGAGAGTAGGGAACAAACATAATAAATAATTATATATTATAATTCAAAAATAATATCAATTTTAAAGACATCTGAAATGACAACCATTTCCCAACTACTAGTTCAAAGCTGTATCAAACCATTTCCCTCATATTTTTTTATATAAATATTAATCGTTATTTCGCATTCAATGTCCCTTTGGCAAAGTATTTCAAAGACTTTGAATGGAGGTCAAGAATTATAAATTTAAGAATGGTCGACCAATCATTATTTTTACAGCTCCAAAAAGTCAATATTCTTCTTTTCCTTTTTCTTTTTAATTTAAATTTTAAATATTTATAATTCGGCTTCATGAAATATGTATAAACTTTGCTAAATTTTTAATTTTTATTTAAGATGATCTTCAAATTAAATTCATTAAAAGTTAGTGGAGCTACAAATCTATTTTTAACTGTAATTTATTTCTAACATAAAATACACCTTCCCACAAAACTAAATATATAAATTATTTAAAATACGATGGAAATTAACTTTTATATAAATTCCACTTTTATAAAATTTTAAAAATAAGTTTGTTAATCATTCCAACCACGTACTTTTATCATTCCAAGTCTCTAACTCAGAGGCAGAACTAGGGGGCGGGGGATAAAATATTGATGATGGACTCTTAAATATTAGAAGATAGTAGAATTCATCCTCTACGTGACTCTTCTAATGGATTGCTGTTTTCGCTGTATTTGTTGATCTAAAACTTGTTGTCGATTATATTTTATCAGATTTTTTTTCCTATTGAAGACTAACGATAATTTGTTGTATATTATCTTAGTCATAATGTTCTTTACTGGGCTAGTTGAGCTCACCCTTTTCCTTTTTGTTCCATTTTTCTTCTCAGGAGGTGAGAACATAGCAGGATCGAGTCGGGGTATGGAGTGAGGTTTCTAGAAAGATGTTTTAGCAGTCCTCACTATTTCTGTAAAATAGTGTTTGAATAATTGTAATGAGAACTTATTTGCGTGTGGATATTGTCTAGAAGACAATATTTGTATTTAAACTCACAATATATATTGTCGTATTTCACACGACATTTATATTATGGAAGTTGTAGTTTGCTTTATGTACTATGTAGTTGGCGACTCAGAATGGGTGTTGTATACCTGTTTTGGGGGCGTCACAGTTGGTATCAGAGCTTAGGGATATGGTCTCTGGTGGAGATCGGGAAATAGAACTAGGAAGGAAGAGATGAGTAAATCCTTCGCTAGTGTGTCCTACCTAAGCTTATTTGTTGGTCGGTCATAATATAGGGATATTATGTGATACGTTAATTTGTTTAATTAACCCTTGTTTTATGGCGGTATTTAAGAATGGCTGCTGAGAACGTTAACATAGGAGTTTATGAGACGGTGGAACAACCTTTAGTCACAAACCAGGAGAACGTGCAACAGGAAGGCAATACTCCTCCTGTAAACAACGTTACCGAGCAAACGATGAATGATGGAATGTTTAGGAACTTTTTGCAGTTCATGCAAAATCAGACGAGGGAGACTCGTGTGCAAAATACGGGTGGAAATGATGGCAACGCGCGGTCTGTCATAGCTAAGCAGTTCAAGGAGTTGGGACCACCAGATTTTCATGGAAAGCCGGATTCGATCAAGGCAGAAACGTGGGTCAAGCAAATTACCAAGATATTCGATGTCTTGGGGTGCACGGAGGAACAGAAGGTTCCATTCGCCACCTTTATGTTTCGTGGTGAAGCAAATTACTGGTGGGAATCTGTGAAGCGTACCCAGCCAGTCGCACTCAACATGTCTTGGGAAAGATTTTAGAAACTTTTCAATGACAACTACTTTCCTGAAAGTATTCGTCATATGAAAGAGGTAGAGTTTATTAGACTTGAACAGAACAACATGATGGTGTCTCAGTACGAGATGAAGTTCGCAGAGTTATCCAGGTTTCCACCTCATTTGGTGGAGAATGGGGAACGTATGACGCGAATATTTTTGAGAGGTCTAAAACCCGAGATTCGTCAATACCTTATATCTCATAAATTTTCTCTGTATTCAGATGTTGTAAACAGGGATCAGTTATTAGAGCGAGATCGTGAGTATATTCAACCGAGGGACCATAACCAGGGTCATATCGGTGACAGCAGTCATTAGAACGATGATAACCAGCGAGGAAGGAAGAATACAGACAAAGGCGGTAACCACTCAGGTGGTAATCGTGGCCATGATAATAGAAGAGGTGACTCAAGTGGAAATTTCAGAAAGAGAAGAATTTACAACGACGGAAAGACATCACCAGCATCACCAGCACTAACAACAAATTCTAGGGGAGGAGAACGACCGCCAGTTAGATGTTACAAATGCGGGAAGGAGGGACATATCAGTCCAAACAGTCCACAATAATCCAAGGTATGTTACAACTGTGGAAAGGAATACCACATCAATCGAGATTTTACTATAGGGAAACCAATTTCAGCGGGAGTGGTGATTCCAAGGACTTTCCTGGATAAGTCAAAATCAGCGGTTCCTGGAAGAGCGTTTGTCGTGACTGGCCAAAATTTGAGGAACCCAAACGAAGTTATCACGGGTAAGCTAATCTTGAATTCTTGCGAAGTTTATACCTTACTAGATACCGGTTCTACCCATTCTTTTATCTCTCCTACTTGTGCTCAACGTTTAAACTTGACTTCAGAGAAATTAGATTTTGATTTATCTGTTGAAACTCCGTTGGGTGAAACCTTCGTTACATCTACAGTTTATAAATCTTGCATGATCCAAGTTGGCACTATCACATTACCTGTTGATCTTATCTCTTTAAAGATACTTGCTTTTGATGTGATTTTAGGAATTGATTGGTTAACCACTCATCATGCCAAAATTGATTGTTTTCGTAAGGTTGTTAGTTTTCATATTCCTAACCAACCTGTCATACGAATTCAAACCACTAAACCACTAAAATCAGTCACCATCATATCAAACCACAAAGCTATTTGTTTATTAAAAAATGAATGTCAAGCTTTTTTAGCCATGTTATGGACTTGAACAATAATACGTCAGATTTGAATGATATTTTTGTTGTTAGTGAATTTCCTGACGTATTTTCTGAAAAATTTCTTGGCCTACTCCCAGAGCGTGATATTGAATTTGTATCGACTTTAAATCTGGTACAAAACCCATTTCTAAAATCTCATATCGAAAGGCTCCTATTGAACTTCAGGTGTTAAAAACCCAACTATAGAAGTTGATACCCGAGCCTCTATCTTATGACTTCCTTTGTGGAATGCACCGAAGCCAAACTCTCTGTAGGGGACGCCATATTCGTGCGGTAGTAAACTGATAGGTGCTATTGTGATGTACTATCCAAGATTGGGAAATGAGTCACAGTTGAGAGCAACCTAAGTCGGTAATCAAAATACGTAGCTTTTTAGGCTTAGTTGGTTATTATCAGAGATTCGTGAAAGGATTTTCTCGAATCGCTACTTCGTTAACTTAGCTGACTCAGAAGGATGCAAAATTCGTATGGAGCGAGGAATGCGAGAAGAGCTTCCATGAGCTCAAGAGGAGACTCATTTCGGCACCTGTTCTGACAATACCATCTGGTTCAAATGGATTTGTTATCTACAGCGATGCTTCTGGCAAGGGGTTAGGATGTGTTCTCATGCAACATGGGAAAGTCATAGCCTATGCCTCACGACAACTCAAAGAATATGAGAGAAATTATCCTACTCATGATCTGGAGTTGGCAGCAGTCGTATTCGCGTTGAAGATATGGAGACACTATTTGTACGGGGAGAAAGTGGAGATTTATACGGACTATAAAAGCCTCAAATATTTCTTCACCCAAAAAGAACTCAACATGCGGCAACGACGTTGGCTTGAGCTGCTGAAAGATTACGATCACACTATTCAATATCATCCTAGAAAAGCGAACGTAGTAGCTGACGCATTGAGTAGAAGATCATATGTGAGTACGAGTGCAATATTGTCAACGCAAAGGCCCATTTTGTATGACTTGCAAAGGATGGAGGTAGAATTAAAGACTCCAAGGACCCACATAATGATGGCGAATATACGAGTAGAACTGACATTAATTGATAAAGTTAAAGCTGCTCAAGCTACGGACCTGAGGCTGATACAAATGAAGAAGAAAGTGCAAGAAGGTGTTATTCCAGAATCAAGAATCGATGAAGAAGGAATACTTCGAGTCAACTCTAGACTTTGCGTTCCTAACGATTCTGACTTGAAGCATAGAATCATGATGGAGGCACACAACACCCCATTTGTAATCCATCCTGGGAGTACCAAAATGTATCATGATATTCGACACACATTTTGGTGGAACAATATGAAGAGAGAGATCGTGGAGTTTATCTCGAGGTGTTTAACTTGTCAACGTGTAAAGGCAGAGCATCAAATACCAAAAGGTCCATTACAACCACTAGAGATTCCGAAATGGAAGTGTGTACACATTACTATGGATTTTGTTACGGGTCTTCCCATGGTTTCTCAAGGTATAGATGCGATTTGGGTTACTGTTGATAGATTAACCAAGTCCACCCATTTCTTGCCGATACGTGAGACTTATTTCCTTGAACGTCTTGCTCGTATGTACGTGAACTAGATTGTGAGATTGCATTGCATGCCAGTATCCATAGTTTCGGATCGTGACCCATGATTCACTTCAAGATTTTGGGTTAGCTTACAGAAAGCTATGGGCACGGACTTACGATTCAGTTCAGCATATCATCCTCAAACGGACGGACAATCAGAGAGGACTATTCAAACCCTTGAAGATCTATTAAGACTCTGTGTTCTAGATTTCAAAGGAAGTTGGGATAAGTACTTGCCACTGGTGGAATTCTCCTATAACAACAGTTATCAAGCAAGTATAAGCATGGCTCCATTTGAGGCATTGTATGGACGAAAGTGTCGATCTCAAGTATGCTGGGACGAGGTGGGAGAAGCAATGTTGTTGGGACCAGAATTAGTACGCATGACTATAGAAAAGATCCAAATGATTCGACAACGTATTCAAACTTCACAAGATCGACAAAAGAGTTATGCTGATCTTCATAAAAAGGACGTGGAGTTTAATATTGGAGATCATGTATTGATATGTGTTGCTCCATGGAAGGGAGTTACAAGATTTGGAAAGAGAGGAAAGCTCAATCCAAGATTTGTTGGTCCATTTGAGATTCTTAACCGAATAGGAAACGTAGCCTATAGACTCACGTTACCTCCAAGTATGTCTCGTGTTCACAATGTATTCCACATATCTATGCTTCGTAAATATGTGAAAGACCCGAACCACATTATTACATTAGAACCAGACGAGATAGCTGAAGATTTAACATACGAGGAGATACCTGTTGAGATTTTGGATAGGAAAGAGCATGTCTTACGCACGAAGGTTATACCACAAGTTATGGTTTTGTGGAGAAACCATGCAATTGAGAAAATGACATGGGAGTTGGAATCGCAAATGAAAGCGAGGTACCCTCACCTGTTCGAAACACCAGGTACGTACGTCAATTTTGAGGATGAAATTTTATAAGGAGGGGAGGTTGTAAGACCCCAACTTATTATAAATAAAATTGAATTTTCCTTTATTCATTATTCTAAATTAATAAGGGTTAATTTGATATAATGCTTTGGTTATGAGTGAAATGTGAAAATTTTACAAAATAAGCAAGTGGTTACAAAATATTCTTTTTGTCGGGAAATATTCGTTTGGTCATGGAATATTCTTATTTTCGGGAATCTCCGTACGACGGCGCAGTCATTTGTGGGCCCCATAACGGAAAACGGTTGGATGAAAGAAAAAGACAAAGATTGAGTTTTATAAATAACGGCATAAATTGTTACCGTTAACACTGTTGGATAATTGGTGGTTAAAATACAGTAATACGTGTGTTTGTACAGTAGCACACGGTATTGCACAGTATGGTTGAGTTATTGATTCGTACGTAAGAAGGCACTACTCAAAAATTGTTACAGTAGTTACTGTTCATTTTTTTATTATATTGATTCAATAATTGCTGCATTGTTAGTTTATATTATTATTGTTTCAATAATTGTCACTGCACAGTATTTCTCATTATCAGATCAATAATTCATATTATTTGAATAATATTATTAGATAGCATTATTGGCAATGTCTAAAAAGTTCTTTCAAGGAGAGGTTTGGTCATCTAATTAAGCGCCAGTAAAGAGAAATCCTTATTGGAAAGCCACATCTTTCCTGGGAACGACCTGGTTGTCATAATTATGATTCTATAATATTATTTAAGAATAATTAATTATTGATTCATATGATAAGGAAATATTTATTTGATGTGGATATAATTGATGAATATATTATTTTATGTGGATATAATTGAAGGAATTAATGTTGAGGTATTTTATCAGTATTTTGTCTGACCAGAAGTATTAAAAATCATCTGTTTGTGGATTTTGGATATTTTTTGTTGGGAATTTGGAAAAACTTTCTTTTACAAAGTTGTAGAGAATTCGATTTCAGGCAGAATGGACATAAAATTCGTATTTTTCTGATAAACGGTCTATTTTCTATGAATTGTTGAAGTTTCAGAAAATAAAATGATTTTTATTAATTTATGGGTGGGACCCACTCTTGTTTGAACATGTGGGCTGCTGATTTTTGGGGTGTCTGGTCTTTGTTGGAAACTTAGGTTGCGTAGGAAGAAAATAAGAATATTATTATTATATTTATTTAGTCTCCTTTGGCGTTCTAACATTTTCCTATAAATAGAGGGCTAAGTTAGAATTGAAAATCACACCTAAAACAAGTTTTCTCTCTTTCTCTCTCTCTATATTATCGAGTGTATTCTTGTGCGTATACTTTGAGTGTTGCTATACGGTGCGAGTTTCTGTCAGCACTATACCGAAATTCAATCAGAAGTACGATTATTTTGAGGTAAGGGGTGTTATTTTCTTCTTAAATGATATTATTTTCTTCAATATCATTATGCTGAAATATTGGTGAACTTTTTAATCAAATTTGGAACTTGTTGTGTCGGAGTTACTATTCACGTATACGGCACTATTCACGAATACGACACTATTCACCAAAAAATGAAAATTCTCATTTCTGTCCAAAATGTCTATTATGGTTACTAGATTTGATTGTATCTATGTTTTGAACTTCATTCATAAAGTTTGGCTCATAATTGTTTATTATGGAGTATTTTTGAATTTGGACAAACTAAAGTACGAATCCTTAATCCTTAATCCTTAATCCTTAATCCTTAATCCTTGTCATTTTGTTTCACTGGATTCGTTTCTTTAAAAAATATTTTTCATCATCCTCAGTCCTAAATGATGATACTATTGAATATCTTTGGCCTGTAGTACAAAGATAAATGATTACTGATGAATATCTTTGGCCCGTAGTGCAAAGATGAACAGGTGTTGAGATGAACATGACCAACCGGTGATATAAATGAATATCTTTGGCCTGTAGTGCAAAGATGATTAAAGATGTTTATTGATTATTGTTACAGGGATAAAATATTGATGATGGACTCTTAAATATTAGAAGATAGTAGAATTCATCATCTACGTGACTCTTCTAATGGATTGTTATTTTCGCTGTATTTGTTGATCTAAAACTTGTTGTCGATTATATTTTATCAGATTTTTTTTCCTGTTGAAGACTAACGATAATTTATTGTATATTATCTTAGTCGTAATGTTCTTTACTGGGTTAGTTGAGCTCACCCTTTTCCTTTTTGTTCCATTTTTCTTCTCAGGAGGTGAGAACATAGCAGGATCGAGTCGGGATATGGAGTGAGGTTTCTAGAAAGATGTTTTAGCAGTCCTCACTATTTCTATAAAATAGTGTTTGAATAATTGTAATGAGGACTTATTTACGTGTAGATATTGTCTAGAAGACAATATTTGTATTTAACCTCACAGTATGTATTGTCGAATTTCACACGACATTTGTATTATTGAAGTTGTAGTTTGCTTTATGTACCATGTATTTGGCGACTCAGAATGGGTGTTGTATACCTGTTTTGGGGGCGTCACAGAATCAATCAAGTGAGATCAAAGATAAATATTATAAATTTCTATTTCAATTTATCCAGAGTTCAAAAATGTCTAAATTGTCAACATGATAACTATTTGTGAAGTAAAATCCAAGAATGATATTCATGTATCAAAAATAATTTGGACAGAAGAAAAAATTAATTTTTTTTGTGAACTGTACTCATGAATAGTACCGTATGAATAGTACCCCAATATATAAAGATTAAAATTGAAATAGGAATGTTCAGACCAATATTCCAACGAAATGATATTAAATGGAGCGCAAAACTTAAGAAATTTTTGATCATTTCAGGAATTATAGAAGCAATATTTACCATAGTAAGTTTAAATTTAGGAATATGAAATGAAATAATATCCCTTAAATAATATGAAGTATGAAAGAAAATGATATTTCTTACGAGTATAGAAATAA
This sequence comes from Panax japonicus, assembly GCA_020205505.1. Taxonomy (NCBI): domain Eukaryota; kingdom Viridiplantae; phylum Streptophyta; class Magnoliopsida; order Apiales; family Araliaceae; genus Panax; species Panax japonicus. The sequence goes on along the minus strand of CM035112.1, from coordinate 32,090,282 downwards.
AATAACATCCACCTTAGTAGAAGCCAGTTTTGACTTAGAATATCGGATATTATCCTGAGAAAATCTTGCACTAAAAGCTAGACTCAAAGTATTCTTATATTCAAAAGAAATACTCACAATACTATAGAATAAGAATTTCTGATATTGGTGATGTGTTTAGGAAGGAGGGGTAACCTTCCTTTTATAGTGAAATTTAGAGGGAGAAAAAAAATTAAGCAGGTTGCCTAATTTCCTGCCTAACCTGCCTAACTCCCTTTCTTTCTTCTCTGCCAAATTCCTCCCATTTCCTTATAGTGAGGGCCCACACTTAGAAAACATGCTTTACATGCATTCAATCAATCCACCAACAGGAAAATGAATGTGTAGAAGTGCACGAAAGGTTTATTTAAAAAAGAATACCAAATCAAAATGATAACATTCACTTCACTTTTATTCACATGCTGAAAATTATATATTATAATAATAATACCATTTAAATTATAAAAATAATTATATTATTATATTATGACATTATTATAATGTAATATTATAATAATATATTTAAATAAATATTTTATCAGAGAAAACAATTGTCAAACTTTCAACAAATGTTTCCTGCTAAATTCTTTCATTTATATCAAAATTGAACCAATATCCACCAAATAATAATTATTCACAATTAATATTATAAGCTTGTAACATTAACAACCAGATCATTTTCAGGAAAGATGAGGCTTTCTGATAAGGATTTATCATTATTAGCGCGTAATTATATAACCTAACCCCTTTTCTCGACAGAACTTTCTAGAAATTGCCAATAATTCTAACTAATAATATGAATAATTGTGTCGTGTCAATTATTGATTTAATAACATAAAATATTATGCAGATTCTACTGTGACAATAATTGAATTAATCAATAATATGAGATACTGTGCAACAATTACTGTGACAATTATTGAATGAAACTGAGTGTCTTTTTTTGTAAGAATCAATAATCAGAGATATTGTGCAATACCGTGTGCTACTGTGCAATCACGCGTATTACTGTACTTTTATCACCGGGTATTTCAACAGTTAACGATAAAAATTTTCCCGTTATTTTTTTTTATAAAAAGGTTATTTCTATCGCTAGCTTTCTATTTCCGAAAGTTATTCTGTTATATGGTCTACCAATGATTGAACCATTGTACGAATATTCCTCGAAAAAAGAATATTTCCCGACCAAACGAATATTTTATAACAACTTGCTTACTTTGTAAAATTTGCACATTTCACCCATAACTAAAGCATTATATCAAATCAACACCTTATTATTCAAAATAATAATTTGAGAAATTAAATTTTTATTCCTAAAAAGTTGGGGTTTTACAATATAATTGCGCGTTAATAAGGATAAATTTTTATTGAAAAGCCCACTCTTTCTTGAGAATGATCTGGTTATGCAGGACACTGAATATTTATGATAAAGTGACAACTGCCTTAGTTTTACAGAGCTTATGAGTATTCTGATTTCAAATCATTTAAATTAAACTGTTCATGTGAGTCGTCTACATAAATGTATCTTATTTTTATAGGACTGCAAATAACTTGTGTAAGACCCCAAATAATTAATAAATGAAATTTAATTTCCTCTAATTATTATTTTGAAATAGTAAGGGTTGATAGTGATTAATGTGGATAGTTATGGGTAAAATACGTAAATATTTCAAAATAATATAAAATATTCATTGTTGTCGGGGAATATTCGTTTGGTCGTGGAATATTCGTACTGTCGGGGAATATTCGTACGACGGCGCAGCCATGTGTGGGCCCCATAACGGAAAGCGATTGGAGGAAGAAAACGACAAATATAAGTTGTTTAAAAATAACGGCGTAGTTGTTACCGTTTATACTGTTGGAATACCCGGTGGTTAAAACACAGTAATACGCGTTGTTGCACAGTAGCACACGGTATTGCACCAATTATTGACTCTTACATAAGAAGGCACTACTCAATAATGGTTACAGTAATTACTGTTCATTATTTTATTTTATTGATTCAATAATTGCTGCGTTGATATTTTATATTGTTGTTGTTTCAATAATTGTCATTACACAGTATTTGTCATTATCGAATCAATAATTCATATTATCTGAATAATATTATTAGATAACATTATTGGCAATGTCTAGAAAGTTCTGTCTAAGGAGAGGTTTGGTCACCTAATTGTGCGCCAGTAAGAAGAAATTCTTATTGGAAAGCCCCCTCTTTCCTGGGAACGGCCTGGTTGTCAGTATTGTGATTCTGTAATATTATTTGTGAATAATTAAATTATTGATTTATATGATGAGGAAAATATTGATTTTATGTGGATATAGATGGAGAAAATTTTTAATGTGACAATTGTTGAAAATTAATATTTTATCTTTTTATGATAAAATAATTCATTTAAATATATTATTATATTTTAATAATATAATAATGATGGTATTTTTACGATGAATGTGGGATATATGAGTATATGTGGAGGAGGAGTATTTTTGTTACCAAAAATATTTAAAACATGTTAAATATGTCGGTGGACCCCATTTCTTGACTGAAATTTGATTATAGCCTGTAAAATCGCTCGTTTGTGGATTTTGGTCAATTTATGTTTGGAATTTGGAAAAACTTCCTTCTGCAAAGTTGTAGAGAATTGAATTTCCTATAAAAAAACGCGAGATTCGAATTTTCTGATAAAAGGGATATTTATTATGAATTATTGAAGTTCTGAAGCTCCGAAATAATTGATTTTTAGAAGTTTTAAATATTTTCTTTAACAAAAACGTTTTTTTCACTCCTTCTAGAAGATGAGCATGTGGGATGTGTTAGAAATCTGATTTTTTAAGGACGCGTATGAAATTTATAATATATTTTATTAAATTTTCTGCTTTGGTGTTCTAAGCAATTTCCTATAAATAGGTGCTTAGGTTAGAATTGAAAATCACACCAGAAACTGAAGTTTTCTCTCTCTATATTATCGAGCGTATTCTTGTGAGTATTTTGAGTATACTTTGAGTATTGCTATACGGAGTAAGTTCAAGTCATAGCCTATATCCGGTGTTTCAACTAGAAGTACTGATCTTCCGAGGTAAGGGATATTATTTTTTTAAAATGATATTATTTCTTCTAATATCATTATGCTGAAGTATTGATATGAACTTTTTATCAAATTTGGAACTTTTTCATGTCGGGGTTACTATTCATGAGTTACTATTCACGAGTTACTATTCATGAGTTACTATTCATGAGTTACTATTCACGAGTACTATTCACGAAGCGTGAAGATGTTTTTTGTTAAATTTCTATCTTTTGGCGTCGGAGTTACTATTCACGTATACGGCACTATTCACGTATACGGCACTATTCACGAATACGGCACTATTCACCAAAAAAATGAAATTTCTTCTTCTTGTCTAAAATATCTATTCCGGATACTAGTTTTGATTGTATCCATGTTTTGATCATTCTTGAATTTTACACCACTATAATTATTTTTTTAGGTATTTTTGGACGTGGATAAAACTAAGTACGAATCCTTAATCCTTAATCCTTGTCATTTTGTTTCACTGGATTCGTTTCTTTAAAAATATTTTCCATCATCCTCAGTCTTAAATGATGATATTATTGAATATCTTTGGCCTGTAGTGCAAAGATGAATGATTTCTGATGAATATCTTTGGCCCGTAGTGCAAAGATGAACAGTTGTTTAGATGAACATGACCAACTGATGAATATCCTTGGCCTGTAGTGCAAGGATGAATATATGATTCAAGAGGTGCATTGATTGATGTTACAGGGATAAAAATACTGTTGATGGACTATTAAATTCATAGACATTAGTAGATTTCATTCTCTACGTAACTCTTCTATGAATTAATATTTTCCGTTGCGAATATTGATTTAACATTTGTTGTCTATTGTATTCTATCAGATTTTTTCCTGTTGAAGACTAACGATAATTTTGTTGTATATTATCTTAGTCATAATATTCTTTACTAGGCTAGTTGAGCTCACCCTTTTTCCTTTTTGTTCCATTTTTCTTCTCAGGTGGCGAGAATATAGCGAGTACGAGTCGGGGTATGGAATGAAGGTTTTAGGGAGAGTTGTTTAGTAGTCCTCACCATTTTTGTAAAATAATGTATCAATAATTATGATGGGGATTTATTTATGTGGATGTTGTCTAGATGGCAATATCTGTATTTAAACTCATAGTTTACATGTTGTAATAATAAAGTTGTAGTTGTTTCTGAACCGTGTATTGACAACTCAGAATGGGTGATCTATACCTATTTTGGGGGTGTCACAGTTGGTATCAGAGCTTAGGGATATGATCTCTGGCGGAGATCGGGGAATAGAACTAGGAAGGGAGAGACGAATAATTCCTTCGCTAGTGTGTCCTACCTAAGCTTATTTGTTAGTTGGTCAGTATTTAGGGATATTATGTGATATGTGATTTGCTTAATTAACCCTTGTTTTATGGAAGTATTTAAGAATGGCAACCGAGAATGTTAACAGTGGAGTTAATGAGACCGTGGAGATGCCTGTACTTACCAACGAGGAGAACGTGCAACGGGCTGGCAATGTTCCTCCTGTGAACAACACCACTGATCAGACGATGAACGACGCAATGTTTAGAAGCTTTTTACAGTTCATGCAAAATCAGATGAGGGAGACTCGTGTTCAAAATACAGGAGGAAATGATAGCAATTCACGAGTTGTCACAGCCAAACAGTTCAAAGAGTTGGGACCCCCAGAATTTAAAGGAAAGCCAGATCCGATCATGGCGGAAACGTGGGTCAAGCAAATTACCAAGATATTCGATGTCTTGGGATGCACGGAGGAGCAGAAGGTTCCGTTTGCCACCTTTATGTTCCGTGGCGAGGCAGACTACTGGTGGGAGTCTGTGAAGCGTACCCATCCAGCCGCACTCAGCATGTCTTGGGAGACGTTTCAAAAACTATTTAATGACAAATACTTTCCTGAAAGTGTTCGTCATATGAAGGAAGTGGAGTTCATCAGATTAGAACAAAATAACATGACGGTGTCTCAGTACGAGGCAAAGTTTGCAGAGTTATCCAGGTTTGCACCTCATTTGGTGGAGAATGAGGAACGTATGACGCGGATGTTTCTGAGAGGTTTGAAACCCGGCATACGACAATATCTCATCTCTCATAAATTTTCTCTCTATTCAGATGTTGTTAACAGGGCTCAATTGTTGGAGCGAGATAACGAGTACGGTCAACCGAGGTACCACAATCAGGATCATACTGGAGATAGCAGTCAGCAAAACAACAATAACCAGTGGAGAAAGAAAAAGACGGACAAAAATGGTAACCACTCTGGTGGTAATTATAGCCACGAAAATAGAAGAAGCGAGTCAAGAGGAGATTTTAAAAAGAAGAGATTCAACAATGACAATGTGAAAATGGCAGCACCAGCAGCAACTGGTTCCAAGGGAGGGGAACGACCACCGGTCGTATGCTACAAATGCGGGAAAGAGGGACATATCAGTCCAAACTGCCCACAACAGTTCAAGTTATGCTATAATTGTGGAAAGGAAGGACATATCGCTCGAGATTGTACGGTAGCGAAACCAATTCCAGCGGGGACGATGACTCAAAAGACTGTCCCAGAAAAGTCAAAGTCAACGGTTCCTGGAAGAGCGTTTGTTGTGACTGGTCAAAATGCGAGGAACCCAAACGAGGTGATCACGGGTAAGCTATTTATAAATTCTTGCGAAGTTTATACCTTACTTGATATCGGTGCTACCCATTCATTTATCTCTCCTGCTTGTGCTCAACGTTTAAACTTGACTCCGGAGAAATTAGACTTTGACCTATCTGTGGAAACTCCGTTGGGAGAAACTTTCATCACATCCACTGTTTATAAATCTTGTTTGATTCAAGTTGGCACCATCACCTTACCTGTTGACCTTATCTCTTTAAAGATACTTGCTTTTGATGTGATTTTAGGGATTGATTGGTTAACAACTCATCATGCCAAAATTGATTGTTTTCGTAAGGTTGTTAGTTTTCATATTCCTAATCAACCTGTTATTCGAATTCAGGCAACTAAACCATTAAAATCAATCACTGTCATATCTAATCATAAAGCTATTCGTTTATTGAAAAACGGATGTCAAGCTTTCTTAGCCCATGTTATGGATTTAAATAAAGACACGTCAAAATTGAATAATATTCCTGTTGTTATTGACTTTCCTGACGTATTTCCTGAAGAACTTCCCGGTCTACCCCCAGAACGAGAAGTTGAATTCTTTATTGATCTTGAACCTGGTACAAAGCCCATTTCTAAAATCCCATATCGAATGGCTCCTATTGAACTTCAGGAGTTAAAGGTCCAACTACAGGAATTGTTGGACATCGGTTTCATTCGTCCTAGTACATCTCCTTGGGGTGCTCCTGTTTTATTCGTAAAGAAGAAAGACGGGAGTATGCGACTTTGTATTGATTATCGGGAATTGAACCATGTCACTATCAAGAATAGGTATCCTCTACCTCGTATTGATGACTTGTTTGACCAGTTGCAAGGAGCACAATTCTTTTCAAAAATCGATCTTCGTTCTGGATATCATCAGCTAAAAATTAGAACTGAGGATATTCCAAAGACTGCCTTCAGAACTCGGTATGGGCATTATGAATTTTTAGTCATGTCTTTCGGATTGACTAATGCTCCTGCGGCTTTCATGGATATGATGAATCGAGTATTCAAGGATTATTTGGACCAATTTGTTGTTGTCTTTATTGATGACATCCTCATATATTCCAAAAGCCGTGAAGATCATGAGCACCATTTGAAGCTGGTACTCCAAAGGCTTCGTGAAAACAAGCTATATGCCAAGTTAAAGAAATGCGAGTTCTGGCTTGAGGAAGTAGCATTTCTTGGGCATGTGGTGTCAAAACATGGAGTATCTGTTGACCCGGCGAAGATTGAAGCAATACAGAGTTGGGAGCAACCGAAGACGGTGACTGAAGTTCGTAGCTTTCTTGGCTTAGCTGGTTATTATCGGAGATTCGTGGAAGGGTTTTCTCGAATCGCTACTCCATTAACCCAGCTAACTCGGAAGGATACAAAATTCGTTTGGAGCGAAGAATGCGAGAAGAGTTTCCAAGAGCTTAAGAGGAGACTTATTTCGGCACCTGTTCTTACAATACCATCTGGTACGGATGGATTTGTTATCTATAGCGATGCTTCGGGTAAAGGGTTAGGATGTGTTCTCATGCAACATGGGAAAGTCATAGCCTATGCCTCGCGACAACTTAAAGAGTATGAGAGGAATTATCCTACTCATGATCTAGAGTTGGCAGCAGTCGTTTTCGCGCTAAAGATATGGAGGCACTATCTATATGGGGAGAAAGTGGAGATATATTCAGACCATAAAAGCCTTAAATATTTCTTCACTCAAAAAGAACTCAACATGCGGCAGCGACGTTGGCTCGAGCTATTAAAAGACTATGACCACACTATTCAATACCATCCTGGAAAAGCAAACGTGGTAGCTGACGCGTTGAGTAGAAGGTCATATGCAGGAACAAGTGCGATGATGTCAAGTATACACATAGAGCCAACTTTAATAGAAAAAGTTAAGGTTGCTCAAGCCACCGATCCGGAGTTGATGCATATGAAGAAGAAAGTAAAAGAAGGTGCTATTCCAGAAGCGAGAATCGATGAAGAGGGAATACTTCGAGTCCACTCCAGACTTTGTGTTCCTAACGACTCTGATTTAAAGTATAAGATCATGATGGAGGCACACAATACACCATTTGCAATCCATCCTGGAAGTACCAAAATGTATCGTGATCTTCGACATACATTTTGGTGGAACAATATGAAGAGAGAGATTGCAAAGTTTATCTCAACATGTTTAACTTGTCAACGTGTAAAGGCGGAGCATCAAGTGCCTAAGGGACCATTGCAACCACTTGAGATTCTGAAATGGAAGTGGGAACATATTACTATGGATTTCTTTACGGGTCTTCCCACGGTTTCTCAAGGCATCAATGCTATTTGGGTTATTGTTGATAGATTAACCAAGTCTGCTCATTTCTTGCTGATACGGGAGACTTATTCCCTTGAACGTCTTGCTCAAATGTATGTAAATGAGATTGTGAGATTGCATGGCTTGCCAGTATCCATAGTTTCGGATCGTGACCCAAGATTCACTTCAAGATTTTGGGTTAGGTTGCAAAAAGCTATGGGCACGGATTTGCGATTCAGTTCGGCATACCATCCTCAAACGGACGGACAATCAGAGAGGACTATTCAAACTCTTGAAGATCTATTAAGACTCTGTGTCCTAGATTTCAAGGGCAGTTGGGATAAGTATTTACCATTGGTGGAATTCTCGTACAACAACAGTTATCAAGCAAGTATAGGTGTAGCTCCATTTGAAGCATTATATGGACGAAAGTGTCGCTCTCCAATATGTTGGGATGAGGTGGGTGAAGCAACATTGTTGGGACCCGAGTTAGTACGTATGACTACCGAAAAGATCCAAATGATTCGACAACGTATACAAACGGCACAAGATCGACAAAAGAGTTATGCGGATCTTCATCGAAAGGACGTAGAATTTAGTGTTGGGGATCATGTATTGTTACGTGTTGCCCCATGGAAGGGAGTTACAAGATTCGGGAAGAGAGGAAAGCTCAATCCACGATTTATTGGTCCATTTCAAATTCTTGACCGAGTAGGAAATGTAGCCTATAGACTCGCGTTACCTCCAAGTATGTCTCGTGTTCATAATGTTTTTCATATATCTGTGCTTCGTAAATATGTGAAAGACCCGAACCACGTTATTGAGTTAGAACCAGATGAGATAGCCGAAGACTTAACATACGAAGAGGTACCTGTCAAGATCTTGGATAGGAAGGAGCATGTCCTACGCACAAAGGTCATACCACAAGTTAAAGTTTTGTGGAGGAATCATGCTATAGAGGAAATGACCTGGGAGTTGGAAACGGAAATGAAAGCGAGGTATCCTCATCTTTTCGAAACACCAGGTACGTATGTCAATTTCGAGGACGAAATTTCATAAGGAGGGGAGGTTGTAAGACCCCAAATAATTAATAAATGAAATTTAATTTCCTCTAATTATTATTTTGAAATAGTAAGGGTTGATGTGATTAATGTGGATAGTTATGGGTAAAATACGTAAATATTTCAAAATAATATAAAATATTCATTGTTGTCGGGGAATATTCGTTTGGTCGTGGAATATTCGTACTGTCGGGGAATATTCGTACGACGGCGCAGTCATGTGTGGGCCCCATAACGGAAAGCGATTGGAGGAAGAAAACGACAAATATAAGTTGTTTAAAAATAACGGCGTAGTTGTTACCGTTTACACTGTTGGAATATCCGGTGGTTAAAACACAGTAATACGCATTGTTGCACAGTAGCACACGGTATTGCACCAATTATTGACTCTTACGTAAGAAGGCACTACTCAATAATGGTTACAGTAATTACTGTTCATTATTTTATTTTATTGATTCAATAATTGCTGCGTTGATATTTTATATTGTTGTTGTTTCAATAATTGTCATTACACAGTATTTGTCATTATCGAATCAATAATTCATATTATCTGAATAATATTATTAGATAACATTATTGGCAATGTCTAGAAAGTTCTGTCTAAGGAGAGGTTTGTTCACCTAATTGCGCGCCAGTAAGAAGAAATTCTTATTGGAAAGCCCCCTCTTTCCTGGGAACGGCCTGGTTGTCAGTATTGTGATTCTGTAATATTATTTGTGAATAATTAAATTATTGATTTATATGATGAGGAAAATATTGATTTTATGTGGATATAGATGGAGAAAATTTTTAATGTGACAATTGTTGAAAATTAATATTTTATCTTTTTATGATAAAATAATTCATTTAAATATATTATTATATTTTAATAATATAATAATGATGGTATTTTTACGATGAATGTGGGATATATGAGTATATGTGGAGGAGGAGTATTTTTGTTACCAAAAATATTTAAAACATGTTAAATATGTCGGTGGACCCCATTTCTTGACTGAAATTTGATTATAGCCTGTAAAATCGCTCGTTTGTGGATTTTGGTCAATTTATGTTTGGAATTTGGAAAACCTTCCTTCTGTAAAGTTGTAGAGAATTGAATTTCCTATAAAAACACGCGAGATTCGAATTTTCTGATAAAAGGGCTATTTATTATGAATTATTGAAGTTCTGAAGCTCCGAAATAATTGATTTTTGGAAGTTTTAAATATTTTCTTTAACAAAAACGTTTTTTTCACTCCTTCTAGAAGATGAGCATGTGGGATGTGTTAGAAATCGGATTTTTCAAGGAGGCGTATGAAATTTATAATATATTTTATTAAATTTTCTGCTTTAGTGTTCTAAGCAATTTCCTATAAATAGGTGCTTAGGTTAGAATTGAAAATCACACCAGAAACTGAAGTTTTCTCTCTCTATATTATCGAGCGTATTCTTGTGAGTATTTTGAGTATACTTTGAGTATTGCTATACGGAGTAAGTTCAAGTCATAGCCTATATCCGGTGTTTCAACTAGAAGTACTGATCTTCCGAGGTAAGGGATATTATTTTTTTAAAATGATATTATTTCTTCTAATATAATTATGCCGAAGTATTGATATGAACTTTTTATCAAATTTGGAACTTTTTCATGTCGGGGTTACTATTCATGAGTTACTATTCACGAGTTACTATTCATGAGTTACTATTCACGAGTTATTATTCACGAGTACTATTCACGAAGCGTGAAGATGTTTTTTGTGAAATTTCTATCTTTTGGCGTCGGAGTTACTATTCACGTATACGGCACTATTCACGTATACGACACTATTCACGAATACGGCACTATTCACCAAAAAAATGAAATTTCTTCTTCTTGTCTAAAATATCTATTCCGGATACTAGTTTTGATTGTATCCATGTTTTGATCATTCTTGAATTTTACACCACTATGATTATTTTTTTAGGTATTTTTGGACGTGGATAAAACTAAGTACGAATCCTTAATCCTTAATCCTTGTCATTTTGTTTCACTGGATTCGTTTCTTTAAAAATATTTTCCATCATCCTCAGTCTTAAATGATGATATTATTGAATATCTTTGGCCTGTAGTGCAAAGATGAATGATTTCTGATGAATATCTTTGGCCCGTAGTACAAAGATGAACAGTTGTTTAGATGAACATGACCAACTGATGAATATCCTTGGCCTGTAGTGCAAGGATGAATATATGATTCAAGAGGTGCATTGATTGATGTTACAGGGATAAAAATACTGTTGATGGACTATTAAATTCATAGACATTAGTAGATTTCATTCTCTACGTAACTCTTCTATGAATTAATATTTTCCGCTGCGAATATTGATTTAACATTTGTTGTCTATTGTATTCTATCAAATTTTTTCCTGTTGAAGACTAACGATAATTTTGTTGTATATTATCTTAGTCATAATATTCTTTACTGGGCTAGTTGAGCTCACCCTTTTTCCTTTTTGTTCCATTTTTCTTCTCAGGAGGCGAGAATATAGCGAGTACGAGTCAGGGTATGGAATGAAGGTTTTAGGGAGAGTTATTTAGTAGTCCTCACCATTTTAGTAAAATAATGTATCAATAATTATGATGGGTATTTATTTATGTGGATGTTGTCTAGATGGCAATATCTGTATTTAAACTCATAGTTTACATGTTGTAATAATAAAGTTGTAGTTGTTTCTGAACCGTGTATTGACAACTCAGAATTGGTGATGTATACCTATTTTGGGGGTGTCACAACTTGGCCCTTTGTCCACTATATTAATAATAATATAATGATGTTAGGTGATCTAAAATAATAATTGTTATGCCTTGAAACTCAAATATATAATATCCCAAAGACTACGAGCTAATATGACTAGGGGATATAATAATAGTTTTAAATATATAATACTCCAAAGACTACGAGCTGTGGGGCGGGGGGCATATGACCCCAGTTAATTGGCGGCCCAAACAGAATTAGGGGTGGGATTGGGGTGGGGGTGTGGGTGGGGGTGTGAGTGGGGGCGGGAGGGGGGCAGCCAGCGAGCCACTGCTCGTTGCCGGTCGCCTCATCTGCAGCCAAAGAAAGAGAGATTGTTTAGTTTTTTTATGCTTCGCCTTTTAGATCCATATGTAAGGGGGAGTTGAGACTGACATAATGAGAATAAAATGCAAAAGTACGCTCTAGTTTGTTCCATTTCTGCAAAACTCATCATTTAACTTATATTTTTACAAAACCCTCCCTTCAAGATGTATTATTTATGTAAAATTCAGCCTTTATGTATTTTTGGTTAAAAATCCTAATATAGTCAAATTATTTCATCTAATTTCATCATTTCAAAATTTTAAATTTAGAATACTCATTTTATTTCACTCATAATTAATAAAAAAGGTCTCATAATATCAGCAGATTTATTATGTCAATTGATTATTTTTGTGTGGGCAAGGAAATCGTGCCTTACTAGGGTTAGTATTTCGTGTTGACTGAGGAAGAAAGAAATCCACGAAGAGCACGGAATTGATTGATTGATTGAAGAGGGGAGAACGATAGGTGATGGAATCGTCTGAACAGTACGGTCAACATTCTGCTGATCCTGCTAATCCCTCATGGCCACATATTGAATTAGCAAACCACTTTGAACCTTCCTCTTCATAAAGTCCTTCAAATTGCAACACTCATTAGTGTCGTGACCAGCAGCTTGATGATAACCACAATATTTCTAAGCATTTCCCTGTCCTGGCTTGAAGTTATCACGAGGCGATTCGTAGAACGGTTGGTTTCTGATCTGGTCCAAAATCACCGACCTATCCGTATTCAGTTTGGTGTAAACCTTATTCACCATCGGGGTGGGAACAAGTGGACGACTACTTCCCTGTCGCCATGAGTTGTTGTACTTCTTCGAACTGCCCTCTGGTCAATCATTATACCCTCCCGCCTTCTTCTGATCGCCCTCAGCCTTAGGAACATTTGCCTCCTTCATCCGGTCTGAAGAAGGACGTTTCAGGCTATTAATAGCCTCCTCTACCACGATATAGCCTTCTGCTTTGTCGAAAGCTTCTGCTAAGCTCTTCGGATGGTGGAACATCAATTTCTTCACCAACTTTTTAGACATCACCAGATCTAGTCCGTTTTAAAATAGCCCCACAGCCTGAAGATCATTGAGGTCAGATACCTGGCCAACTGCTTCCCTAAACCTCTTCACATACTGACCTAAGGACTCATTGGTGAATTTTCTGACCCGAGCCAACGATCCTGTAGGTTTTCCTCTTCTCCGGTTACTTCCAAAACGAGCATGGAATTTGTCACATAGCTCGGTCCATGAAGATGCTGAATTTGCTAGCAAAGTCCCCATCCACTGTCTCGCGTCCTTCCTTAACGTTGTGACGAACGTATGACACTTAGCAGCATCAGTAAAATCATAATAATCCATCAGCTGGTCGAACGCCTGGCTATGGTTATAAGGGTCCCCAGACCCATCGTAACTCTCCATGCGAGGAAACTTTTTGGCGATGTCTTCCTTCTCCTTAAGAATGTCCGAGGAAAAAGGAGACGCCTTCTTCCCCGGAGTGTCCTTCACCTATTGCACCTCAGCCAACTGCTTCCTGAGCTCCTTCAACTCCTTCACCAGAAAATCCACGCCTTCTGGCTGAGAGGAGATTTCTTTCCCTGAATAACCTTCTGCTTCTAAGTGGATAGGCCTCCTCTATTGGACCCCACCGCCTTTGTTGGACTTCTGGATTTACTCTGATGTGCAACTCTATCCTCATGATCAGAATATTCACGTTGATGTTCTCTCCTTCTAGTTTTTGGCACGACCTCCCTCGACCTACTCATTTATCTGTCATCGTCTCGACGCTGAGAACCAACGACAATAAGTGCCTTCTTAGAAGCTACGGGAGTTCTGCTCCTCGATCTCCTTCGGTCATGAGAACGATCCTGAAACACATGTATAGAATGCTCCGGCTCTTTCCCTTCTCGCCGTTGCATCTCCTTATGCTTACTTCGTCTTTCGGACCGAACATGACTGGATGCCTCGTCCTTCAACTCAGCTACCCGAAGCATCTGCTCCGCTATATCTTCTCTTTGCTTTAGAAGAACTTCTAAAGCCTTGTCTGCTTCGTCCGCCATCCTTGCCAACTTGGCAGCTCTATCTTCGTGACCACTTCGATGATGAGTCCTGGTCGGTGAACCTTCTGTTCGCCTTCGACCATATGATCACGCTCTTTATCTGTATCAAAGACCAGCCTACGTCTGGCTCCACCATGAGTCTTCAGACGAGGACTCCCTGATTCGTGTTTAGAGGCCGTACTCTCATGAGCACTTTTGGATGGACCCATATAATCCTTTACTGAAATACGAGGCAACGATGAGCTCGCAGCCATCGCTTGCCCCTCTGGAGTACTATCTCTACTCCCCACCATCTTCCAAAGTAGGTAAAATGAATGTGATTGAAAACTCAATGACACTAGAACTCAGTCCTCCTTCTAGCGCCAATGTTAACGCTAAGATCTCCTACCACGTCCCAATCACGTAAGATGCCCTGATCCTGCACAGTAAACATGATAAACACCAAAAGCTTGACGGCTTCGACCGTCGGGGGATAGCTCAGGCGTGAGAGTCAGTATCGGTGTTCACAAGGTTAACAATGGAGGATAATAATCTCTAGTGTATTGAGAGATAAAATTATCAGTTGGAATGTGTTTTTACGTACCTTTCTCTTGAAGACCTTTTTTGCTAGGTTATACTCTCTTGCCTGCTTAACCATGTCACCCACTACCGTCTGACACAGTCTCCCACTCCTCAGTGCTTTCTGTCGACTTCATGTAGGTTGTCATCTTTCTTCTCTACTATTTATGCCTCCGGCCGGCTATAATCCCATCCACATTAATGTATGGCAGGTGTAGCATTCAACCATCATGATTTTTCATCATTATCGGTCAAAGAAGGAGATATTAAAATATCTAATGGGTCAACCCACTAGCCCAATCCGTTACCAGAAGGACTTAATAAGGATAAGATGATGACTAGGCCAAATATTATTAGAACCCAATGATGGAGACTCAGTGGACTAATTAAATAAGTGGGCCCAATCCATTCGGCCCAATGTGAGAAATATCATGACCCAACAGAAACCTTTGATTCTTCGATTGCTTTTAGCAGTTACGGTAAAATTTCTTATCCTCTTGGTAGTTCAGGATCATCCATAAAAGTTTGGATTCCAGCCCGGACTAGAGCCGAGTATAGATGACCAGTAAAGGTTTTGCGTGTATCTTCACCTCTGAAGCTCAAGAAGACGTTCCAACGAGGAGTTGAAGATGAAGAAGAAGAAGAAGAAGATGAATCAATTTGGTTACTTGTAGATGCCATTGAAATAAGTTGAAGGAAATGATTAGAAGGGAATCAAGATTGGAATAATTAAACGGGGAAATCAAAAACTTTATGTTACTAGGAGCAGAATGATAAATGGAAATAAATTTAGAGCAAAGACTTGTGAGTCTACCTTATTTTGTAGTCTAGTTTATTGAGGGACGCAAAAATTTCTCATACTTTTTCGAAGTGGGAGAACTGTGGTTAATTTTCTTCTGAAATTTTAGGAAACTTGACAGTTCACACAACAAATAGTCGGTCATTATGTGGTCCCACATGGTTGCAATAATTCAAAGAATTTACGGCATGGTTCTGTGTGCTTTTATAACATTGGTCACCCGCCAATTAATTGTCCTAAGGTCGTCAGCTTTCCGGAGTCAGTGGTGAGTGGTGACGACCAGATCGTTATATATTGATAAGTTTTATAATTTTTTAGGCGAATTAAAAATAAAAATTGTACTCAGTCAATTAGAATATGAAAATTAATATTGAGCAAGTAATATAGGAATCTGAATCCATTAAATAATAAACTTAATAAGTAATTCAATCTTTTCTACTTTTATAACTTAATTATAATTTTGATCTCTTTTCTCTTTAATTTAGAAATTTTACAATTAATGTGGGCAAGCATACACTATAAAAATTTAAGGATTAATGATAACCCATCTGTTAACGCCAAGTTTTGTCGGCGCATCCAATCACCAAATCCACGCGCTAGGACCTAGACAATAACAGATCACACACGAAGCTTGACGGCTTGTGCCGCGGGGGATAGCTTTGGTGTGAGAATAAGTACAGGTCCTTCACAAGGTTTAACAATGGAGGCTTAGTGTTTAGTGCTCAAAAGATGTATTCCCTCTTAGTTGAAACCCAAGCCTTGTATTTATAGTACTCTCGCCAGCTTAGAATCCATCTCCGAGTCGAATTAGGACTCCTAAATATGGTAGTTACCATTATTCGGGTCCAACATAATCTCCTTAAAAGGTGCAAGTGAAACCCAATCCAAACCCTACCTTTGGAGTTACTTAATTCAAATACGGTTAGGATTAGGATCCGTAACCATCTAGAATCCTTATTACTCCAGACTCCATACGAAGGTTAACCCACTGTACATGCCCAATCCAACCGAACTCATACACTGGTCTGGGCTCCGACCCAAAGGACTTGAACACCCGACCCCGAACACCATACACCAAATTAGGGCTCTGGCCCAAAGGACTCGGATGCCCGAACCCGAACGTCATAAACCCGAACAGGACTTCGGCCCAGAGGACTCGGATGCCCGAACTCCTTCAACATCCCTGAGGGCTTCCGCCCAATGGGCTTAATACCCCCTTTTGGTGTCAGGCCTTCTGTAAGACCCCAGTTTTTATAAATAAAGATGAATTTTCATAATTATTATTTTTGAATATTATGGAATAAATTTGATAAAATATATAGTTGTGGGTAATATTTATAAATTTTGCAAAGTACGCAAGTTGTTATAAAATATTCGTTTGGTCGGGGAATATTCTTTTTGTCGGGGAATATTCGTACGACGGCACAATCATTGGTGGACCCCACAACGGAAGTATTGTTGTAGTTAGAAAACGACAAAATTATCTTTCTATAAAATAACGGCGGAGGTGTTACCGTTAAAACTGTTGAACTACTCGGTAGTAAAAGTACAGTAATACGCGTTGTTGCATAGTAGCACACGGTATTAATTATTGATGCTTACGTGAGAAGTCACTCAGCTATACTCAATTATTGCTACAGTAATTGCTGCATCATATCTCTTATATTATTGATTCAATTATTGTCACAGTATCATCTGTATAATATGTTATATTATCTAAACAATAATTGAGACGACAAGTTATAAATGATTAATAATTGTTGAAAGATTAAATATGTGTTGATTAAAAATAAAATAAAATAATTTCTGGTAATTTTTATTCAATCATTGATGTATATAAAGAGTCTATTATTAGACGTTTGTGGTAAGTTTAATTATTTATGGGGGGGCATATGTCATCATCTAAGAGTCTCTTTCATAAATAGTAATTACTTTCGTAAATAGTAATTACCTTCGTAAATAGTAATTACATTCGTAAATAGTAATTATTTTCGTAAATAGTAATTACCTTCGTAAATAGTAATTACCTTCGTAAATAGTAATTATTTTCGTAAATAGTAATTACCTTCGTAAATAGTAATTACCTTCGTCAATAGTAATTACCTTCGTCAATAGTAATTACCTTTGTAAATAGTAAATACTTTCGTAAATAGTAATAAATCTTCTATAAATAGAGGCCTAGGGCTTCATTATTTTTCACGAATTCGTTCAAGCTATAGAGAGAGAAAGTATAGAGAGAGTAATAAAGAAAGAAGAAGAGTATTCGGTTACTACACTACTGCAGTATTCAATCTCCTAATACGGTAAGGGGTGTTACTCTTTCTTCTTGAAGAGAACTTATGTTATTCCATTCGTTGTTATTCTGTTGGAATAACCTGTAAAAGTGGCATACCCTATACATGACCTGTATACGCGGTGTACCCTATACTTGGTGAAATCCTTATGTTACTCCATTTCTTATTATTCTGTCGGAATAACCTGTATACGCGGTTTACCCTATACTTGGTGACATTCTTCTATTATTCTGTTGGAACATCCTGTCTGTGTGTATTACACCGGACCAGGTTCCGTCTTTATTATTCTGTTGGAATATCCTATCTGTGTGTTTTACACCGGATCTGGTTCCGTCTTTATTATTATTCTGTTGGAATATCCTATCTGTGTGTTTTACACCGGATCTGGTTCCGTCTTTATTTATTATTCTGTTGGAACATCCTGTCGGTGTGAATTTCACCTGACCTGGTTCCGTTATTTATTATTCTGTTGGAATAACCTGCCTGTGCGGTCTATCGCATGCATGGTGATTTCTTTTGTTATTTCATTCTTTATTATACTCAGTCGGTTAAAACTTTAACTTCTATACTCCATGAAATTAGTAGAATATCCTTGATATTTGCGCTTCATCCAGTATCCTTTCATGAAAAAATTCTTCTGATCATTCTTGAATTTTACACCACAAAACAGTATCGTGTTGACAATTTGGACGTTAATAATTTCTGGATAAAATAATTCTTGAACTTGTTTTATTGAATTATTATATCATTGTCATCATCCTCATGTTTATATTTTGTTGAAAGTCATCGGTGGCCTGTAGTGCATAGATGGACTTGGTATGATTATGACCAGGGATTATTCGGTGTAATCATGACCGTAATATTACAAGTGATGTAAAAATTAAAAATCCTCATTGGCCCGTAGTGCATTGATGGACAGTTGTTGGCATGATCATGACCACTAATGAATACACAAATATTCTTGGCCGTAGTGCATGAATAATTGTGGTCGTGATACTAAAGAATATCCTTGGCCGTAGTGCGGGGGTGATTCGATGATGTGGAATATTTATTAAGCTGAGTCTCAGCCATAACGATGATGAAAAACCTTTTAAATCATAAAAGATAGTAGTTTTTATTTTCTACTTGACTCTTTTAATGGATTGCTGGTTCCGCTGCAGTTAAACTTGATATTTATTGTATTTTATCAGTTTAACACTGTTGAAGGCTAATGATAATTTATTCTGCATTATCTTAGTCATAATATTTCTAACTGGGCTAGTTGAGCTCACCCTTTCTTTCACTGTTCTCTTCAGGAAATGAGAATATAGCTGGGACAAGTCGGGGAACGGAGTGATGGACCAGAGAATAGTATTAGTAGTCCTCACTATTATGTTAAATAGTGTGACAATAATTGTGTTGAGGACTCCTTTTGAGTTTGTATGATCTCTAGTGGATAATTATTGTATTCAAACTCACAGTTGTATTTTGTCGTATTATACACGACAGTGGTATTAGTAAGTTGTATTTGAATTCTGTACCATGTATTTGACGACTCAAGATGGGTGATGTATACCTAATTTTGGGGGCGTCACACCTTCGGCCCACAAGGAGGTCGATAAAATACTCCCGAACATTGCCCCCCTATCTCTTGTTATAATAAATTTATAATTAGAGACTCGAAAAGACATGAATTTGAAGAGTCATGACAGCAAATGACGAGTTGTCTGGAGAACCTATGCGATTTTTTTCTCATTTTTTAAAATGCCAGACATTTCCCCAGGGTCAGGCCCCACCTGCCATAATTGGCCGCCTTTAGGTTTCGTGCAACCCCACTTATAAAAAACCCCCATCCATCCATCATTGTCACTTCTTCCAGACTTCCTCCATTTCAAATTTTTGCGATTTCCGGCGAGTAAGCTACCTCTTCAAATCCTTCTCATTCAGGTTTATTTTTGTTTGTTTTCGCTTCCAAATCATTACATTTTCGACTTCTTTCGCTTTAATGGCTGATTTTACCCCTGAAAAAACCTCTAACGTCGACGACAATACCACTGTTCCCCCTCCATTGGTGCCACTAACTTGGTACCAGTTGATTTGCCGGCACCATCACCTGATACCACCACTTCTTCTGTTCTTCCTACTCCGATCAGTACTGAAGCCAAAATTCAAAACGTCTATCACTCTGACACAGATTTTTCCCATATCAACACCAAATCTACCGTGTTCTCTTCCCAGCTATCTGATATCCAAACTCTTTTTAACATTCCAAAGTAGTACAAGCTTCGGGTACCCAGATCAGAAGAGAGAATGTTCTAGAGACCCGAGGGTGAGTGGGTTGTCGTTCCCCTTAAAAAAGTATCAAAATTTGACTTGTCCAAGCTTGACCAAGCCCTTCCCCAGTACCCCAACACTGTTCACGGTGCTGTACCACTACCTCCTACCGCCCCGACACTGAGAATAGGCTTGAAATGGGCGCCTCGGCTCTGACCTATTTTTCGAAAATTTTCTGCTCCAACGTCCTTTGTGAAAATGGCAATAAAGTCTTCGTCCAAACTCCGATTTCAATGATTTAAGATATTACGGAAAGAGGAGAAGTAGATATACAACTTTCATTCTTTGAGTTTTTCAAAATAAGGTTTTGAGAAATGCCGAAATTGGCTTTGAAGTGGCTGTTACGTAAATGGCAAGCCAAAAATGCGAATCTAGCAACCCCAACGGTCGATCCAAGTAACTTTTGTCCCAATTCCTACAAAACAATGTAAAACATGCATGAATAGACACAAACACTTAAAAACATCCAAACAATAAGCTTAAACGCACTCAATTCATGGGTATAAAACTCAATCATCATATAAACCAATAAGGAGTCCTAGCAAGAGTTAAACACTTGATTGAACTTCGAGTATGACTAAGAAAAAATATAGTGACATATAAGTTGAAAGTTAACGCAATCAAATTGAACATTGTGTATTTATTAATAGGAAGTTATGGGATGTAGAGTAAAGTTTACATTACAACTACTGTACGTTGCTATGTGACTAATAGTTGATGTGCATGATTATATAATTGTGTAGGGCACGTGAAGTGCAGATAGCTGTAAGCTATTAAACTGTTATTGGTAAACAACGATTAAGGCAAGTCTTTCAGTTCCTATTTGCTATGTGAACTTGATGATGAACTTTTTTAAATCTTTATTACAAAGAGCATGATGTGTTATGAAAGTATGAAACGTTAAAGTCAATTTATGACTACGTTTATTGAATAAAGAATGTTGATTGAGTAAGGAACTCAATATTTATACTTATTATGTGAATTGTAGCATGTATGTTATGTTAGTCTAATGATTATGAGATATATGTTGAGCATGTTATTATGTGTTATGTGATGCATGAAAACTGTTAGATTTGCTGGGCTGTCGAACTCAACCTTGCAAATAACCACTTTTGTAGGTTAAGGATTCAAGGAAACACTAAGTGCTACTTGAAAGACATGAATCAGATGTAATAAATGAAGATTTATATACTTTGGCTGAGTTGTTATTATTTGAACCATGTTTAATGTTTTGGATGATGTACTTGATAATGTATGATGTTTAATAGATATTGAGCTATAAAGTTTAAATTTTGTCCGATGTATATAGGGTATTGAACCTGGATGTAAGTTTTATTTATTAACTTTGATAAAGTGAGTAATAAGCTAAGTATGGTTCAAAGGTAGGTAATGATAAAGGTTTTGATTCAGGGAATTAAAGTAAGAAGACATAAATGTTTAAATTATTTTGCATTTTTATTAAGTTTAACATCGAATAATGATGTAAAATTAGAAGTTAAACGTATTATTAACGACCCAAATCAATAGTTGAATTGTATGAATTTTGGGGTCGTTACATAAATAATATTACACTTGATTAATCCATTATTGTGAAAAGGAAATACTGAACTGAAGAACTGAAGTTTTAATTTATTTGGTTATTTATAATTAGTTTAATACAAACTCAAAACCCTTTTTTATTAGAAATATTAGAATAAATATAATACAAATCACTCTTTGTGGGATCGATCCTTGCTTACTACTGAGTTAATTGTTTGAATTTGTAAAGTTAAAGTGAGGTTAATTTTGGAGTGTCAACGACAGCTCCCAATAGCAATAGTATTGATACAAAAACAAAATAAAATTATAGTTACAAATTGTGAAGGCCATACATATTCAAAGGCCATACATTAATATTGAATCAAATTTGTTGAAGAAACTAACTAACCAGTAGCTAGGATCCTACGTGTTCGACTTTTATGAAAGAGGAGGTATACTTTGTTCGTGTCTGAAAAAATTATCCGGGTCAACTCTCGTCTTCACTTGAACCAATCTGTCAAAATTATTCTTGAAGTAACTTTTACCCCACTTACTCGCTTTTGCATAGCTCGTACTACCTTGTAAATTGTTCACTCCCAAATCAAGATCATTATAATTCACATAAGCAGTTCTCGGAGACTTAGTAGCAAACGGAGTCAAATACTCGTACAACCCTCTAATCCATTTCATACGCTTTGTTGTATCTTGATCCATAAGAACCCTCATGTACATCATGTACAATGTTCCTGCCCTATGTGGAAACGGAATTGCAGATTCTGAAATCTCATCCATTTTGCCACCGTATGATGTCAAGATCATTTTAGTTGTTCCTGGTTCTTCTTTGAGAAGTATTTCCCATATCCCATTTAAACCCTTTCTTGAAATTGGCTTATCTACAAAGCCTGATTTTGCCTTAAAAGGAATCTTAAATGAAGTTCTATTCAACAAAACTTCAAGAGGCTCTTCGGGGGATAATAACGAGAAAATTAGCACAGATTGGATATAACTAACTTCTACACAATCTTCTTTCAATAAACCTAACTCGGGGAACCTTTTTTCCATCAATGGAAGTAGTTTATCCATTCGACCAAGGAACAAGGCAACGAATCTAAAGCGTACTGTTTTATCATCTTCATGAATACTTGAATCGTCGTTAAGTGTTGTTTTAACATCTTGATTGATTGAATTTTTCCACATGCTTTGTGCCACGATTCGGATTTCGAGATCTTTAGGTAGCTTAGGGGCTACAGTTTGCCACCGATGAACAATTTCAGTTGCATTTTGTTCTAAAGTTTTGTCCACTTCAAAAACGGTCACAATTTTTGGGACAGGAACTAGTCTTATTTTCCAAGAAAGAATAACTCCAAAGCTAGAAGCGCCGCCTCCTCTAATAGCCCAAAAGAGATCCTCACCCATTGATTTTCTATCAAGAATTCTTCCATTAGTGTCCACCAATCGGGCGTCAATAACATTATCAGCAGCAAGACCATACTTTCGTCTCAATGTGCCATATCCTCCACCACTTATAAGTCCACCAACACCAACGGTTGACCAAACACCAGCTGGAAACCCTAGTGTCTTACTTTTCTCATTAATTCTATAATAAAGTTCACCTAGGGTTGCACCGCCTTGGACCCATGCTGTTGCAGCTACATGGTCCACATTGATTGATCGAAGATTAATCATATCGAGTAACACAAATGGGACTTGTGATACATAAGAAAGACCCTCATAATCATGACCACCGCCTCGAATCCTCATTTGAATGCCATATTTCTTGGAACAATAAATAACCGTTTGGATTTGTGATTCATCCACGGGTTTAACAATGACTAGGGGTTTAGGTGTTTTAGGCGATGAAAATCGGAGGTTGTTTATGCTGAATTGCAAGACAGATGTGTATGAAGAATTGCTTGGGGTGTAAGTAACTTGTGATATTAAAGTTGAGTCACGAGAAAATCTTGTTAGGCATTGAACAAAATCTTCATGTGATTTATCTGCCCATGAAAAAGTTGATAAAAGAACAAAAAGGAAACAAAGCTGAAAAAAAGCTGGAATCTTCATTCTTGCCGAGTTGCTATGTGAAATGATCATGTTATGGTTGCTATTTATAGCTACTGCATTTTAAGATAGAAGGAAGCAGTCTGAGTAGAATATAGAAAGATACAATTAAGCAAGGAAATGGTCCAAATGACCTGCTCACTAAGAAAAACATTTAGTTTTCTGAAAAGGGTTGACTAGGTTTTGATTGACTTGCTTCGGTGGGCTGGAAAGTCCTTATGATTATGCTTTACAAGTTGTTTCCTATTGGTATAAATGATGTACAGTGTCCAGCAATGAAAAGGTTGACATTATAAAACTAATAGTAATTGTCTAATTTTTTATACATATTAATGATGGAGTGTGTCTAATAAAAGAAGTACGTAGTTGACTATATAAAAAAATGGTGCTAAATTAAATTCCCACCATGCCACTTGAATTCAAGTTATCATGCATCTCATCATCTCATGCAAGAATGCCAAGAAATGCATGTATGGATTATGGAGAGTAGGGAACAAACATAATAAATAATTATATATTATAATTCAAAAATAATATCAATTTTAAAGACATCTGAAATGACAACCATTTCCCAACTACTAGTTCAAAGCTGTATCAAACCATTTCCCTCATATTTTTTTATATAAATATTAATCGTTATTTCGCATTCAATGTCCCTTTGGCAAAGTATTTCAAAGACTTTGAATGGAGGTCAAGAATTATAAATTTAAGAATGGTCGACCAATCATTATTTTTACAGCTCCAAAAAGTCAATATTCTTCTTTTCCTTTTTCTTTTTAATTTAAATTTTAAATATTTATAATTCGGCTTCATGAAATATGTATAAACTTTGCTAAATTTTTAATTTTTATTTAAGATGATCTTCAAATTAAATTCATTAAAAGTTAGTGGAGCTACAAATCTATTTTTAACTGTAATTTATTTCTAACATAAAATACACCTTCCCACAAAACTAAATATATAAATTATTTAAAATACGATGGAAATTAACTTTTATAAAAATTCCACTTTTATAAAATTTTAAAAATAAGTTTGTTAATCATTCCAACCACGTACTTTTATCATTCCAAGTCTCTAACTCAGAGGCAGAACTAGGGGGCGGGGGATAAAATATTGATGATGGACTCTTAAATATTAGAAGATAGTAGAATTCATCCTCTACGCGACTCTTCTAATGGATTGCTGTTTTCGCTGTATTTGTTGATCTAAAACTTGTTGTCGATTATATTTTATCAGATTTTTTTCCCTATTGAAGACTAACGATAATTTGTTGTATATTATCTTAGTCATAATGTTCTTTACTGGGCTAGTTGAGCTCACCCTTTTCCTTTTTGTTCCATTTTTCTTCTCAGGAGGTGAGAACATAGCAGGATCGAGTCGGGGTATGGAGTGAGGTTTCTAGAAAGATGTTTTAGCAGTCCTCACTATTTCTGTAAAATAGTGTTTGAATAATTGTAATGAGGACTTATTTGCGTATGGATATTGTCTAGAAGACAATATTTGTATTTAAACTCACAATATATATTGTCGTATTTCACACGACATTTATATTATGGAAGTTGTAGTTTGCTTTATGTACCATGTATTTGGCGACTCAGAATGGGTGTTGTATACCTGTTTTGGGGGCGTCACAGTTGGTATCAGAGCTTAGGGATATGGTCTCTGGTGGAGATCGGGAAATAGAACTAGGAGGGAAGAGATGAGTAAATCCTTCGCTAGTGTGTCCTACCTAAGCTTATTTGTTGGTCGGTCATAATATAGGGATATTATGTGATACGTTAATTTGTTTAATTAACCCTTGTTTTATGGCGGTATTTAAGAATGGCTGCTGAGAACGTTAACAATGGAGTTTATGAGACGGTGGAACAACCTTTAGTCACAAACCAGGAGAACGTGCAACAGGAAGGCAATACTCCTCCTGTAAACAACGTTACCGAGCAAACGATGAATGATGGAATGTTTAGGAACTTTTTGCAGTTCATGCAAAATCAGACGAGGGAGACTCGTGTGCAAAATACGGGTGGAAATGATGGCAACGCGCGGTCTGTCATAGCTAAGCAGTTCAAGGAGTTGGGACCACCAGATTTTCATGGAAAGCCGGATCCGATCAAGGCAGAAACGTGGGTCAAGCAAATTACCAAGATATTCGATGTCTTGGGGTGAACGGAGGAACAGAAGGTTCCATTCGCCACCTTTATGTTTCGTGGTGAAGCAGATTACTGGTGGGAATCTGTGAAGCGTACCCAGCCAGCCGCACTCAACATGTCTTGGGAAAGATTTTAGAAACTTTTCAATGACAACTACTTTCCTGAAAGTATTCGTCATATGAAAGAGGTAGAGTTTATTAGACTTGAACAGAACAACATGATGGTGTCTCAGTACGAGATGAAGTTCGCAGAGTTATCCAGGTTTGCACCTCATTTGGTGGAGAATGGGGAACGTATGGCGCGAATATTTTTGAGAGGTCTAAAACCCGAGATTCGTCAATACCTTATATCTCATAAATTTTCTCTGTATTCAGATGTTGTAAACAAGGATCAGTTATTAGAGCGAGATCGTGACTATACTCAACCGAGGGACCACAACCAGGGTCATATCGGTGACAGCAGTCATCAGAACGATGATAACCAGCGAGGAAGGAAGAATACGGACAAAGGCGGTAACCACTCAGGTGGTAATCGTGGCCATGATAATAGAAGAGGTGACTCAAGTAGAAATTTCAGAAAGAGAAGAATTTACAACGACGGAAAGACATCAACAGCAGCACCAGCACTAACAACAAATTCTAGGGGACGAGAATGACCGCCAGTTAGATGTTACAAATGCGGGAAGGAGGGACATATCAGTCCAAACTGTCCACAACAATCCAAGGTATGTTACAACTGTGGAAAGGAAGACCACATCAATCGAGATTTTACTATAGAGAAACCAAGTTCAGCGGGAGTGGTGATTCCAAGGACTTTCCCGAATAAGTCAAAATCAGCGGTTCCTGGAAGAGCGTTTGTCGTGACTGGCCAAAATTTGAGGAACCCAAACGAAGTGATCACGGGTAAGCTAATCTTGAATTCTTGCGAAGTTTATACCTTACTAGATACCGGTTCTACCCATTCTTTTATCTCTCCTACTTGTGCTCAACGTTTAAACTTGACTTCAGAGAAATTAGATTTTGATTTATCTGTTGAAACTCCGTTGGGTGAAACCTTCGTTACATCTACAGTTTATAAATCTTGCATGATCCAAGTTGGCACTATCACATTACCTGTTGATCTTATCTCTTTAAAGATACTTTCTTTTGATGTGATTTTAGGAATTGATTGGTTAACCACTCATCATGCCAAAATTGATTGTTTTCGTAAGGTTGTTAGTTTTCATATTCCTAACCAACCTGTCATACTTATTCAAACCACTAAACCACTAAAATCAGTCACTATCATATCAAACCACAAAGCTATTTGTTTATTAAAAAATGAATGTCAAGCTTTTTTAGCCATGTTATGGACTTGAACAATAATACGTCAGATTTGAATGATATTTTTGTTGTTAGTGAATTTCCTGACGTATTTTCTGAAAAATTTCTTGGCCTACTCCCAGAGCGTGATATTGAATTTGTATCGACTTTAAATCCGGTACAAAACCCATTTCTAAAATCTCATATCGAAAGGCTCCTATTGAACTTCAGGTGTTAAAAACCCAACTATAGAAGTTGATACCCGAGCCTCTATCTTATGACTTCCTTTGTGGAATGCACCGAACCCAAACTCTCCGTAGGGGACGCCATATTCGTGCGGTAGTAAACTGATAGGTGCTATTGTGATGTACTATCCAAGATTGGGAAATGAGTCACAGTTGAGAGCAACCTAAGTCGGTAATCGAAATACGTAGCTTTTTAGGCTTAGTTGGTTATTATCAGAGATTCATGAAAGGATTTTCTCGAATCGCTACTCCGTTAACTTAGCTGACTCGGAAGGATGCAAAATTCGTATGGAGCGAGGAATGCGAGAAGAGCTTCCAAGAGCTCAAGAGGAGACTCATTTCGGCACCTGTTCTGACAATACCATCTGGTTCGAATGGATTTGTTATCTACAACGATGCTTCTGGCAAGGGGTTAGGATGTGTTCTCATGCAACATGGGAAAGTCATAGCCTATGCCTCACGACAACTCAAAGAATATGAGAGAAATTGTCCTACTCATGATCTGGAGTTGGCAGCAGTCGTATTCGCGTTGAAGATATGGAGACACTACTTGTACGGGGAGAAAGTGGAGATTTATACGGACTATAAAAGCCTCAAATATTTCTTCACCCAAAAAGAACTCAACATGCGGCAACGACGTTGGCTTGAGCTGCTGAAAGATTACGATCACACTATTCAATATTATCCTGAAAAAGCGAACGTAGTAGCTGACGCATTGAGTAGAAGATCATATGTGAGTACGAGTGCAATATTGTCAACGCAAAGGCCCATTTTGTATGACTTGCAAAGGATGGAGGTAGAATTAAAGACTCCAAGGACCCACATAATGATGGCGAATATACGAGTAGAACCGACTTTAATTGATAAAGTTAAAGCTGCTCAAGCTACGGACCTGAGGCTGATACAAATGAAGAAGAAAGTGCAAGAAGGTGTTATTCCAGAATCAAGAATCGATGAAGATGGAATACTTCGAGTCAACTCTAGACTTTGCGTTCCTAACGATTCTGACTTGAAGCATAGAATCATGATGGAGGCACACAACACCCCATTTGTAATCCATCCTGGGAGTACCAAAATGTATCATGATATTCGACACATATTTTGGTGGAACAATATGAAGAGAGAGATCGTGGAGTTTATCTCGAGGTGTTTAACTTGTCAACGTGTAAAGGCAGAGCATCAAATACCAAAAGGTCCATTACAACCACTAGAGATTTCGAAATGGAAGTGGGAACACATTACTATGGATTTTGTTACGGGTCGTCCCATGGTTTCTCAAGGTATAGATGCGATTTGGGTTACTGTTGATAGATTAACCAAGTCCACCCATTTCTTGCCGATACGTGAGACTTATTTCCTTGAACGTCTTGCTCGTATGTACGTGAACTAGATTGTGAGATTGCATGGCATGCCAGTATCCATAGTTTCGGATCGTGACCCATGATTCACTTCAAGATTTTGGGTTAGCTTACAGAAAGCTATAGGCACGGACTTACGATTCAGTTCAGCATATCATCCTCAAACGGACGGACAATCAGAGAGGACTATTCAAACCCTTGAAGATCTATTAAGACTCTGTGTTCTAGATTTCAAAGGAAGTTGGGATAAGTACTTGCCACTGGTGGAATTCTCCTATAACAACAGTTATCAAGCAAGTATAAGCATGGCTCCATTTGAGGCATTGTATGGACGAAAGTGTCGATCTCAAGTATGCTGGGACGAGGTGGGAGAAGCAACGTTGTTGGGACCAGAATTAGTACGCATGACTACAGAAAAGATCCAAATGATTCGACAACGTATTCAAACTTCACAAGATCGACAAAAGAGTTATGCTGATCTTCATAGAAAGGACGTGGAGTTTAATATTGGAGATAATGTATTGATATGTGTTGCTCCATAGAAGGGAGTTACAAGATTTGGAAAGAGAGAAAAGCTCAATCCAAGATTTGTTGGTCCATTTGAGAT
Source organism: Panax japonicus (assembly GCA_020205505.1). Classification (NCBI taxonomy): domain Eukaryota; kingdom Viridiplantae; phylum Streptophyta; class Magnoliopsida; order Apiales; family Araliaceae; genus Panax; species Panax japonicus. Next base: position 32,060,903 of record CM035112.1, on the reverse strand, counting down.
TCTTGACCGAATAGGAAACGTAGCCTATAGACTCACGTTACCTCCAAGTATGTCTCGTGTTCACAATGTATTCCACATATCTATGCTTCGTAAATATGTGAAAGACCCGAACCACATTATTACATTAGAACCAGACGAGATAGCTGAAGATTTAACATACGAGGAGATACCTGTTGAGATTTTGGATAGGAAAGAGCATGTCTTACGCACGAAGATTATACCACAAGTTATGGTTTTGTGGAGAAATCATGCAATTGAGGAAATGACATGAGAGTTGGAATTGCAAATGAAAGCGAGGTACCCTCACCTGTTCGAAACACCAGGTACGTACGTCAATTTTGAGGATGAAATTCTATAAGGAGGGGAGTTTGTAAGACCCCAATTTATTATAAATAAAATTGAATTTTCCTTAATTCATTATTCTAAATTAATAATGGTTAATTTGATATAATGCTTTGGTTATGGGTGAAATGTGAAAATTTTACAAAATAAGCAAGTGGTTACAAAAAATTCTTTTTGTCGGAAAATATTCGTTTGGTCATGGAATATTCTTATTGTCGGGAATCTCCGTACGACGGCGCAGTCATTTGTGGGCCCCATAATGGAAAACGGTTGGATGAAAGAAAAAGACAAAGATTGAGTTTTATAAATAACGGCGTAAATTGTTACCGTTAACACTGTTGGATAATTGGTGGTTAAAATACAGTAATACACGTGGTTGTACAGTAGCACACGGTATTGCACAGTATGGTTGAGTTATTGATTCGTACGTAAGAAGGCACTACTCAATAATTGTTACAGTAGTTACTGTTCATTTTTTTATTATATTGATTCAATAATTGCTACATTGTTCGTTTATATTATTATTGTTTCAATAATTGTCACTGCACTGTATTTCTCATTATCAGATCAATAATTCATATTATTTGAATAATATTATTAGATAGCATTATTGGCAATGTCTAGAAAGTTCTGTCAAGGAGAGGTTTGGTCATCTAATTAAGCGCCAGTAAAGAGAAATCCTTATTGGAAAGCCACATCTTTCCTGGGAACGGCCTGGTTGTCATAATTATTATTCTATAATATTATTTAAGAATAATTAATTATTGATTCATATGATAAGAAAATATTTATTTGATGTGGATATAATTGATGAATATATTATTTTATGTGGATATAATTGAAGGAATTAATGTTGAGGTATTTTATCAGTATTTTGTCGGACCAGAAGTATTAAAAATCATCCGTTTGTGGATTTTGGATATTTTCTGTTGGGAATTTGGAAAAACTTTCTTTTACAAAGTTGTAGAGAATTCGATTTCAGGCAGAATGGACATAAAATTCGTATTTTTCTGATAAACGGTCTATTTTCTATGAATTATTGAAGTTTCAGAAAATAAAATGATTTTTATTAATTTATGGGTGGGACCCACTCTTGTTTGAACATGTGGGCAGCTGATTTTTGGGGTGTCTGGTCTTTGTTGGAAACTTAGGTTGCGTAGGAAGAAAATAAGAATATTATTATTATATTTATTTAGTCTCCTTTGGCGTTCTAGCATTTTCCTATAAATAGAGGGCTAAGTTAGAATTGAAAATCACACCTGAAACAAGTTTTCTCTCTTTCTCTCTCTCTATATTATCGAGTGTATTCTTGTGAGTATACTTTGAGTGTTGCTATACGGTGCGAGTTTCTGTCAGCACTATACCGAAATTCAATCAGAAGTACGGTTATTTTGAGGTAAGGGGTGTTATTTTCTTCTTAAATGATATTATTTTCTTCAATATCATTATGCTGAAATATTGGTGAACTTTTTAATCAAATTTGGAACTTGTTGTGTCGGAGTTACTATTCATGTATACGGCACTATTCACGAATACGACACTATTCACCAAAAAATGAAAATTCTCATTTCTGTCCAAAATGTCTATTATGGTTACTAGCTTTGATTGTATCTATGTTTTGAACTTCATTCATGAAGTTTGGCTCATAATTGTTTATTATGGAGTATTTTTGAATTTGGACAAACTAAAGTACGAATCCTTAATCCTTAATCCTTAATCCTTAATCCTTGTCATTTTGTTTCACTGGATTCGTTTCTTTAAAAAATATTTTTCATCATCCTCAGTCCTAAATGATGATACAATTGAATATCTTTGGCCTGTAGTACAAAGATAAATGATTACTGATGAATATCTTTGGCCCGTAGTGCAAAGATGAACAGGTATTGAGATAAACATGACCAACCGGTGATATAAATGAATATCTTTGGCCTGTAGTGCAAAGATGATTAAAGATGTATATTGATTGTTATTACAAGGATAAAATATTGATGATGGACTCTTAAATATTAGAAGATAGTAGAATTCATCATCTACGTGACTCTTCTAATGGATTGTTATTTCCGCTGTATTTGTTGATCTAAAACTTGTTGTCGATTATGTTTTATCAGATTTTTTTCCCTGTTGAAGACTAACAATAATTTGTTGTATATTATCTTAGTCGTAATGTTCTTTACTGGGTTAGTTGAGCTCACCCTTTTCTTTTTTGTTCCATTTTTCTTCTCTGGAGGTGAGAACATAGCAGGATCGAGTCGGGATATGGAGTGAGGTTTCTAGAAAGATGTTTTAGCAGTCCTCACTATTTCTATAAAATAGTGTTTGAATAATTGTAATGAGGACTTATTTACGTGTGGATATTGTCTAGAAGACAATAGTTGTATTTAACCTCACAGTATGTATTGTCGAATTTCACACGACATTTGTATTATTGAAGTTGTAGTTTGCTTTATGTACCATGTATTTGGCGACTCGGAATGGGTGTTGTATACCTGTTTTAGGGGGCGTCACAGAATCAATCAAGTGAGATCAAAGATAAATATTATAAATTTCTATTTCAATTTAATCAGAGTTCAAAAATGTCTAAATTGTCAACATGATAACTATTTGTGAAGTAAAATCCAAGAATGATATTCATGTATCAAAAATAATTTGGACAGAAGAAAAAATTAAATTTTTTTGTGAACTGTACTCATGAATAGTACCGTATGAATAGTACCCCCAATATATAAAGATTAAAATTTAAATAGGAATGTTCAGACCAATATTCCAACGAAATGATATTAAATGGAGCGCAAAACTTAAGAAATTTTTGATCATTTCAGGAATTATAGAAGCAATATTTACCATAGTAAGTTTAAATTTAGGAATATGAAATGAAATAATATCCCTTAAATAATATGAAGTATGAAAGAAAATGATATTTCTTACGAGTATAGAAATAAAATAACATCCACCTTAGTAGAAGCCAGTTTTGACTTAGAATATCGGATATTATCCTGAGAAAATCTTGCACTAAAAGTTACACTCAAAGTATTCTTATATTCAAAAGAAATACTCACAATACTATAGAATAAAAATTTCTGATATTGATGATGTGTTTAGGAAGGAGGGGTAACCTTCCTTTTATAGTGAAATTTAGAGGGAGAAAAAAAATTAAGCAGGTTGCCTAATTTCCTGCCTAACTCCCTTTCTTTCTTCTCTGCCAAATTCCTCCCATTTCCTTATGGTGAGGGCCCACACTTAGAAAACATGCTTTACATGCATTCAATCAATCCACCAACAAGAAAATGAATGTGTAGAAGTGCACGAAAGGTTTTTTTAAAAAAGAATACCAAATCAAAATGATAACATTCACTTCACTTTTATTCACATGCTGAAAATTATATATTATAATAATAATAATAATACCATTTAAATTATAAAAATAATTATATTATTATATTATGACATTATTATAATGTAATATTATAATAATATATTTAAATAAATATTTTATCAGAGAAGATAATTGTCAAACTTTCAACAAATGTTTCCTGCTAAATTCTTTCATTTATATCAAAATTGAACCAATATCTACCACATAATAATTATTCACAATTAATATTATAAGCTTGTAACATTAACAACCAGATCATTTCCAGGAAAGATGGGGCTTTCTGATAAGGATTTATCATTATTAGCGCGTAATTATATAACCTAACCCCTTTTCTCGACAGAACTTTCTAGAAATTGCCAATAATGCTAACTAATAATATGAATAATTGTGTCGTGTCAATTATTAATTTAATAACATAAAATATTATGCAGATTCTACTGTGACAATAATTGAATTAATCAATAATATGAGATACTGTGCAACAATTACTGTGACAATTATTGAATGAAACTGAGTGTCTTTTTATGTAAGAATCAATAATCAGAGATACTGTGCAATACCGTGTGCTACTGTGCAATCACGCGTATTACTGTACTTTTATCACCGGGTATTTCAACAGTTAACGATAAAAATTTTCCCGTTATTTTTTTTATAAAAAGGTTATTTCTATCGCCAGCTTTCTATTTCCGAAAGTTATTCCGTTATATGGTCTACCAATGATTGCACCATTGTACAAATATTCCTCGAAAAAAGAATATTTCTCGACCAAACGAATATTTTATAACAACTTGCATACTTTGTAAAATTTGCACATTTCACCCATAACTAAAGCATTATATCAAATCAACATCTTATTATGTAAAATAATTATTTGAGAAATTAAATTTTTATTCCTAAAAAGTTGGGGTCTTACAATATAATTGCGCGTTAATAAGGATAAATTTTTATCGAAAAGCCAACTCTTTCTTGAGAATGATCTGGTTATGCAGGACACTGAATATTTATGATAAAGTGACAACTGCCTTAGTTTTACAGAGCTTATGAGTATTCTGATTTCAAATCATTTAAATTAAACTGTTCATGTGAGTCGTCTACATAAATGCATCTTATTTTTATAGGACTGCAAATAACTTGGCCCTTTGTCCACTATATTAATAATAATATAATGATGTTAGGTGATCTAAAATAATAATTGTTATGCCTTGAAACTCAAATATATAATATCCCAAAGACTACGAGCTAATATGACTAGGGGATATAATAATAGTTTTAAATATATAATACTCCAAAGACTACGAGCTGCGGGGCGGGGGGGCATATGACCCCAATAAATTGGCGGCCCAAACAGAATTAGGGGTGGGATTGGGGTGGGGCTGTGGGTGGGGGTGTGAGTGGGGGCGGGAGGGGGGCAGCCAGCGAGCCACTGCTCGTTGCCGGTCGCCTCATCTGCAGCCAAAGAAAGAGAGATTGTTTAGTTTTTTTATGCTTCGCCTTTTAGATCCATATGTAAGGGGGAGTTGAGACTGACATAATGAGAATAAAATGCAAAAGTACGCTCTAGTTTGTTCCATTTCTGCAAAACTCATCATTTAACTTATATTTTTACAAAACCCTCCCTTCAAGATGTATTATTTATGCAAAATTCAGCCTTTATGTATTTTCGGTTAAAAATCCTAATATAGTCAAATTATTTCTTCTAATTTCATCATTTCAAAATTTTAAATTTAGAATACTCATTTTATTTCACTCATAATTAACAAAAAAGGTCTCATAATATCAGCAAATTTATTATGTCAATTGATTATTTTTGTGTGGGCAAGGAAATCGTGCATTGCTAGGGTTAGGGGTTCGTGTTGACTGAGGAAGAAAGAAATCCACGAAGAGCACGAAATTGATTGATTGATTGAAGAGGGGAGAACGATAGGTGATGGAATCGTCTGAACAGTACGGTCAACATTCTGCTGATCCTGCTGATCCCTCCTGGCCACATATTAAATTAGCAAACCGCTTTGAACCTTCCTCTTCATAAAGTCCTTCAAATAGTAACACTCATTAGTGTCGTGACCTGCAGCTTGATGATAACCACAATATTTCTGAGCATTTCCCTGTCCTGACTTGAAGTTATCATGAGGCGATTCATAGAACGGTTGGTTTCTGATCTGGTCCAAAATCACCGACCTATCCGTATTCAGTTTGGTGTAAACCTTATTCACCATCGGGGTGGGAACAGGTGGACGACTACTTCCCTGTCGCCATGAGTTGTTGTACTTCTTCGAACTGCCCTCTGGTCAATCATTACACCCTCCCGCCTTCTTCTGATCGTCCTCAACCTTAGGAACATTTGCCTCCTTCATCCGGTCTGAAGAAGGACGTTTCAGGCTATTCATAGCCTCCTCTACCACGATATAGCCTTCTACTTTGTCGAAAGCTTCTGCTAAGCTCTTCGGATGGTGGAACATCAATTTCTTCACCAACTTTTTAGACTTCACCAGATCTAGTCCGTTTTAAAATAGCCCCACAGCCTGAAGATCATTGAGGTCGGATACCTGGCCAACTGCTTCCCTAAACCTCTTCACATACTGACCTAAGGACTCATTGGTGAATTTTCTGACCTGAGCCAACGATCCTGTAGGCTTTCCTCTTCTCCGGTTGCTTCCAAAACGAGCATGGAATTTGTCACATAGCTCGGTCCATGAAGATACTGAATTTGCTAGCAAAGTCCCCATCCACTGTCTCACGTCCTTCCTTAACGTTGTGACGAACGTATGACACTTAGCAGCATCAGTAAAATCATAATAATCCATCAGCCGGTCGAACGCCTGGCTATGGTTTTAAGGGTCCCCAGACCCATCGTAACTCTCCATGCGAGGAAACTTCTTGGCGACGTCTTCCTTCTCCTTAAGAATGTCCGAGGAAAAAGGAGACGCCTTCTTCCCCGGAGTGTCCTTCACCTGTTGCACCTCAGCCAACTGCTTCCTGAGCTCCTTCAACTCCTTCACCAGAAAATCCACGCCTTCTGGCTGAGAGGAGATTTCTTTCCGTGAATAACCTTCTGCTTCTGAGTGGATCGGCCTCCTCTATTAGACCCCACCGCCTTTGTTGGACTTCTGGATTTACTCCGATGTGCAACTCTATCCTCATAATGAGAATATTCACGTTGATGTTCTCTCCTTCTAGTTTTTGGCACGACCTCCCTCGACCTAGTCATTTACCTGTCATCGTCTCGACGCTGAGAACCAACGACAATAAGTGCCTTCTTAGAAGCTACGGGAGTTCTGCTCCTCGATCTCCTTCGGTCATGAGAACGATCCTGAAACACATGTATAGAATGTTCCGGCTCTTTCCCTTCTCGCCGTTGCATCTCCTTATGCTTACTTCGTCTTTCGGACCGAACATGACTGGATGCCTCGTCCTTCAACTCAGCTACCCGAAGCATCTACTCCGCTATATCTTCTCTTTGCTTTAGAAGATCTTCTAAAGCCTTGTCTGCTTCGTCTGCCATCCTTGCCAACTTGGCAGCTCTATCCTCTTGACCACTTCGATGATGAGTCCTGGTCGGTGAACCTTCTGTCCGCCTTCGACCATGATCACACTCTTTATCTGTATCAAAGACCAGCCTCCGTCTGGCTCCACCCTGAGTCTTTAGACGAGGACTCCCTGATTCGTGTTTAGAGGCCGTACTCTCATGAGCACTTTTGGAAGGACCCATATGATCCTTTACTGAAACACGAGGAAACGATGAGCTCGCAGCCACCGCTTGCCCCTCTGGCGTACTATCTCTACTCCCCACCATCTTCCAAAGTAGGTAAAATGAATGTGATTGAAAACTCAATGACACTAGAACTCAGCCCTCCTTCTAGCGCCAATGTTAACGCTAAGATCTCTTACCACGTCCCAATCACGTAAGATGCCCTGATCCTTCACAGTAAACACGATAAACACCAAAAGCTTGACGGCTTCGACCGTCGGGGGATAGCTCAGGCGTGAGAGTCAGTATCGGTGTTCACAAGGTTAACAATGGAGGATAATAATCTCTAGTGTATTGAGAGATAAAATTATCAGTTGGAATGTGTTTTTACGTACCTTTCTCTCGAAGACCTTTTTTGCTAGGTATACTCTCTTGCCTGCTTAACCATGTCACCCACTACCGTCTGACACAGTCCCCCACTCCTCAGTGCTTTCCACCGACTGCATGTAGGTTGTCATCTTTCTTCCCTATTGTTTATGCCTCCGGCCGGCTATAATCCCATCCACATTAATGTATGGCAGGTGCAGCATTCAACCATCATGATTTTTCATCATTATCGGTCAAAGAAGGAGATATTAAAATATCTAATGGGTCAACCCACTAGCCCAATCCGTTACCAGAAGGACTTAATAAGGATAAGATGATAACTAGGCCCAATATTATTAGAACCCAATGATGGAGACTCAGTGGACTAATTAAATAAGTGGGCCCAATCCATTCGGCCCAATGTGAGAAATATCATGACCCAACAGAAACCTTTGATTCTTCGATTGCTTTTAGCAGTTGCGGTGAAATTTCTTCTCCTCTTGGTAATTCAGGATCATCCATAAAAGTTTGGATTCCAGCCCGGACTAGAGCCGAGTATAGATGACCAGTAAAGGTTTTGCGTGTATCTTCACCTCTGAAGCTCAAGAAGACGTTCCAACGAGGAGTTGAAGATGAAGAAGAAGAAGAAGATGATGATGAATCAATTTGGTTACTTGTAGAAGCCATTGAAATAAGGAGAAGGAAATGATTAGAAGGGAATCAAGATTGGAATAATTAAACGGGGAGATCAAAAACTTTATGTTACTAGGAGCAGAATGATAAATGGAAATAAATTTAGAGCAAAGACTTGTGAGTCTACCTTATTTTGTAGTCTAGTTTATTGAGGGACGCAAAAATTTCTCATACTTTTTCGAAGTGGGAGAACTGTGGTTAATTTTCTTCTGAAATTTTAGGAAACTTGACAGTTCACACAACAAATAGTCGGTCATTATGTGGTCCCTAATGGTTGCAATAATTCAAAGAATTTACGGCATGGTTCTGTGTGCTTTTATAACATTGGTCACCCGCCAATTAATTGTCCTAAGGTCGTCAGCTTTCCGGGGTCAGTGGTGAGTGGTGACGACCAGATCGTTATATATTGATAAGTTTTATAATTTTTTAGGCGAATTAAAAATAAAAATTGTACTCAGTCAATTAGAATATGAAAATTAATATTGAGCAAGTAATATAGGAATCTGAATCCATTAAATAATAAACTTAATAAGTAATTCAATCTTTTCTACTTTTATAACTTAATTATAATTTTGATCTCTTTTCTCTTTAATTTAGAAATTTTACAATTAATGTGGGCAAGCATACACTATGAAAATTTAAGGATTAATGATAACCCATCTGTTAACGCCAAGTTTTGGTGGCGCATCCAATCACCAAATCCACGCGCTAGGACCTACACAATAACAGATCACACACGAAGCTTGACGGCTTGTGCCGCGGGGGATAGCTTTGGTGTGAGAATAAGTACAGGTCCTTCACAAGGTTTAACAATGGAGGCTTAGTGTTTAGTGCTCAAAAGATGTATTCCCTCTTAGTTGAAACCCAAGCCTTGTATTTATAGTACTCTCGCCACCTTAGAATCCATCTCCGAGTCGAATTAGGACTCCTAAATATGGTAGTTACCATTATTCGGGTCCAACATAATCTCCTTAAAAGGTGCAAGTGAAACCCAATCCAAACCCTACCTTTGGAGTTACTTAATTCAAATACGGTTAGGATTAGGATCCGTAACCATCTAGAATCCTTATTACTCCAGACTCCATACGAAGGTTAACCCACTGTACAGGCCCAATCCAACCGAACTCATACACTGGTCTGGGCTCCGACCCAAAGGACTCGAACACCCGACCCCGAACACCATACACCAAATTAGGGCTCTGGCCCAAAGGACTCGGATGCCCGAACCCGAATGTCATAAACCCGAACAGGACTTCGGCCCAGAGGACTGGGATGCCCGAACTCCTTCGACATCCCTGAGGGCTTCGGCCCAATGGGCTTAATACCCCCTTTTGGTGTCAGGCCTTCGGCCCACAGGGAGGTGGGTAAAATACTCCCGAACATTGCCCCCCAATCTCTTGTTATAATAAATTTATAATTAGAGACTCGAAAAGACATGAATTTGAAGAGTCATAACAGTAAATGACGAGTTGTCTGGAGAACCTATGCGATTTTTTCTCATTTTTTAAAATGCCAGACATTTCCCCAGGGTCAGGCCCCACCTGCCATAATTGGCCGCCTTTAGGTTTCGTGCAACCCCACTTATTAAACACCCCCATCCATCCATCATTTTCACTTTTTCCAGACTTCCTCCATTTCAAATTTTTCTCTCAATCTTTCCGGCGATGGCGATTTCTGGCGAGTAAGCTACCTCTTCAAATCCATCTCATTCAGGTTTATTATTGTTTGTTTTCGCTTCCAAATCATTACATTTTCGACTTCTTTCGCTTTAATGGATGATTTTACCCCTGAAAAAACCTCTAACGTCGACGACGATACCACTGTTCCCCCTCCATTGGTGCCACTAACTTGGTACCAGTTGATTTGCCGGCACCATCACCTGATACCACCACTTCTTCTGTTCTTCCTACTCCGATCAGTACTGAAGCCAAAATTCAAAACTTCTATCACTCCGACACATATTTTTCCCATATCAACACCAAATCTACCGTCTTCTCTTCCCAGCTATCTGATATCCAAACTCTTTTTAACATTCCAAAATAGTACAAGCTTCGGGTACCCAGATCAGAAGAGAGAATGTTCTAGAGACCCGAGGGTGAGTGGGTTGTCGTTCCCCTTAAAAAAGTATCAAAATTTGACGTGTCCAAGCTTGACCAAGCCCTTCCCCAGTGCCCCAACACTGTTCACGGTGCTGTACCACTACCTCCTAGCGCCCCGACACTGAGAATAGGCTTGAAATGGGCGCCTCGGCTATGACCTAATTTTCAGAAATTTTTTGCTCCAACGTCCTTTGTGAAAATGGCAATAAAGTCTTCGTCCGAACTCCGATTTCAATGATTCAAGATGTTACGGAAAGAGGAGAAGTAGATATACAACTTTCATTCTTTGAGTTTTTCAAAATAAGGTTTGGAGAAATGCCGAAATTGGCTTTGAAGTGGCTGTTACGTAAATGGCAAGCCAAAAATGCGAATCTAGCAACCCCAACGGTCGATCCAAGTAACTTTTGTCCCAATTCCTACAAAACAATGTAAAACATGCATGAATAGACACAAACACTTAAAAACATCCAAACAATAAGCTCAAACGCACTCAATTCATGGGTATAAAACTCAATCATCATATAAACCAATAAGGAGTCCTAGCAAGAGTTAAACACTTGAATGAACTTCGAGTATGACTAAGAAAAAATATAGTGACATATAAGTTGAAAGTTAACGCAATCAAATTGAACATTGTGTATTGATTAATAGGAAGTTATTGGATGTAGAGTAAAGTTTACATTACAACTACTGTGCGTTGCTATGTGACTAATAGTTGATGTGCATGATTATATAATTGTGTAGGGCACGTGAAGTGCAGATAGCTGTAAGCTATTAAACTGTTATTGGTAAACAACGATTAAGGCAAGTCTTTCAGTTCCTATTTGCTATTTGAACTTGATTTACTAGCCTTATTTTTTATCTCATCAACTGTCCTATTTCAAGCATTGAAGAAATATAATCTTTACACATTTACAAAAATTTAACCGTAAATAAAAGATATATAACATTTGACAAAAATAGATAGAGTAGGACAACAATTGAGACAATAGCTGGGATGAAATATTTGAATTCTCTTCATATTCTTCGATTAAGTGATACAGTTGATAACTATGGATATCACTGATTATTATTGACTATGTCCAAAAATAAGTAGTTGACAATATAAAAAATTGGTATAATTAGCTTTGCATGTAGGTTGACATTTGACTGTGAAAAACAAAAAATTTGACCCTAGCTAAATTGGTATTACTTATTAGAACTTAGTTTTCTGAAACTACCTAAGGTTATATCATTTTGTAGTAAACTTAAAACTACATCTTCCAAGGTTAATATTATAACTTGGCTAAATTCCTTAGACCTTAACTTTTTAGTTAATTGATGCATGAAGCTCAAACCTAGGGTTCGGCCCTCCAGGGTGCGACCTCTTGTGTCATACGTTGAGTTCTTTCGAGGTTTTCTAGCGACGAGATTCTCAAATAAAGAAGGAAGAGCAGGAAATTATGATTTGAGAAATAAGAGCTTTGAATCATGAGATCGAGGAGGAGCCTCCATGAGTGAAGGCTTATAGAGGCAACTCATTTTGAGAATTGATTGAGGGATTGGATTGGTGGCTAGAAAGATAAGATGATATGGGAATTATTCTGATGATTAAAAGTATTTCTAGAATTCCGTGAGATTATGTGTCTGACATGTGGCCACTTTCCAGAAAACTCTATAAATACTTATTCCATTCTATAGATAGGGGACTTTTGGAAGATTGAATACTTGGAGATTCTCTCTCAACCCGAAACAAACCCTAGAAGGCTCCTTATATCCTTAAGAACGCTCTCGGATCCTAAGAGTTCTACCACGTGTCATTGTAGTAATTGCTCACATGTTCTTCTCTCCTCTTCAATTAATTAATCAATTAATTCCTTACTCTTCGTAGATTTCTTTTCTCGTCAGCCAACACAAAACTCTAACTCTAGCAATATACGATTTCCTTATCCAGAGATATATCCAAACAAGAAGGAAAGAAACAACAAATAATCAGTGGCCATGCAAGAATTTAATTAAGGTTGGTCAATATTTAAACTTAAAAAATATAATTATGAAAAAAGAGAAAGTAATTAAAAATATATATAGTAAAATCATATAATATAAATTTACACCAAAATTGCATAAAATTCATTACAAAATCATTCTTCGGTTTTTTATTTTTCCAAATTGTTTCATAATTTCTTCATCATTAATAGTATCAAAAACCTCTTTCTCAATGTAATTACCAAGTCATACTCTCTGTTCAAAAGTATAATATATAGATCAATATTGAATGTTTAAAACAAATTTAATATATTTTAGATTCAAAATTGATATAAAGTAATTTTATTTTAAACAATACAATTATGAAATTATAAACTATCTTAATAGATTTATAGTACGTTTGGATTGTAGGAATAAAGATGAGAATGTAACGATTTATTTTCATGGAATGAAAATTATTGTGTTCGGTTGTTCCATTGAAATGGAATGAACCATTTTCATTTTTACCAAATTTATGATTTTATTCCTTAAGAAAGTGTACGAAAGAGTAACTCATTTCAATCATAAATACAATGAATCATTCTACTCATAATTTCATTTCTTCCTTCCCTATTCAATTTGTTAATCCTGACATTATTATTACTGGATTATAATAATTTGAATTGATTTCCCAACTCATTCAGTATAATTTGATAACTTGACACCATAATTCCTATTAATGAGTTAATATGAACTGCATTCCTATTGGTCTAAATGATGTACAGTGTCCAGCAATGAAAAGGTTGACATTATAAAACTAATAGTAATTGTCTAATTTTTTATACATATTAATGATGGAGTGTGTCTAATAAAAGAAGTACGTAGTTGACTATATAAAAAAATGGTGCTAAATTAAATTCCCACCATGCCACTTGAACTTTTATTGTCTCGAAATGAAGGGATCAGACTTCAATTCAAGTTATCATGCATCTCATCATCTCATGCAAGAATGCCAAGAAATGCATGTATGGATTATGGAGAGTAGGGAACAAACATAATAAATAATTATATATTATAATTCAAAAATAATATCAATTTTAAAGACACCTGAAATGACAACCATTTCCCAACTACTAGTTCAAAGCTGTATCAAACCATTTCCCTCATATTTTTTTATATAAATATTAATCGTTATTTCGCATTCAATGTCCCTTTGACAAAGTATTTCAAAGACTTTGAATGGACGGTCAAGAATTATAAATTTAAGAATGGTCGACCAATCATTATTTTTACAGCTCCAAAAAGTCAATATGTATAAACTTTGCTAAATTTTTAATTTTTATTTAAGATGATCTTCAAATTAAATTCATTAAAAGTTATTGGAGCTACAAATCTATTTTTAACTGTAATTTATTTCTAACATAAAATACACCTTCCCACAAAACAAAATATATAAATTATTTAAAATATGATGGAAATTAACTTTTATATAAATTCCACTTTTATAAAAGTTTAAAAATAAGTTTGTTAATCATTCCAACCACGTACTTTTATCATTCCAAGTCTCTAACTCAGAGGCGGAACTAGGGGGCGGGGGATATGACCCCGGTAGAGAGGCGGTCCAGGCGGAACTAGGGAGAGGGAGAGGGAGAGGGAGAGGGAGAGGGAGGGGGAGGGGGAGGGGGAGCAGCCCGCCAGCAGGCTCCGGCGAGGAGTTCACTTCTTCTTTCTTCTTTTTTTTTTCTTTTTTTTTATAATAACATGAAACGACGTCGTTTCATTAAAAAAAAAAAATTAGGGCTTCACAGACTCCATTTACTAAGTCTGTAACTCTTCATCTCTTCCCTCTTCCGCGGTTCCGCCTCCATTTCCTCCACTCCAGTGCTCCTACCTCTGCCGCCACTGCTCACTGCTCCAGCCGCCGCCGCCCCCCGCCCGCTCATCCCGTTTTCTTTGACTGCATGTATTAGGAAAAAAAATACATTTACCCCACTATGGTTGTAGTATTTTAAGCAATTAGTCACTGTGCTTTTAAAATATTCAATTAGCCCACTGTACTTTTTAAAAATGTTCAATCAAGCAATTCTGTCCAATTTTGCTCACGAAAGTTAAAAAATTGGGGGGGGGGGGGGGAAGCACATTTACCCCACTATGCTTTTAAAATATTCAATTAGTCCACTGTACTTTTTAAAAATGTTAAATCAAGCAATTCCGTCCAATTCAGCAATTCTTTCCTCTACAAAATTCCTCTCTCTCTCCTCTACTACTATAGCAAGAAAGAAAAGAGTAGACTTGACTACAACAACAATTCATCTTCCCGCTCCTTCTCGCGTTTTTTTCCTCTCCAAAATTCCTCTCACTCTCTCATATACTTCCCTTTATTGATTCTTCACCCTAACCATTCCATTTCATATTTCACCACTAATTTTCGCCTCCATTCAATTAGCTAACCACCTGGAAATAAAACAAAAGGGAATTAAATTATAAAGATGAACAATCTATTTACCTTCGACTCATTCTCTCGATACATCAACGATGATCAAAATCCTTCCCACGTCATTGAGATGTCCAGTAACGGATGAGCTGGAGATGGTGTTTAACTCCTGAAGTTCAATAGGATCCATTCGATATGGTGTTTTAGAAATGGGCTTTGTACCAGGTTCAAGGTCAATAAAGAATTTAACTGTAACGACCCCAAAATATGTCCATTCAATCCAACCCATTCTGAGTTGTCAAATACATGGTATAGGAAATAACTACAACTTTATTACAACAATTGTCGTGCAAAATAAAACAACACATATTGAATGTAGTATGCACATAAGCCAATCATGTTTGATGATAAAGCATATACTTTGTAACAATCTTATTCATTTATTAATAAAAAAGTATTAATTTATTAAAGGCTTTTAAATTATCTACATGATGCTGTTTTATAATATGTGATAAACCCATAGTTTTAAGCAATGCTTTTAGAATAATGATGATGATCATTCTAATGAGATCTAAATTCTTAGAAAGCTTAAAACTAAAATAGTTCCCAATCGTTGGATTACTAAATTGGGGATTAGTGAATCCGGATAGATTGGTACATACGTTGCTTGTTCATTTGATGAGGATGATTGATCTCATGATCATTTGTGTGAAGACACTAAAGCAAGTATGTAGGTGCTTATTAGAGAATAAGTTCACTGAACGTGGCTCGCTAAGGAATACCTAATGGAGTTTTACTTGCCTGTCAATAGGAATTCCTATAGTGATAGTAGTACAAGTGATCCTTGGACTTGAGATCATCATAGTATCTTGTGTATGATGAGTTATACTTTGACTTATTCCTTAAGACCCTTAGGGTATATCAAAGGGTATGCTTGAGTATAATAAGTTGTACATGGAGATAATGTATGATCAATAAAGAATCTACCACTTCTAGTAAAAGAAGAGAAATGTCCTATGTGATTCGATAAATGACAACCCAGTAGTCCTTGGCCAATGCAGAATGAAATTAGAAAGAAGTTTCTAATTTGCATTATTTGGAGTTGTGCATTTAAGAGTCGAAATACATATAATTAAATAAAATAAGACTTGACAGAAATTCCATGTCTTATATTTAATTGGGACATTGTATGGTGGAAGGATTGAATTGTACAGTAACTATTTACTCCTTGGTGGATCACCTCTAGAGGCCAAACACTTGGGTGGCTAACGTTGATCAAAGGAAGGAACCAAACCCGGTGGATTCAAGATGAACGCGAAAAGGATTGGAGGTGAACTTGTACCTGAGGAAGCTTGGATCTTCAAGGGTATGATTCTTGTTTTTTCTTTTTCGTTTCATTAATAATTGCGCATAAAGGGTGATCCGGGTATATGGTTTGTAAAATTTTAAACTCTGATTTTTACACGCTTCCGCATTTTTTTGCAATTTGATTGCGTTCATGAATATTACAAACCTAACAGTGGCATCAGAGCCAAATCTTAATGCGAATTATTAATTGTCAAATTTGATATGTATATTGATATGTGTTTAGAACAATTTAATTGGGCATAATTTTATTGTATAAAAAAAACAAAATTCATCACGAACACGAGCTGCAGATTTTCGAAAGCTTTTATTTATCGCGAACTGAATTTTTTCCGTGGATGTTGATTTGATTAGTCAAATTGCTAAAGGCTTTTCGATAAAAAAAAAATTTAGTCTTTGGAAATGCCTATTACCAAGGTGCTGCTGATCGTGCATGTAATATTGAAGAGATATTCCAGGCTTCCGTTAATATATAATAACTTTTGCTCCTGGATTCTAACTAGAATGGCTAGATCATGAATCACCATAAAGGTATGTTGTATATAATTAACTTGATTCCTGCAGTACAATTAATGATATATGATATCACGTGATTCAAGGTGAATTCTTAATTATTTTATAATTAAAATAAAAATTTATTTTAATTTTAAAATAAAAGGTTTATTTTAATCTTAAAATAAAAGTTTTATTTTAATTTTAAAATTAGAATTTCATGCTAACTAATTAGAGTTGGAATTGGATTCCATGATAACTAATTGGAGTTGAAATTGAATTTCACCTTTCCTTAAATAAAGGAGTTTATTTAGATATGAAATAAGATTTCATATTATTCAAAATAAAAGAGTTTATTTGTGAATAGGAAAGAGAATCCAAGTTTCCTTAAATAAATGAGTTTATTTAGATATGAAATTGGATTTCATATTATTCAAAATAAAAGAGTTTATTTGTGAATAAGAAATTAATCCGTGTTTCCTTTGATAAAGGAGTTAATTTTTTTTACAAGGAATTGGATTTCATAATTAATTAAAATAAAGGAGTTTTATTTGATTAAAAATTTTGATTAAAATAAAATAGTTTATTTTATTCAAAATTGGATAAATTAAAATAAAATAGTTTTATTTTGATTTAAATTTGGATTAAAATAAAGGAGTTTATTTTGATTCAAAATTAGATTTTATACTAACTAAATTTGCCCATTAAATGATATCAATATATATATTAAATATTTATTATTCATGAGATGAATGTTATTTATTGATACATATGGTGATGTGTATGATAATATATGGGATTGATTATGGACTATTGACCAATGTGATTGGATTTTATTTTAGTTGGATGCTTGAATGTATGTGTTTTATTAAATGGGGTCTGCGTACCTCGTCTTCTCTAATTTTTCTTAATGTAAATTCTAACTCCCTCTTATGTACTTCCCCTTGACTGCTGATCAAGGTTTCTATTTATTTTAAATAGTTTAGTAATAGGAATAGTTAGAATTAATTTTGAAGAATTGGAGATCAAGGAGCCATGAGCGCTTGAAGACCCGTTTGTAATGGAGCCCGGATTTAAATGTAATAGTTATATTTAAATATTAATTCTTGCACCTCTAGGTTTGACCTTTTGGTTCACTTGGTGGCTCTAGTGAACCAAACTAGAATAAAAGTCCATAATCAATTCAGGTAGAATATAGTATTCTATATGTGTGTTGATCGATTTCGCAATCAATGAATACGTGCAAGTATACACGGTCAACAAGTAATAAAGTGATAAGAAAAGTATCGTTCCCACGAGGAATTATTTAATAAAAATCACCAAGTACTAATTCTTAACCAAACTAATTTTATTTAAACAATCTCAAATTGTGAATTTTTTAATTAAGAAAACTAAATTAACCAATTAAAACTATGTTACTTTATAAATGAATTCAAATAAATAAAGATTAAGACTTCAATATCCCCAATTATGAACTATAAACCAATTATCCAATTATCCCAATTATTATGTCTACTGAATTGTTAACAGAAATTCTCAAATGCCAAAAGTCCTCTTCCAAGTGATCAATTGCCTTTTATTTAATCCAGATTAATCTTGCTATATTCCTATGCAAAACAATTGAATTAAACTCTTTCAATTCCAATTTCTTATGTGTTACATGCGGTGAACAGATATTTCCATTCAATTCACAAACCTAATTAATCACTTTGCAAATAACTAAGTCACATGATATCATGCCCAGTTCTAACCCTAGAATTCCTCTTCCAATTCCTTCTAGAGTAACAAAGTAATTACTGATCAAATAATTAAGCAATATGCACAAGACAAGATAAACAACTCACTTTAACATAAATAACTGGAATATAATGAATAACTAATTCATAGCCATAAAAAGTTCAATTGAAATCTTAATAAAAGAAGTTAGTTCATAATTAATGAATTAAAATCAAGAATCCACAATTGAATAGACATTAAAAGATAAAAGTAAGATGAGAGAAGAGAATAGAATCTGTTGTCAGCAAATCTGATGCTCCCCTCTTGCTCTTGCTCTTGATCTTCAATGGTTTCCAAGTTGCTTCAATCTTCAAAACTAATAAGAACTAGGGTTATGTTCTAATCTAATGGAGTGTATCTCTAATCTAAGCTATGTAATCACCAAGCTAAGCTATGTAATCCCCAAGCTAAGCTATGTAATCTCCTCTTATTTTATGCCTTACATCATGTATTTATAGATTACAAGTCTAATTTTGAGTTTAGGAACAAACCCAATCCTATTTGGAGTCAAAAAGGTGTCAAAATTCGCCCAAAACGCGTCCAGGCCCGCACCAGGCCCTTCCCCAGCGCCCCAGCGCTGGGCACGACGCTGGGATTCTGCACCCTAGCGCCCCGGCGCTGGTATCAAGCCTAAAACGAGCGCCCCGGCGCTGCAACAAAGTCTAACATTTTCTGCTCCAACGTCCTTTGGGAAAACGGCCATAACTTTTTCGTCCGAACTCCGATTTAGATGATTCAAGATGTTTTGGAAAGAGGAGAAGTAGATCTACAACTTTCATTCTTGAAGATTTTTGAAATAATGTTCGGAGATATAGTCAAATCGGCTCTGAAGTGACTGCTGTGTAAATGACAAGCCGAAAACGCGCATCTAGCCACCCCGAACGTCGATCCAAGCAACTTTTGTCCCAAATCCTACAAAACAATATAAAACATGCTTGAATAGACACAAACACATAAAAACATCCTAAAAGACTTGAGAACAACAATAAATTAAGCCCGAATGTAGCCAATTCATGTGTATAAAACTCACTCATCAAATACCCCCAAACTTAAACCTTTGCTTGTCCTCAAGCAAAAACACAAAAATGTTATGCAATGCAATGCAATGAAACTAATCTATATGCCTACGAATCCAACAGTAATGATAGAAACAAGTCTATTCAACCGGCCTTAGAGAAATCAAGTAAACATGATAATACATCATATTAAAACAAATCAGTAATTTTCCAATCAATCATCAAATCTTAGACTGTTATCACTGATATAGTGCGTGTGTGCTCCACAACAATGTTAACTGATATAAAATCAAATTTAAGACATAATAGATATCTTCGAAGACATCATATAGTGAAAACTCACAAAATTCACGATCAAGCTAGATCCAACTAAAGTCAAACATCCACCAAGTTCAAGAGTCCAATTCGGGATACTTATGCTTTACTTTTCATTACGGGGGCTTTTTGCTCTTTTCCCGTTTTATGGTTTTTTTTTTAACCATGACTGTGCAATGTCTCATTCCATTAGGCTAACAGTGTCACCCCTTAGCGAGCTTTCGACCAACGACTCCCAGACCATATAAGACCTTAGGGCGCTAGGTTTTAAGATACCCCTTCGGGCGTACTTACTCAAGTAACAAAGGCCCCGAAAAAAAATTAGCCACGCTAATTTTTTTTTTTTTCTCTTTTTTTTTGATAGATGGTTGGTGAGTGCGTTTTACGCTCCATCTCACGCTTGTGTTTATGGGGAGTGTTTCTCCTCAACCCACTACAAGACTCAACATGTTTTTTTAAAGCTTATATACCTCAAATTTTCCCCCCAAACTTAAGTTTTTATCAAAATTTAGCCATCTCCGCCTATTCATGTCTTTCATTCCTTCACACTAATATTATCCTTAAGAAATCCATTATGTATCAATTTAAACTTAATCAGTCAACACAGCTGTTATTAATATGCTAACCTTAATTATACCAGTTTCAAAGAGGAAAAGATTCAATTCATAACAAGAAATCACATCAAAGCCTGAATATTCAATACTATACTTATCTACTTAACTCCAGTCTCATCATTGGCCAAAATAGACTTTTACTATCTAACAGTTGGAATCATGCAAATATAAACTAACTGCAACAAACATAGTAAACTAACTACTATTTTTGCGATTTTTAAATTTTTTTTTTAAACAAAAAACTGAATGCAAAAACTAAATGTAAATAACCCGAAAACATAACGAACTTACAATGTAAATAACTAACTATATGCAATACGACACTAAAATGCCCCCAAACTTAAACTAGACATTGTCCTCAATGACTGAAATAGAAAAAATTAAAGCAGAGGACTTCCCTGAAAATATAGCAATCTTCCTCCTTGTCCGCTAAGTTTAGAGAATAAGCTAAGCACATGGACCAAATTGGGCACCACACTTGAATTTGACTTGAATAACCTGTAAAACAATGATAGAAGCAATTTTATTAAATCCTAAATAAATGAAAATTCAAAACTACTAATATAAAACCTAATAAAAACTAAAAATAAAAATTGAACTTGGGTTGACTTCCAATAAGCGCTTGTTTTATAGTCTCAGCCTGACTTCTTCAATTTTCTATCCAATTCCCCTACGAAAATTGAGAAACCCTCCATCCATCGGAAATAATATAGCTTTTGGTAGGTTCCCATTTACGATAACCATTGTATTAAAGTCACCCAGCATGCTTTCTTTAGATAAGATCACATTCAAGAACGTCCAGCATCTAGGTGGTTTCTCCATTGTGTCTACGAATATATTCTGGCATTGAGGCTTGTCAGACACAACAATTTCTTCTTCTATCTTCTCCAGCTCATCGCACCATGGTCTCGAAGGTGTACTTGCTTTTACATCACAGAGAGTATTGCCGACGACATGACTACCAATCGGACAAGGTTTTACAAATCTAACCGGACTCTTGAACTGTGGAGGAGAAGGCACTTGAGGCATAAATAAAATTGGCTCATCTTCACTGGGTCTCACAATTAGTTCTTCACCGACCTTGTTGTCATTATCCCCACTTGTCTCCTCTTTTTCATCTCGTGGCTCATCAAGTTGTAGATTTGGCTCGGGCTCACCATCAGTCTCGGAATCTGTGTCATAGGGCCAGGTGTATTGAGGACGGTTGTTCAACACATGTGCTATCTGTTCAACTTGATTTTCCAGATTTTTGATCAACGCCCCTTGGCTTTGCAAATTCAGTTCTACTTGATTAATTTTCTTGTCTTGTTCCTCATTCCTTTTTTCAGAAGCTTTAATAAATTTTTCCAAGGCTTCCTCCCAATTTGAATGTTCTTCCTGTTGTAGTGGAGGTGGACACAAGAAATCCTGTGGGTATGTTGGACTTGGAGCATAAAATTGATCTTGATTGTTACTCCATGAAAAATCCGGGTGATACCCCCAATCCTAATGATAGTTATTGGGATAGACATAATTATTGGGGTAATAACCACTATACTGTACAGGCTCGAAACTGATGGCGCATTGATGACTCATATGATTTCCAGCACAATAATCACAAGTAACCGCCATACTTTGACGACGCTGAGCTTCAAAAGCTTCAAACATCCTCGAAAGTGTCTCAATCTGTGCTGACAATGCAGAAAGTTTCTCGAGTCTGTCAATCTCTGCTCCCCTTGGTTGAGTCATGTTCGTGTATGGCCATTGATACACAAAGTCATCCATGGTACCTGAAAAGAGAGAAATATAGAAAGAGAATTAAAAATAAAAATAAAAATGTTTAAATTAAGACTAATTTGATTGAAATTAATAGTGGTAAATAATTACTAAATTAATTCCCCGGCAGCGGCGCCAAAAACATGTTGATCGATTTCGCAATCAATGAATACGTGCAAGTATACACGGTCAACAAGTAATAAAGTGATAAGAAAAGTATCGTTCCCACGAGGAATTATTTAATAAAAATCACCAAGTACTAATTCTTAACCAAACTAATTTTATTTAAACAATCTCAAATTGTGAATTTTTTAATTAAGAAAACTAAATTAACCAATTAAAACTATGTTACTTTATAAATGAATTCAAATAAATAAAGATTAAGACTTCAATATCCCCAATTATGAACTATAAACCAATTATCCAATTATCCCAATTATTATGTCTACTGAATTGTTAACAGGAATTCTCAAATGCCAAAAGTCCTTTTCCAAGTGATCAATTGCCTTCTATTTAATCCAGATTAATCTTGCTATATTCCTATGCAAAACAATTGAATTAAACTCTTTCAATTCCAATTCCTTATGTGTTACATGCGGTGAACAGATATTTCCATTCAATTCACAAACCTAATTAATCACTTTGCAAATAACTAAGTCACATGATATCATGCCCAGTTCTAACCCTAGAATTCCTCTTCCAATTCCTTCTAAAGTAACAAAGTAATTACTAATCAAATAATTAAGCAATATGCACAAGACAAGATAAACAACTCACTTTAACATAAATAACTGGAATATAATGAATAACTAATTCATAGCCATAAAAAGTTCAATTGAAATCTTAATAAAAGAAGTTAGTTCATAATTAATGAATTAAAATCAAGAATCCATAATTGAATAGACATTAAAAGATAAAAGTAAGATGAGAGAAGAGAATAGAATCTGTTGTCAGCAAATCTGATGCTCCCCTCTTGCTCTTGCTCCTGATCTTCAATGTTTTCCAAGTTGCTTCAATCTTCAAAACTAATAAGAACTAGGGTTATGTTCTAATCTAATGGAGTGTATCTCTAATCTAAGCTATGTAATCACCAAGCTAAGCTATGTAATCCCCAAGCTAAGCTATGTAATCTCCTCTTATTTTATGCCTTACATCATGTATTTATAGATTACAAGTCTAATTTTGAGTTTAGGAACAAACCCAATCCTATTTGGAGTCAAAAAGGTGTCAAAATTCGCCCAAAACGCGTCCAGGCCCACACCAGGCCCTTCCCCAGCGCCCCAGCGCTGGGCACGGCACTGGGATTCTGCCCCCCAGCGCCCCGGCGCTGGTATCAAGCCTAAAACGAGCGCCCCGGCGCTGCAACAAAGTCTAACATTTTCTGCTCCGACGTCCTTTGGGAAAACGGCCATAACTTCTTCGTCCGAACTCCGATTTAGATGATTAAAGATGTTATGGAAAGAGGATAAGTAGATCTACAACTTTCATTCTTGAAGAGTTTCGAAATAATGTCCAGGGATATATTCAAATCGGCTCTGAAGTGACTGCTGTGTAAATGACAAGTCGAAAAACGCGCATCTAGCCACCCCGAACGTCGATCCAAGCAATTTTTGTCCCAAATCCTACAAAACAATATAAAACATGCTTGAATAGACACAAACACATAAAAACATCCTAAAAGACTTGAGAACAACAATAAATTAAGCCCGAATGTAGCCAATTCATGTGTATAAAACTCACTCATCAATGTGCATGCTTATACTATATATATATATATTATATTATGCAAACATGCTTTGCATGTTCATTAATATGACGCGTATTTTATATATATATGTGCATGCGCGCTAAACAAGATGAGACAAATTAATAACAAACCCCTCAAATTTTTATATTAAGTTGTAACGTTCAAAGATATTTAGAATATCGAACGTCGCCTTCTAGCATGATAGAAACAATAGAGTATTAAATATTTAATATGAGTTTGTTGTGCACACACAAGGCGAGTATTAAATATTTAAGATGTTATTTTTATTACATATGATGTTTATAAGGAATTGAACATTACTGCTTTGTTGTGCACACACAAGGGCTGTAGTTTTCTCTTCACTTATATGGAAATGCTGGGTCTGACTTAACTTAAATTATTTTAGTTCGGATGTGCACACACTTGACCATTATGATTTAAGAGGCAAAATACAAGGATTTACATAGTTGATGTAATTGACAAGAGTTGTCTACCTATTTATTTATATATAGTTTGTTGTGCACACACAAGGCTATATACATTTAAAATGGGATCCTTATTCTCACTAGCATATCTTTAATTAGATATTGCCGAACTATATATTGAGGGTAATATAGTTTGATGAAAATAGTGGGAGATACCAATTTAAAACAAGACCTAATTATTTTGGTAATTAATAAAAGAATGTATGTTAAAATGTTGTTAATTACAAATTCATTTACAGAATTTTACAATGTCTAAATTACTATCACTGCGTAGCATATTAAATGCTAAATTAATCGGACCGAATTAAACGGATTGGTTAAGGTAATTGAGAATAGTTCTCACGGCTGAAAAGCTATCTTATGTCCTTAATACGCCTATCCCTGCAATGGTTGCAGACAATGCCTCTGAGGAAGATATTGCTACTTTTAGAAAGTGGCTAGATGATGCATAGTTGGCTCAATGCATCATGCTCGCATCCATGAGTAACGAGCTTCAGCGTCAGCATGAAACTATGAACGCTCCTATTATATTCCTGCACATCAAGTAGTTGATGGTGAGGAAAGTAGGACTGATAGATATCAGATATCTAAGGAGCTCTTCCGATCTAGAATGACCGATGACACTACGGTACAGATAAAAGTCCTTAACATAATCAATTTGATTGATCAATTAGGACAACGAATTTTATCATGGATGGAGAGTTGAGCCAAGATTTGATCTTGCACTCACTCCGGGACTCATTTCACAATTGTTGTGAATTTTTCATATGAACAAGCTAGATATCAGCCTCGCTGATTTTCTTAACATGTTGAAAAATGTTGAGAGTCACTTTCCAACCAAGAAATACCATGTCTTACTGGTAGGGGCCAAAGGATCTTCTGAAAAGAAGAACGATTCTAAGAAGGTAAATATAAAGGCAAAAACAAAGGATAATAAGAACAAAACTGATACGGATAGCAAGGAAGTTTGCTTCCACTGCAATAAGTCTGGACACTGGAAAGAAACTGCAAGAAGCATCTTGCAGAGGTTAACCAAAGAAGCTTAGTGAAGTTTCGGTTATAAATACAAATATGTTCATGATTGAAATAAATTTTTCTTTAAGTCAAGGTTCTACTTGGGTATTTGATACCGGCTTTGGTTATCATAAATATAGATTTATGAAGGGACCAAGTAGAAGTAGAAAACTAAACAAATATAAGTAAACCTATGTGTGGGAAATGAAGCAAAGGTTGCTGCATTAGCCATATGAACTTATAGTTTAGCAATGCCTACGGGCAAGTCTATTAAGTCAATAAGTTGTTATTGTATTCCAGTACTTGTTGGAAACATTATTTCCATTTTATTGTTAGACAATAAAATCTTTGATATTATATTTAAGAACAATTGTTGTTCTATTTATAATAATAATATTTTGTATAGAACTGGAATATTACTTAATGGATTTTATATACTTGACTTACGTAAAAAAATAATTTTGCAAATTGAACAAACTAGTATAAGAAAAGGAGATGATCATTCAAAGAGTTGAATGTATGTATTTGTTGAAATACAAGTGTGAATTATTTGAAAGGTTCAAAGAATTCAGAAATGAAACAAATTGACAAAGTATTAAGATTCTTTGATTAGATCAAGGAATAAATACTTGTGCAATAAGTTTCTAGATCATCTCAAATGGTTTTCTCATAATGGACAAATCCTGATACGCAATAATTGATTGATGTATCTGAATGGAAAAATCGTACCTTGTTGGACATGGTGCGGTCCATAATGATTTTACCGATATTCTAGTATCCTTCTAGGATCATGTCCTAGAAATGGCTGCATATCTACGGAAAAGGTAACCTAAAAATCCGGCCCCAAGACTCCATAAAAGTTATGGACAGGGAGGATTCCTAATCTTAAGTATGTTAAGATAAGGGGTTGTCCAGCTTATGTGAAAATTTTCAAAGGATAAGCTTGGGACAAAATTTGACAAGTACAGATTTGTGGGACATCCTAAAGTAAGTTTAGGGCATATGTTCTATAATCCTACTTAGCAAAAGGTGTTTGTTGCGAAACATGCTGCCTTCTAAGATAAAGGTGTTTATCATTGAAGGGGCTAGTGGAAGGATAATACATCTTGAAAAGTTCAAGAACCACAAAACACTACAAGTCAAATAAGAGGAACCTATAGATAGACCTATTGTACAACAACCGAATCGTAAATCTGGAATAGTACCGAAGATACCTAGGAGGTATGGATTCATCATGGATGATGATGATGAGGTACGTATCATAGAAGATGATGATCCAGTTACATACGATGAGGTAAGAGTTGTAGACACTCAGAAAAATGGATTGAAGCAATCTTCTCAAAAATGGAACATTCATTTTGATATGATAATCAAAAGAGTTTGATTTTATCAAAAACAAGAATGAACCTAGTGTGTACAAAAGGGTCAGTGGGAGCGTCGTGACATTTCTGGTATTATAGGTTGATATAATACGGATAAGGAATGACATGCCAATGCTAAAATCAATAAAGATAAAGTTGTCTAAACATTCCTCCATGAATGATTTAGGAAGAGTATCTTAGTTGGGAATGCAAATCTATATAGATAGATTTAAAAGGATGCTCGGTTTAACCCAAGGAACATATATTCATTTGATGCTAAAGTCGTTTAGCATGGCAAACTCCATGGGATGTCTCATATTAATGAGCCATGGAGTGTATCTCTCTTAATAGTCCCCATAGACTCCTAAAAGAGAGATCGCATGAGTGACTAATCATGTATGCAATGAAATATACGAGACCTGATGTTGATCAGTCATATTCTGGAGAAGTTCACTGTGAGACAGTGAAAAACATCTCAAAGTACTTTACCGACACTAAGGATGTGATCAAATTTATGGTGGGTCTAAATTAAAACTACAGGGCTTAACAGACTCAAGTTTTTTTTAAACAGACCAAGACGACATAAAATCCATTTTAAGGTAAAGGGTTACCTTGAACGGTGGTGCAGTGAATTGGAAAGGTTCCAAACAGCAAAGAGTTGCTGGTTTAGTAATAAAGACAAAGTATATAGTTGTAAATGAAGCTAAAAGTTGATTGTTTGGATTATAAGTTCATTACAGAACTAGGAATAGTTCCTAAGTCTCATCTTGAATCTAAACATGTGTTGTGGCACTTTCATTTGATTATAAGAATCATTGAAAGATGGGAAATCACTACAGAGATAGTGGACTCTCAAGAACAACATTACATATCCATTAACTAAAGCTTATCCAACAGCAGGATAATCGTCACTTAGAGAAGAAGGGTATGAGATACCATGTCGATTGACTTTAGTGCAAGTGGGAGATTGAAAGTAGTATGCACATAAGCCAATCATGTTTGATGATAAAGCATATACTTTGTAAGAATCTTATTCATTTATTAATAAAAAAGTATTAATTTATTAAAGGCTTTTAAATTATCTACATGATGCTGTTTTATAATATGTAATAAACTCATAGTTTTAAGCAATGCTTTTAGAATAATGTTGTAAGACCCCAGTTTTTATAAATAAAGATGAATTTTTATAATTATTATTTTTGAATATTATGGAAGAAAATTGATATAATGTTATAGTTGTGGGTAATATTTATAAATTTTGCAAAGTACGCAAGTTGTTATAAAATATTCGTTTGGTCGGGGAATATTCTTTTTGTCGGCGAATATTCGTACGACGGCAAAATTATTGGTGGACCCCACAACAGAATTATTGTCGAATTGAGAAAACGACAAAAATATTTTATTAAAAATAACGGTGGAAGTTTTACCGTTGATACTGTTGAACTACTGGGTAGTAAAAGTACAGTAATACGCGTTGTTGCATAGTAGCATACGGTATTGATTATTGATATTTATGTGAGAAGTCGCTCAGTTTGATTCAATTATTGTCGATTAATAATATGAATTATTATAGCGATGATGACGTTTTGTTTTATTCGTATTATTAACGTAATAAAACAGAAACATCTTTTTATATAAAACAGAATACTTTATTAAAGTTATTTTATAAATAGAATATATTATATTTTATTATGCATAGTGTTGCATAGTGTTTGCATAGTAAAAATCTTTTTATATAAATAGAATATATTATATTTTATTTAAAAGATTTTTTTTTAAATATGGACCGTCAGATTAAAGTAAATCAATCTGGACCGTTCATGGATTAGTTACTATGCATTCCATTTTCCTATAAATAGAAGCTCATTCCTTCATTATTTTCTTACGAATTCACTGAACTCTAGAGAGAGAAACTATAGAGAGATAGAAGAAAAGCTTTTTGCTACTTAACTTTTCTTTTTCTATATCCAGTTTCTGTTACGGTAAGGGGTGTTATTCTTTCTTATTCATGAAGAGAACTGTTGTTATTCCATTTCTTATTATTCTGTTGGAATAACCTGTATATGCGGTCTACCCTATACTTGGTGACATTCTTCTATCATTCCGTCTTTATTATTCTGTCGGAATATCCTGTCTGTGCTATACGCCGGACCTGGTTCCATCATTTATTATTCTGCATTTATTATTCTGTTGGAACATCCTGTCAGTGTGAATTTCACCTGACCTGGTTCCGTTATTATTATTCTGTTAGAATAACCTGTCGATGCGAAGTACCGCATGCATGGTGATTTCTTTTGTTATTCCATTCTTTATTATACTCAATTGGTTAAAATTTTGACTTCTATACTCCATGAAATTAGTAGAATATCCTTGATATTTGCGCTTCATCCAGTATCTTTTCATGGAAATATTCTTCTGATCATTCCTGAATTTTACACCACAAAACAGTACCTTATTAACAATTTGGACGTTATTGGTTCTTGGACAAATTAATTCTTGAACTTGTTTTATTGAATTCTTATATCATTGTCATCATCCTCATGTTTATATTTTTTTTGAAAGTCATCTGTGGCCTGTAGTGCATAGATGGACTTGGTATGATTATGACCAGGGATTATTCGGTGTAATCATGACCGTAATGTTACAAATGATGTGATAAAAGTCCTCATTGGCCCGTAGTGCATTGATGGACAGTTGTTGGCATGATCATGACCATTGATGAATACACAAATATCCTTGGCCCGTAGTGCATGGAATTTGTGGTCGTGACCCTAATGAGTATCCTTGGCCGTAGTGCAGGGATGATGTGGATTATTTATTAAGCTGAGTCTCAGCGATAAAAGTGATTAAAAACTTTTTAAATCATAAAAGATAGTAGATTCTATTCTCTACTTGACTCTTTTAATGGATTGCTTGATCCGCTGCTATTAAACTTGATCTTGTTATATTTTATCAGTTTAATATTGTTGAAGGCTAACGATAATTTATTCTGCATTATCTTAGTCATAATATTTCTTACTGGGCTAGTTGAGCTCACCCTTTCTTTCACTGTTCTCTTCAGGAAATGAGAACATAGCAGGGACGAGTCGGGGAACGGAGTAATGGTTCAGAGGATAGCATTAGTAGTCCTCACTATTCTGTGAAATAGTGTGATAATAATTGTATTGAGGACTCCTTTTGAGTTTGTATGATCTCTAGTAGACAATTATTGTATTCAAACTCACAGTTGTATTTTGTCGTATTATACACGACAGTGGTATTAGTAAGTTGTATTTGAATTCTGTACCATGTATCTGACGACTCAAGATGGGTGATGTATACCTAATCTTGGGGGCGTCACAGTTGGTATCAGAGCTTAGGGATATGATCCCTGGCTAAGATGTGAGACTAGAACTAGGAGGGGAGAGACGGGGAATTCCTTCGCTAGTATGACCTAATTAAATTTATTTTGTATTTAAATTAGTTGGTCAAAGTTTAGAGATATTATGTTACATATCAATTAATCTTTGTTTTGTGGCAGTATCTGAAAATGACTTCAAAAATGTTGAGAATAACAATGGAGCACAAGAGACCGTTGAGTCTCCACATATCAATAATAAGGAGAATGTGCATCAGGAAGGCGACAATCCTCATGACCAAATGATGAATGATGGATTGTTTAGAGGCTTTATGCAATTCATGCAACAGCAAGCGAGAGCGGCTCCTGTTCAAAATGTAGGTGGAAACACTGGAAATTCTCGGGCGGTCACCGCTAAACAGTTCAAGGAGCTGGGACCACCGGGGTTTAAGGGAGAGCCAAAACCACTTATTGCGGAAGCATGGATAAAGCAGATCACCAAAATATTTGATGTCTTGGGATGCTCCGAGGAGCAAAAGGTTCCCTTTGCCGCCTTTATGTTGCGCGGAGAGGCAGATTACTGGTGGGAATCGGTAAAACGAACTCAACCTTCCGTACTGAAGATGTCTTGGGAGAAGTTCCAAGAGCTGTTCAATGACAAATACTTTCCTGAAAGTATCCGTCACATGAAGGAGGTGGAGTTTATCAAATTGGAGCAAAACAATATGACCTGTGTCGCAATACGAGGCAAAATTTGCGGAGTTATCCCGATTTGCGTCCCACTTGGTGGATAATGAAGAAAGAATGGCACGATTGTTTTTAAGAGGTTTGAAGCCGGAGATACGTCAACATCTTATTTCTCATAAACTGTGTTTGTATTCAGATGTTGTAAATAGGGCTCAGTTGGTAGAGCGCGATAACGAGTCAACGCAATCAAAAGAAATCAGCCGGCAAAATGATAATACCAGTGAGAGCAGTCATCGAAGCGGTGACAACAAGCGTGGAGGAAATCATCAGGCCAGAAATGGTAACCACTTCGGTGGTAATCAAGGCCAAAATAATAAGAATGGACATTTCAAGAAGAGGAGATTCAACAATGATGGAAAGACGTCAGCACCAGCAACCGTTGTTAAGGAAGGAGAAAGACCACCTATCATATGCTTCAAATGCAGAGGGGAGGGACACATCAGTCCAAATTGCGCAATGCCGTCCAAAGCATGTTATAATTGTGGAAGAGAATGCCATTTGGCCCGATTTTTTCGTTCACCGAAGACAAATTCAACTAGGATGGAGACACCAAATGCTGTCCTAGAAAAGTCAAAACCAGTAGTGCAAGGGAGAGCATTTGTTGTGACCTCCCAGAAAGCAAGGAACCCGCATGAGGTCATCACGGGTAAGCTTATCATAAACTCTAGCGAAGTCTACACTTTATTTGATACCGGTTATACCCATTCTTTTATTTCTCCTACTTGCGCTCAACGATTAAATTTGACTCCGGAGAAATTGGACTTTGACTTATCTGTGGAAACTCCGTTAGGAGAAACCTTCATTACATCCACGGTTTATAAGTCTTGTTTGGTTCAAGTTGGTACCCACGCATTACCTGTCGATCTTATTGCATTAAAAAAACTTGCATTTGATGTAAATCTAGGGATTGATTGGTTAACTACTCATCATGCAAAAATTGATTATTTTCGTAAGGTTGTTAGCTTTCATATTCCTAATCGACCTATTATGCGAATTCAAGCAACCAAACCATTAAAATCAATCACTGTCATCTCAAGCCATAAAGCTATTCGTTTATTGAAAAATGGATGTCAAGCTTTCTTAGCTCATGTCACAGATCTAAACAAAAATACGTCAGTTTTGAATAATATTTCTATTGTTAATGAATTCCTTGACGTATTCCCTGAAGAACTTCCTGGCCTACCCCCAGAGCGTGAAATTGAATTTTGTATCGACCTTGAACCCGGTACAAAACCCATTTCCAAAGCCCCATATCGAATGGCTCCTAT
Organism: Panax japonicus; assembly: GCA_020205505.1. Taxonomy (NCBI): domain Eukaryota; kingdom Viridiplantae; phylum Streptophyta; class Magnoliopsida; order Apiales; family Araliaceae; genus Panax; species Panax japonicus. Next base: position 32,028,672 of record CM035112.1, on the reverse strand, counting down.
TGAACTTCAGGAGTTAAAGACTCAACTGCAGGAATTGTTAGACATTGGCTTTATTCGTCCTAGTACTTCTCCTTGAGGTGCTCCTGTTCTATTCGTGAAGAAGAAAGATGGGAGTATGCGACTTTGTATTGATTATCGGGAGTTAAATCATGTCACCATCAAAAATAGGTATCCATTGCCACGTATTGATGACCTGTTTGACCAGTTGCAAGGAGCCAAATTCTTTTCAAAGATTGATCTTCGTTCCGGATATCACCAATTGAAGATTAGAACCGATGACATTCCAAAGACGGCTTTCAGAACTCGGTACGGGCATTATGAATTCCTAGTCATGTCCTTTGGATTGACTAATGCTCCTGCTGCCTTCATGGATATGATGACCGAGTATTCAAGGAATATTTGGATCACTTTGTGATCGTCTTTATTGATGACATCCTTATTTATTCCAAAAGCCGTGAAGATCATGAGGAACACTTGAGGCTAATACTCCAAAAGCTTCGTGAATACAAGCTTTATACCAAGTTAAAAAAATGCGATTTCTGGCTTGAGGAAGTAGCATTCCTTGGGCACGTGGTATCAAGTCATGGAATATCTGTTGACCCAGCAAAGATTGAAGCTATTCAAAGCTGGGAGCAACCTAAATCAGTGACCGAAGTACGTAGCTTTCTCGGCTTAGCTGGTTATTATCGGAGATTCGTAGAAGGGTTTTCTCGAATCGCTACTCCACTAACTCAGCTGACTCGGAAAGATACAAAGTTCGGTTGGAGCGAAGAATGTGAGAAGAGTTTTCAAGAACTCAAGAGGAGACTCATTTCAGCACCTGTTCTGACAATACCATCTGGCTCGGAGGGATTTGTCATCTACAGTGATGCTTCGGGCAAAGGGCTGGGATTTGTTCTCATGCAACATGGAAAAGTCATAGCCTTTGCCTCGCGACAACTCAAAGAATATGAGAAGAATTATCCTACTCATGATCTAGAGTTAGCAGCTGTTGTCTTTGCACTTAAAATTTGGAGGCATTACTTGTATGGGGAGAAAGTGGAGATCTTTACGGATCATAAAAGCCTCAAATATTTCTTCACTCAAAAGGAACTCAACATGCGACAACGACGTTGGCTTGAACTGTTGAAAGATTATGATCATACCATCCAATACCATCCTGGAAAAGCAAACGTGGTAGCTGACGCATTGAGTAGAAGATCACATGCAAGTACGAGTGCGATATTGTCAACGCAAGGGCCCATTTTGTGTGACTTGCAAGGGATGGAGATAGAGTTAAAGACTCCAGGGACACATGTGACGATGGTGAATATACGAGTAGAACCAACTTTAATCGATAAAGTTAAAGCTGCTCAAGCTACAGACTTGGAGCTGATGCGTATGAGGAAGAAAGTGCAAGAGGGTGCTATGCCGAAAGCAAGAATCGATGAAGAAGGAATACTTCGAGTCAACTCCAGACTTTGTGTTCCTAACGACCCTGATTTAAAGTATAAAATCATGATGGAGGCGCACAATACACCGTTTGCAATCCATCCTGGGAGTACCAAAATGTATCATGATATTCGTCATACATTTTGGTGGAGCAATATGAAGAGAGAGATAGCGTTGTTTATCTCAAGGTGTCTAACTTGTTAACGAGTTAAATCAGAGCATCAAGTACCAAAAGGTCCATTGCAACCACATGAAATTCCAGAATGGAAGTGGGAGCACATTACCATGGATTTCGTTACCGGTCTTCCTAAGGTTTCTCAAGGCATATATGCGATTTGGGTCATTGTTGATAGATTGACCAAGTCTGCTCATTTTTTACCGATACGAGAAACTTATACACTTGAACGTCTTGCTCGTATGTACATAAACGAGATTGTAAGACTGCATGGTATGCCGGTATCCATAGTTTCTGATCGAGACCCAAGATTTACTTCACGATTTTGGGTTAGTTTGCAAAATGCTATGGGCACAGACTTACGATTTAGCTCGGCATATCATCCTCAGACGGACGGACAGTCGGAGAGGACTATTCAAACTCTTGAAGATCTATTAAGACTCCGTGTCCTTGATTTCAAGGGAAGTTGGGACAAGTTCTTACCATTGGTGGAGTTTTCCTACAACAACAGTTATCAAGCAAGTATTGGCATGGCTCCATTCGAAGCATTGTATGGAAGAAAGTGTCGTTCTCCAGTATGCTGGGATGAGGTGGGTGAAGCAATGTTGTTGGGACCAGAGTTGGTACGTATGACTACGAAAAAGATTCAAACGATCCGACAACGTATAAAAACCTCACAAAGTCGACAAAAGAGTTATGTTGATCTTCATCGAAAGGACGTGGAATTCAATATAGGAGATCATGTGTTGTTACGTGTTACTCCATGGAAAGGAGTTACAAGATTTGGAAAGAGAGGAAAACTCAATCCTCGATTCATCGGTCCATTTTTAATCCTCGATCGAATAGGAACTGTGGCCTATAGACTTGCTTTACCGCCAAGTATGTCTCGTGTTCATAACATTTTTCACATATCCATGTTACGTAAATATGTGAAAGACCCGAACCACATTATTGAGTTAGAACCGGACGAAATAGCAGAAGATTTGACAGTATGAAGAGATTCCTGTTCAAATCTTGGATAAGAAGGAACATATTCTACGCTCCAAGGTTATACCTCAAGTCAAAGTTTTGTGGAGAAACCACGATGTTGAGGAAATGACTTGGGAGTTAGAATCTGAAATGAAATCAAGGTATCCTTACCTCTTCGACATACCAGGTACGTACCCTAATTTCGAGGGCGAAATTTCATAAGAAGGGGAGGTTGTAAGACCCAGTTTTTATAAATAAAGATGAATTTTTATAATTATTATTTTTGAATATTATGGAAGAAAATTGATATAATGTTATAATTGTGGGTAATATTTATAAATTTTGCAAAGTACGCAAGTTGTTATAAAATATTCGTTTGGTCGGGGAATATTCTTTTTGTCGGCGAATATTCGTACGACGGCAAAATTATTGGTGGACCCCACAACAGAATTATTGTCGAATTGATAAAACGACAAAAATATTTTATTAAAAATTACGGCGGAAGTTTTACCGTTGATACTGTTGAACTACTGGGTAGTAAAAGTACAGTAATACGCGTTGTTGCATAGTAGCATATGGTATTGATTATTGATATTTATGTGAGAAGTCGCTCAGTTTGATTCAATTATTGTCGATTAATAATATGAATTATTATAGCGATGATGACGTTTTGTTTTATTCGTATTATTAACGTAATAAAACAGAAATATCTTTTTATATAAAACAGAATACTTTATTAAAGTTATTTTATAAATAGAATATATTATATTTTATTATGCATAGTGTTGCATAGTGTTTGCATAGTAAAAATCTTTTTATATAAATAGAATATATTATATTTTATTTAAAAGATTTTTCTTTAAATATGGACCGTCAGATTAAAGTAAATCAATCTGGACCGTTCATGGATTAGTTACTATGCATTCCATTTTCCTATAAATAGAAGCTCATTCCTTCATTATTTTCTTACGAATTCACTGAACTCTAGAGAGAGAAACTATAGAGAGATAGAAGAAAAGCTTTTTGCTACTTAACTTTTCTTTTCCTATATCCAGTTTCTGTTACGGTAAGGGGTGTTATTCTTTCTTATTCATGAAGAGAACTGTTGTTATTCCATTTCTTATTATTCTGTTGGAATAACCTGTATATGCGGTCTACCCTATACTTGGTGACATTCTTCTATCATTCCGTCTTTATTATTCTGTCGGAATATCCTGTCTGTGCTATACGCCGGACCTGGTTCCATTTTTATTATTCCGTCATTACTATTCTGTTGGAATATCCTGTCTGTGCTATACGCCAGACCTGGTTCCATCATTTATTATTCTGCATTTATTATTCTGTTGGAACATCCTGTCAGTGTGAATTTCACCTGACCTGGTTCCGTTATTATTATTCTGTTGGAATAACCTAGTCGATGCGAAGTACCGCATGCATGGTGATTTCTTTTGTTATTCCATTCTTTATTATACTCAGTTGGTTAAAGTTTTGACTTCTATACTCCATGAAATTAGTAGAATATCCTTGATATTTGCGTTTCATCCAGTATCTTTTCATGGAAATATTCTTCTGATCATTCTTGAATTTTACACCACAAAACAGTACCTTATTGACAATTTGGACGTTATTGGTTCTTGGACAAATTAATTCTTGAACTTGTTTTATTGAATTCTTATATCATTGTCATCATCCTCATGTTTATATTTTTTTGAAAGTCATCTGTGGCCTGTAGTGCATAGATGGACTTGGTATGATTATGACCAGGGATTATTCGGTGTAATCATGACCGTAATGTTACAAATGATGTGGTAAAAGTCCTCATTGGCCCGTAGTGCATTGATGGACAGTTGTTGGCATGATCATGACCATTGATGAATACACAAATATCCTTGGCCCGTAGTGCATGGAATTTGTGGTCGTGACCCTAATGAGTATCCTTGGCCGTAGTGCAGGGATGATGTGGATTATTTATTAAGCTGAGTCTCAGCGATAAAAGTGATTAAAAACTTTTTAAATCATAAAAGATAGTAGATTCTATTCTCTACTTGACTCTTTTAATGGATTGCTTGATCCGCTGCTATTAAACTTGATCTTGTTATATTTTATCAGTTTAATATTGTTGAAGGCTAACGATAATTTATTCTGCATTATCTTAGTCATAATATTTCTTACTGGGCTAGTTGAGCTCACCCTTTCTTTCACTGTTCTCTTTAGGAAATGAGAACATAGCAGGGACGAGTCGGGGAACGGAGTAATGGTTCAGAGGATAGCATTAGTAGTCCTCACTATTCTGTGAAATAGTGTGATAATAATTGTATTGAGGACTCCTTTTGAGTTTGTATGATCTCTAGTAGACAATTATTGTATTCAAACTCACAGTTGTATTTTGTCGTATTATACACGACAGTGGTATTAGTAAGTTGTATTTGAATTCTGTACCATGTATCTGACGACTCAAGATGGGTGATGTATACCTAATTTTGGGGGCGTCACAAATGATGATGATCATTCTAATGAGATCTAAATTCTTAGAAAGCTTAAAACTAAAATAGTTCCCAATCGTTGGGTTACTAAATTGGGGATTAGTGAATCCGGATAGATTGGTACATACGTTGCCTGCTCATTTGATGAGGATGATTGATTTCATGATCATTTGTGTGGAGACACTAAAGCAAGTATGTTGGTGCTTATTAGAGAATAAGTTCACTGAATGTGGCTCGCTAAGGAATACCTAATGGAGTTTTACTTGCCTGTCAATAGGAATTCCTGTAGTGATAGTAGTACAAGTGATCCTTGGACTTGAGATCATCATAGTATCTTGTGTATGATGAGTTATACTTTGACTTATTCCTTAAGACCCTTAGGGTATATCAAAGGGTATGCTTGAGTATAATAAGTTGTACATGGAGATAATGTATGATCAATAAAGAATCTACCACTTCTAGTAAAAGAAGAGAAATGTCCTATGTGATTCGATAAATGACAACCCAGTAGTCCTTGGCCAAGGCAGAATGAAATTAGAAAGGAGGTTCTAATTTGCATTATTTGGAGTTGTGCATTTAAGAGTTGAAATACATATAATTAAATAAAATAAGACTTGACAGAAATTCCATGTCTTATATTTAATTGGGACATTGTATGGTGGAAGGATTGAATTGTACGGTAACTATTTACTCAAAGGTTCTTTTATGATTAATGTTGAAATCTTTATTATCTGGAAAGTCGTTGATCGCTAGGGAGGCTTATTCCTATTGTAGAATAAATATTATTTATTTAAATAAATTATTAGTTTAATTTATTTATTTAAATAAGATTAGAATTGTTCTAATTGATTTATTCACAACCGGTTTAATATGGAGAACCTAAAGGGTCACACCATAAAAGGAAGAATAATTATTTAAGAAGTTAATGGCATAATCGTAATAATAAGTTAAGTATATTTAATTTAATCTATGATGATAGAATAAATTAAATAGCTTAATACTTATTATTTAATATTTTAGAAATATTAAATATAAAGAGGAGTCTTATTATTATTATTACTATTATTATTATTTAATTCCTAAAGGAGTTTGGGAATTAATTAATAAAAGTACTCTCAAATATCCTAATAGGATTAGGAGGCAAATTAATTAAAAGAGTTTAATTAATTATCCCTAATAAGATTAGGGAGCTTAATTAATTAAAAGAATTTAATTAATTAAATAAAACTCAATTCCTTAATTGTTAAGGAGGGTTGCCTACATCTATAAATAAGAGGAGTCTTATTATGGGTGTAGAGGTTATTGACTTTAACAACATACGTAATTGCAATTGTTGGAGAGTACGCCCCTTTTTCTATAGAGATAGAAAACTAGGGTTTGAGCCAAATACCCATCTTCTTGAATTCTTCTTCTTCCTTGGTGGATCACCTCTAGAGGCCAAACACTTGGGTGGCTAACGTTGATCAAAGGAAGGAACCAAACCCGGTGGATTCAAGATGAACGCGAAAAGGATTGGAGGTGAACTTGTACCTGAGGAAGCTTGGATCTTCAAGGGTATGATTCTTGTTCTTTCTTTTTCGTTTAATTAATAATTGCGTATAAAGGGTGATCCGGGTATATGGTTTATAAAATTTTAAACTCTGATTTTTACACGCTTCCGCATTTTTTTGCAATTTGATTGCGTTCATGAATATTACAAACCTAACAGTGGCATCAGAGTCAAATCTTTAAGTGAATTATTAATTGTTAAATTTGATATGTATATTGATATGTGTTTAGAACAATTTAATTGGGCATAATTTTATTGTATAAAAAAACAAAATTCATCACGAACACGAGCTGCAGATTTTCGAAAGCTTTTATTTATCGCGAACTGAATTTTTTCCGTGGATGTTGATTTGATTAGTCAAATTGCTAAAGGCTTTTCGATAAAAAAAAAATTAGTCTTTGGAAATGCCTATTACCAAGGTGCTGCTGATCGTGCATGTAATATTGAAGAGATATTCCAGGCTTCCGTTAATATATAATAACTTTTGCTCCTGTATTCTAACTAGAATGGCTAGATCATGAATCACCATAAAGGTATGTTGTATATAATTAACTTGATTCCTGCAGTACAATTAATGATATATGATATCACGTGATTCAAGGTGAATTCTTAATTATTTTATAATTAAAATAAAAATTTATTTTAATTTTAAAATAAAAGGTTTATTTTAATCTTAAAATAAAAGTTTTATTTTAATTTTAAAATTAGAATTTCATGCTAACTAATTAGAGTTGGAATTGGATTCCATGATAACTAATTGGAGTTGAAATTGAATTTCACCTTTCCTTAAATAAAGGAGTTTATTTAGATATGAAATAAGATTTCATATTATTCAAAATAAAAGAGTTTATTTGTGAATAGGAAAGAGAATCCTAGTTTCCTTAAATAAAGGAGTTTATTTAGATATGAAATTGGATTTCATATTATTCAAAATTAAAGAGTTTATTTGTGAATAGGAAATTAATCCGTGTTTCCTTTGATAAAGGAGTTATTTTTTTTTACAAGGAATTGGATTTCATAATTAATTAAAATAAAGGAGTTTATTTTGATTAAAGATTTTGATTAAAATAAAATAGTTTATTTTATTCAAAATTGAATAAATTAAAATAAAATAGTTTTATTTTGATTTAAATTTGGATTAAAATAAAGGAGTTTATTTTGATTCAAAATTAGATTTTATACTAACTAAATTTGCCCATTAAATGATATCAATATATATATTAAATATTTATTATTCATGAGATTAATGTTATTTATTGATACATATGGTGATGCGTATGATAATAAATGGGATTGATTATGGACTATTGACCAATGTGATTGGATTTTATTTTAGTTGGATGCTTGAATGTATGGGTTTTATTAAATGGGGTCTGCGTACCTCGTCTTCTCTAATTTTTCTTAACGTAAATTCTAACTCCCTTTTATGTACTTCCCCTTGACTGCTGATCAAGGTTTCTATTTATTTTAAATAGTTTTGTAATAGGAATAGTTAGAATTAATTTTGAAGAATTAGAGATCAAGGAGCCATGAGCGCTTGAAGACCCGTTTGTAATGGAGCCCGGGTTTAAATGTAATAGTTATATTTAAATATTAATTCTTGCACCTCTAGGTTTGACCTTTTGGTTCACTTGGTGGCTCTAGTGAACCAAACTAGAATAAAAGTCCATAATCAATTCAGGTAGAATATAGTATTCTATATGTGCATGCTTATACTATATATATATATATATATATATATATATATATATATATATATATATATATATATATATATATATATATATATATATATATATATATTATATTATGCAAACATGCTTTGCATGTTCATTAATATGACACGTATTTTATATATATATGTGCATGCGCGCTAAACAAGATGAGACAAATTAATAACAAACCCCTCAAATTTTTATATTAAGTTATAACGTTCAAAGATATTTAGAATATCGAACGTCGCCTTCTAGCATGATAGAAACAATAGAGTATTAAATATTTAATATGAGTTTGTTGTGGACACACAAGGCGAGTATTAAATATTTAAGATGTTATTTTTATTACATATGATGTTTATAAGGAATTGAACATTACTGCTTTGTTGTGCACACACAAGGGCTGTAGTTTTCTCTTCATTTATATGGAAATGTTGGGTCTGACTTAACTTAAAATATTTTAGTTCGGATGTGCACACACTTGACCATTATGATTTAAGAGGCAAAATACAAGGAGTTACATAGTTGATGAAATTGACAAGAGTTATCTACCTATTTATTTATATATAGTTTGTTGTGCACACACAAGGCTATATACATTTGAAATGGGATCCTTATTCTCACTAGCATATCTTTAATTAGATATTGCCGAACTATATATTGAGGGTAATATAGTTTGATGAAAATAGTGGGAGATACCAATTTAAAACACGAACTAATTATTTTGGTAATTAATAAAAGAATGTATGTTAAAATGTTGTTAATTACAAATTCATTTACAGAATTTTACAATGTCTAAATTACTATCACTGCGTAGCATATTAGATGCTAAATTAATCGGACCGAAATAAACGGATTGGTTAAGGTAATTGAGAATAGTTCTCACGGCTGAAAAGCTATCTTATGTCCTTAATACGCCTATCCCTGCAATGGTTGCAGACAATGCCTCTGAGGAAGATATTGCTACTTTTAGAAAGTGGCTAGATGATGCATAGTTGGCTCAATGCATCATGCTCGCATCCATGAGTAACGAGCTTCAGCGTCAGCATGAAACTATGGACGCTCCTATTATATTCCTGCACATCAAGTAGTTGATGGTGAAGAAAGTAGGACTGATAGATATCAGATATCTAAGGAGCTCTTCCGATCTAGAATGACCGATGACACTACGGTACAGATAAAAGTCCTTAACATAATCAATTTGATTGATCAATTAGGACAACATGTTTTATCATGGATGGAGAGTTGAGAATTATACTTCAAACAAACACCAAGATTATATAGGTAGTGCTCGTAAATATACTCAGCAAGTGGATGAGCACAACCCTGTCTTATGATGACACGAGTTTGTATGTCATTAGAAATCTTGTATGATAGTGGCAAAACACCCTTCCAACGTTGGGTTCGCCTCACCCTATATGATTCACCAAATATAACTACTAAAAGATGTATACAACACACTTGTCTATACTGTTTAGGAAGAACTCCACAGCTAGAGACCACCGTTCTATTCCCTTGTTACCCCCGCTCGACCCAGCTACACTCTTATTACCTGAAAAGAATTATGAAGCAAAAGGGTGAGCACAACTAGCTCAGTAAAGAATATCATGACTAAAGATAATTAAATTATCAATAGCATTCATCAGTAATAAATCAGAGATTTAGAACATATGGTAGATGATAAAACTTTTCAACCATAGTTGCAGCGGAACGAGTAATCCATTAGAAGAGTCAAATAGACTATAAAGTCTATTATCTTCTCCATGTTAAAAATCCACCAACAATGTTTTATCCCTGTAACATAAATCAACAAATCTGGTCCACAATCATATGAATAACTCATAATCATAATTGTAGTTCTAAATTCCTCTTCTCATCTAGGACGAAGATAATTTTCATCACCTATCTTTACCTGAAACATCAAATATCATGGTTACACCAAATCACATTTCCTGTTCATAATCATACTAATAATTTCATCTTTGCACTACGACCAAAGATATTCATTTGTATCACCAGTTGATCATGTTCATATCAACACATGTTTATCTTTGCACTACTGGCCAAAGATATTCAACAACATGTTATCTTTGCACTACAGGCCAAAGATATTCATCAACAATTCAACTTTGCACTATAGGCCAAAGATATTCCTCAACAGTTCATATTTCCACTACAGGCCAAATATATTCATCAACGGTTCATATTTGCACTACAGGCCAAATATATTCATCAACAGTTCATATTTGCACTACAGGCTAAATATATTATTATCTCAAAGAAATATATAATCATTTCAGAATTTATATAAACAATAATTATAACCATGTTGATCATTTCACCTCTGTACTTAAGCTAAAGATATTCAATTATAAATTCAATGGTCATGATCATACCATAAATCTACCCATCTTTACACTCAAGTCAAAGAGAAATATCATCATTAGGGTTATAAAAATGTTATATATGATAATAAAAATAATATGATCAACATATAGTTTTAATCTCAAGAGTAATATTCATAAATCAACTATAATTTGGTTAGAAAAATAAACCAATTTTGTCGTGAATAGTACCCGTGAATAGTAACTCATGAATAGTAACCCCGACATGAAAAAGGTAGAAATTCCACAATAAAATCCATACCAATATTTCGGTATAATGATATTGAAAGAATAATATTTCTTAAGCTTATAAACAATTTATTTTAATTGTTTACACTTTACTAAATAATGCATTTAATCATTCTAAAATGCCAAACTCATAAAATTTAATCACCAATAACCAAAACCCTCATCAAAAATCTGCATATACCTCATATAGGATTCTCAAGCCATAAAATCTTATTTTCTAATTTTCTTACATCACATAACATATTTAATTCATTTACTCATAACTAGTCCATTTTCATGAAAAATACCAAATCAGTTCCAAAAATATTTCTTTTCTGAGATTTAGCAGAATATAGTCTCTTATTGAACATATATTTTTCTCAGAATTTTTAAAATTCATTTACTATTTTTCATATGGCCAAAACCGCCGAATATTAAAACATTTATCATAAATTGTACTTTTATCCAAAAATTCAGAAATTTACAAAATATACTCATGTTTTATATATGTACTCTCAATAAAAATTTCATCAATTTTGAAGTTAACCACAGGGAGTTATAAGCGATTACTTTTAAAATAGTCTTTTCCCATAAAATTCATAACTCTTAATTTATATATCCAAAAATCGCCATTTTTGGACACAATCAATAAAACTCATCAAATTATCATTCCAAATTTTTCCAAAATTTTTAAAGGTCTGAAAAGTTACGAAACATGGAAAACATCACAACCCTTAAAATCCCTTACCTCAAAAGAGCAGTATTTCTGACTAGAATAACGCTGAACGAACTTGCACCGTATAGCAACACTCAAGATACAAGAATACACTTGATAATATAGAGAGAGAAATAGAGAGAAAACTTTAGTTTCTGGTGTGATTTTCAATTCTAACCTAAGCCCTCTATTTATAGAAAAATGCTAGAACGCCAAAGGAGACTAAATTAATAAAATATTAATTTATTTTTCTTATTCCACACCAACCTTCACTAACAAATTTTGAAAGCCATCTTTGGTCAAAAACATCAGCCACCCATGTGCCAACAACCACAAAAACGTTTTTCTTAAATAAAATAATTAAAATTTCTAAAAATCAATTATTTCGGAACTCCGGAACTTCAATAATTCACAATAAATAGCTCTTTTATCAGAAAATTCGAATCTCGCGTGTTTTTATAGGAAATTCAATTATCTACAACTTTGCAGAAGGAATTTTTTCCAAATTCCAAACAGAAATTGACCGAAATCCACAAACGGATGATTTTAAACACCGTTTCAACACCTTTTAAAATTCATAACAAATTATACGTTCGATTTTAACGGTTCATAATTTGTGGACATATACTCCACTTATATATGTATAACATATCCAAAAAACACAACGATCCAACGGTCGAATTAAAATTATAACTCACACAGTAAAGCTTTAAGAACACCGATTTGAGTTTTTTTAATACCTCCAATCCGACAAAATACTGATAAAATACCTTAACATTAATTCCATCAGTTGTAACCACATAAATAAATCCATTATTTATATCCACATCAAATAAATATTTTATTATCATATAAATAAATAATTAATTATTCATAAATAATATTACAGAATCATAATTATGACAACCAGGCCGTTTTCAGGAAAGAGGGGGCTTTCCAATAAGGATTTCTCCTTACTGGCGCGCAATTAGGTGACTAAACCTCTCCTTAGACAAAACTTTCTAGACATTGCCAATAATGTTATCTAATAATATTATTAAGATAATATGAATTATTGCTTCGATAATGGAAAATACTGTGTAGTGACAATTATTAAAACAACAGTAATATAAAATATCAACGCAAAAATTATTGAATCAATAAAATATAATACTGAACAGTAATTACTGTAACAATTATTGAGTAGTGCCTTCTTACGTAAGAATCAATAATTCAAAAATATTGTGCAATACCGTGTGCTATTGTGCAACACCGCGTATTACTTTACTTTACCCACGGGGTATTCCAACAGTGTTAACAGTAACGATTATGCCGTTATTTATAAAAACTTTAATTTGTCGTTTTCTTCATCCGATAGTTATTCTGTTATGGGCCCACAAAAGGTTGCGCCGTCGTACGAATATTCCCCGACAGAAAGAATATTCCACGACCAAACGAATATTCCACGACAAAAATGAGTATTTTATAACCACTTGCTTATTTTGAAAAAAATTTATATATCACCCTTAACTTTAACCTTTTATCAATTTAATCATTTACTGAATTGTAATTATAAGAAAAATTGAATACTTTTATTTCATAAAATTTGGGGTCTTACAATCTCCCATCCTTATGAAATTTCGTCCTCGAAATTTACGTACCTAGTATTTCAAAAAGTTGAGAATACCTTGCTTTCATTTCAGATTCTATTTCCCGGGTCATCATGATTTCTCCATTACTCATCTCCCGTGATACTTCATTTGCGTTCCTCATTTGTTGGGAAGTCATGACAACCGCTATCCCTCGAACTACTCGGCTGTGACTTGTCTGAGGCAGCATTTGGCGTCATCACTACCGTTGGAACATACTTTTCTATAGGGCATATTCCTCCCTCAACTGCCTCTTCGTACTCCTGATTCATGATCTGAATCATCAATCTTCGATCCATATCAAATTCAGGTTGACCACTCTATACAGGGTTATTCAAAACTCGATGTTGGGTTCTCTCGATTGCTTTCCAAAAGAGAAATTCATGTCATCTATTTTAGTCTTCTTAGATCGGACATCTCTTTCCATAATATCCACGTGTCGTGTAGCTTTTACTCATGCATCACTCATTCTTACTCGTTCAATTTTTTCTTCTTTCAACTCAGATTCCATCTTTATCATCTTATACTCTGCCAAAGAATGTTTCTGTTCAAGCATCACATATCGGGTAACACAAGCTTGAATTATTGCATCCTTTTCTTCCACGACCGCCTGTCGTTCTTCAGCCTGCTCTTCTAACTCATGAATACAATTTTGAAATTCTACATTTTGATCATATAATACCTCTAATAAACTCTCCTCAGGTACCTCTTCTTACTCATTCTCAACTGTCACCTCTGTGACTATCTCGGGTGCAACTATCAATTCTTCACTCACCACATGGATATCTCTAATTCCTTCTTCGTCTGACATCACATTATCATGGTTAGTGATTAGAGGTATCCCCACAGTCTCATTCACTCCATTGTTAGCATTCTCAGCTGCCATTCTCAAATACTGCCATAAAACAAGGGTTAATTATGCAAATTAACGTATCACATAATATCCATATATTATGACCAACCAACAATTTAAGCTTAGGTAGGACACACTAGCGAAGGATTTACTCATCTCTCCCCTCCTAGTCCTATTCCCCGATCTCCGCCAGAGATCATATCCCTAAGCTCTGATACCAAATGTAATGACCCAAAATAGGTCCATTCAATCCAAACCATTCTGAGTCGCCAAATACATGGTATATAAAATAACTACAACTTTATTACAACAATTGTCGTGCAAAATACAACAACACATATACTGTGAGTTTGGATACAAATATATACCAAATGTGACACATGTCCCAACCGTGGATAACACCTGACAATGACACCTTACATAAAGGTATAGTCAAAAACTGTTTTAGAAATTAAAATCTTTGGGAAGTGCTCAAGGAAACCTTCGTACATGGGAGGCCATGCGTCTAGGTTATGATAGATATCATATGTCTAGAGAATTGTCCTTGGTTGACCTAATAGACCTCAAAGAAAAACGAGAAGATTACTATCATATTCTTCTCAATGGTGAGTCTTCTCTTGATTTATCATTATCTCCACTGTCTCAAATTGAGAATTATACTTCAAACAAACACCAAGATTATATAGGTAGTGCTCGTAAATATACTCAGCAAGTGGATGAGCACAACCCTGTCTTATGATGACACTAGTTTGTATGTCATTAGACATCTTGTATGATAGTGGCAAAACACCCTTCCAACGTTGGGTTCGCCTCACCCTATATGATTCACCAAATATAACTACTAAAAGATGTATACAACACACTTGTCTATATTGTTTAGGGAGAACTCCACAGCTAGAGACCACCGTTCTATTCCCTTGTTACCCCCGCTCGACCCAGCTACATTCTTATTACCTGAAAAGAATTATGAAGCAAAAGGGTGAGCACAACTAGCTCAGTAAAGAATATCATGACTAAAGATAATTAAATTATCAATAGCATTCATCAGTAATAAATCAGAGATTTAGAACATATGGTAGATGATAAAACTTTTCAACCATAGTTGCAGCGGAACGAGTAATCCATTAGAAGAGTCAAATAGACTATAAAGTCTATTATCTTCTCTATGTTAAAAATCCACCAACAATGTTTTATCCCTGTAACATCAATCAACAAATCTGGTCCACAATCATATGAATAACTCATAATCATAATTGTAGTTCTAAATTCCTTTTCTCATCTAGGACGAAGATAATTTTCATCACCTATCTTTACCTGAAATATCAAAGATCATGGTTACACCAAATCACATTTCCTGTTCATAATCATACTAATAATTTCATCTTTGCACTACGACCAAAGATATTCATTTGTATCACCAGTTGGTTATGTTCATATCAACACATATTTATCTTTGCACTACTGGCCAAAGATATTCAACAACATGTCATCTTTGCACTACAGGCCAAAGATATTCATCAACAATTCAACTTTGCACTATAGGCCAAAGATATTCCTCAACAGTTCATATTTCCACTACAGGCCAAATATATTCATCAACGGTTCATATTTGCACTACAGACCAAATATATTCATCAATAGTTCATATTTGCACTACAAGCTAAATATATTATTATGTCAAAGAAATATATAATCATTTCAGAATTTATATAAACAATAATTATAACCATGTTGATCATTTCACCTCTGTACTTAAGCTAAAGATATTCAATTATAAATTCAATGGTCATGATCATACCATAAATCTACCCATCTTTACACTCAAGTCAAAGAGAAATATCATCATTAGGGTTATAAAAATGTTATATATGATAATAAAAATAATATGATCAACATATAGTTTTAATCTCAAGAGTAATATTCATAAATCAACTATAATTTGGTTAGAAAAATAAACCAATTTTGTCGTGAATAGTACCCGTGAATAGTAACTCATGAATAGTAACTCATGAATAGTAACTCGTGAATAGTAACCCCGACATGAAAAAGGTAGAAATTCTATAATAAAATCCATACCAATATTTCGGTATAATGATATTGAAAGAATAATATTTCTTAAGCTTATAAACAATTTATTTTAATTGTTTACACTTTACTAAATAATGCATTTAATCATTCTAAAATGCCAAACTCATAAGATTTCATCACCAATAACCAAAACCCTCATCAAAAATCTGCATATACCTCATATAGGATTCTCAAGCCATAAAATCTTATTTTCCAATTTTCTTACTTCACATAACATATTTAATTCATTTACTCATAAATAATCCATTTTCATAAAAATACCAAATCAGTTCTAAAAAAATATTTCTTTTATGAGATTTAGCAGAATATAGTCTCATATTGAACATATATTTTTCTCAGAATTTTTAAAATTCATTTATTATTTTTCATATGGCCAAAACCGCCGAATATTAAAACATTTATCATAAATTGTACTTTTATCCAAAAATTCAGAAATTTACAAAATATACTCATATTATATATATGTACTCCCAATAAAAATTTCATCAATTTTGGAGTTAACCACAAGGAGTTATAAGCGATTACTTTTAAAATAGTCTTTTCCCATAAAATTCACAACTCTTAATTTATATATCCAAAAATCGCCATTTTTGGACACAATCAATAAAACTCATCAAATTATCATTCCAAATTTTTCCAGAATTTTTAAAGGTCTGAAAAGTTACGAAACATGAAAAACATCACAACCCTTAAAATCCCTTACCTCAAAAGAGCAGTACTTCTGACTGGAATAACGCTGAACGAACTTGCACCGTATAGCAACACTCAAGATTCAAGAATACACTTGATAATATAGAGAGAGAAATAGAGAGAAAACTTTAGTTTCTGGTGTGATTTTCAATTCTAACCTAAGCCCTTTATTTATAGGAAAATGCTAGAACGCCATAGGAGACTAAATTAATAAAATATTAATTTATTTTTCTTATTCCACACCAACCTTCACTAACAAATTTTGAAAGCCATCTTTGGTCAAAAACATCAGTCACCCATGTGCCAACAACCACAAAAACGTTTTTCTTAAATAAAATAATTAAAATTTCTAAAAATCAATTATTTCGGAACTCCGGAACTTCAATAATTCACAATAAATAGCTCTTTTATCAGAAAATTCGAATCTCGCGTGTTTTTATAGGAAATTCAATTATCTACAACTTTGCAGAAGGAATTTTTTCCAAATTCCAAACAGAAATTGACCGAAATCCACAAACGGATGATTTTAAACACCGTTTCAACACCTTTTAAAATTCATAACAAATTATACGTTCGATTTTAACGGTTCATAATTTGTGGACATATACTCCACTTATATATGTATAACATATCCAAAAAACACAACGATCCAACGGTCGGATTAAAATTATAACTCACACAGTAAAGCTTTAAGAACACCGATTTGAGTTTTTTAATACCTCCAATCCGACAAAATACTGATAAAACACCTCAACATTAATTCCTTCATTTGTAACCACATAAATAAATCCATTATTTATATCCGCATCAAATAAATATTTTATTATCATATAAATCAATAATTAATTATTCATAAATAATATTACATAATCACAATTATGACAACCAGGCCGTTCCCAGGAAAGAGGGGGCTTTCCAATTAGGATTTCTCCTTACTTGCGCGCAATTAGGTGACCAAACCTCTCCTTAGACAGAACTTTCTAGACATTGCCAATAATGTTATCTAATAATATTATTCATATAATATGAATTATTGTTTCGATAATGGAAAATACTGTGTAGTGACAATTATTAAAACAACAGTAATATAAAATATCAACGCAGTAATTATTGAATCAATAAAATATAATACTGAACAGTAATTACTGTAAAAATTATTGAGTAGTGCCTTCTTACGTAAGAATCAATAATTCAAAAATACTGTGCAATACCGTGTGCTACTGTGCAACAACGCGTATTACTTTACTTTACCCATGGGGTATTCCAACAGTGTTAACAGTAACGATTACGCCGTTATTTATAAAAACTTTAATTTGTCGTTTTCTTCATCCGACAGTTATTCTGTTATGGGGCCCACAAAAGGCTGCGCTGTCGTACGAATATTCCCCGACAGAAAGAATATTCCACGACCAAACGAATATTCCACGACAAAAATGAGTATTTTATAACCACTTTCTTATTTTGAAAAAAATTTATATATCACCCTTAACTTTAACCTTTTATCAATTTAACCATTTACTGAATTGTAATTATAAGAAAAATTGAATACTTTTATTTCATAAAATTCGGGGTCTTACATTAACTACACGTTCTGGGGGTAGACGGGGAAGTTCTTCAGGAAATACATCAGGAAATTCACTAACAACAGAAAATATTATTCAAATCTGACGTGTCTTTATTCAAATCCATAACATGGGCTAAGAAATCTTGACATCCGTTTTTCAATAAACGAATGACTTTATGGCTTGATATGACAGTGATTGATTTTAGTGGTTTTGTTACTTAAATTTGCAAAACAGGTTGGTTAGGAATATGAAAACTAACAACCTTACGAAAACAATCAATTTTGGCATGATGAGTAGTGAACCAATCAAATCCTAAAATCACTTCAAATGAAAGTATCTTTAAAGAGATAAGATCAACAGGTAATGTGATGGTGCCAACTTGGATCAAATAAGATTTATAAACAGTGGATATAATAAAAGTTTCTCCTAACGGAGTCTCCACAAATAAGTAAAAGTCTAATTTCTTCGGAATCAAGTTTAAACGTTGAGCACAAGCAGGAGATATAAATGAATAGGTAGAATTGGTATCTAGTAAGGTATAAACTTCCCAAGAGTTTATGACTAGCTTACCCCTGATCACCTCGTTCGGGTTCCTCACATTTTGGCCAATAACGACAAACGTTCTTCCAGGAACCGCTGACTATAACTTGTCTGGGATAGCCTTTTGAGTCACCATCCCCGCAGGACTTGGTTTCGCTACAGTATAATCTCGAGCGATATGTCCTTCCTTTCCATAATTATAACATACCTTGAACTGTTGTGGACAGTTTGGGCTGATGTGTCCCTCTTTTCTATATTTATAGCATACGACCAGTGGTCGTTCTCCTCCCTTAGAAACAGTTGATACTGGTGCTGACATCTTCACATTGTCATTGTTGAATCTCATCTTTTTGAAATTTCCACTTGAATCGCCTCTCCTATTATCATGGCCACGATTACCACCAGAGTGGTTACGACTTTTGTTTGTATTTTTCCCTCCCCGCTGGTTATTATTGCTCTAATGACTGCTGTCACTGGTATGACCCTGGTTGTGGTCGTCCCTCGGTTGAACATACTCATTATCTCGCTCTAATAATTCAGCCCTATTGACAACATCTAAATATAGAGAAAATTTATGAGAAATGAGATATTGACGTATGTTGGATTTTAAACCTTTCAGACACATTCGCGTCATAAATTCCTCATTCTCCACCAAATGAGATGCAAACCTGGATAACTCCGCGAACTTCGCCTCATACTGTGACACCGTCATGTTGTTCTGTTCCAGTCTAATAAACGCCACCTCCTTCATATGATGAATACTTTCAGGAAAGTACTTGTCATTGAACAGTTTCTGAAATGTCTCCCAAGACATGCTGAGTGTGGCTAGCTGTGTACGCTTCACAGATTCCCACCAGTAATTTGCCTCACCACGGAATATAAAGGTGGCAAATGGAACCTTTTGTTCCTCTGTGCATCCCGAGATATCGAATATCTTGGTCATCTACTTGACCCACATTTTGGCCTTAATTGGGTCTGGCTTTCCCAAAAATTCTGGTGGTCCAAACTCTTTGAACTGCTTGGCTGTGATAAACCACACATTTCTATCATTTTCACCTAAATTTTGTACACAAGTCTCCCTCGTCTGATTTTGTATGAACTGTAAAAAGCTTCTAAACATCCCATCGTTCATCGTCTGATTAGTGGCGTTGTTTACAGGAGGAACATTTCCATCCTGTTGCATGTTCTCTTGGTTGTTGATTAAAGGCGTTTCCACGGTCTCATTCACTCCATTGTTAATATTTTCAGATGCCATTTTTAAATACTGCCACAAAACAATGGTTAGTTAAAGAAATTGACATTCAATATAATAACCCTATACTCTGACCAACCAACAAATAAGCTTAGGTAGGACATACTAGCGAAGGATTTACTCGTCTCTCCCCTCCTAGTTCTATTCCCTAATCTCCGCCCGAGATCATATTCCTAAGCTCAGATACCAACTGTAACGCCCCCAAAATAGTTATACATCACCCATTCTGAGTCGCCAAATATATGGTACAGAAATAAATACAACTTATTAATACAATTGTCGTGCAAAATACGACAACACGTAAACTGTGAGTTTAAATACAAATATTGTCTTCTGGACAGTATTCACACCCAAATAATTCATCATTACCATTATTGATACATTATTTTACAAAAATAGTGAGGACTACTAAAACAACTTTCTAGAACCATCATTTTATACCCCTACTAGTACTCGCTACATTCTTGCCTCCTGAGGAAAAGGGTGAGCTCAACTAGCCTAGTAAAGAATATTATGACTAAGATGATATAGAACAAAAAATCGTTAGTCCTCAACAGGGAAAAATCTGATAGAATATAATAGACAACAAGTTTTAGATCAATATTCGCAGCGGAAATAACAATTCATTAGAAGAGTTAAGTAGAGAATGAAATCTACTATCATCTATGAATTTAAAAGTCCATCATCAATATTTTATTCCTATAACATCAATCAATATACATCTTGAATCAAATATTCATCTTTGCACTACAGGCCAAAGATATTCATCATTTGGTCATGTTCATCTCAACACCTGTTCATCTTTGTAGAACGGGCCAAAGATATTCATCAGAAAATCATTCATCTTTGCACTAAAGGCTAAAGATATTCAGTAATATTATCATTTAGGACTGAGGATAATGAAAAATATTTTAAAGAAAACGAATCCAGTGAGACAAAATAACAAATATTAAGGATTCGTACTTTAGTTTATCCAAGTTCAAAAATACTCCAAAATAAACCATTATGGAGCAAGATTCAAAAATGAATATAAAAACATGGATACAATCAAGTATAGTACCCATAGTAGACATCTTGGATAAAGAACAAAAATTTAATTTTTCTGTGAATAATGTCATATTCGTGAATAGTACCGTATACGTGAATAGTGTCGTATCATAAATAGTAACCCAGACACAGAAAGAGAAGAATTTCACAAGAAAAATCTTACCAATATTCCGGCATAATGATATTGAAAGAAATAATATCATTTATAAAAAAAATAACATCCCTTACCACAAAAGAATAATACTTCTGGCTGGAATATCAGATATAACGCTGAAGAGAACTTGCACCGTATAGCAACACTCAAAGTATCAAAATACTCACAAGAATACGCTCGATAATATAGAGATAAAAAAATTTCAGTTTTTGGTGTGATTTTCAATTCTAACCTAAGCAACCTATTTATAGGAAAATGCTTAAAACACCAAAGCAGAAAATTTAATAAAATATTATTATTTTTAAAAAAATTCACGCCCACCTCAAGAGAATCTAATTTCAGCATGTTTACAACACTTGTGGGACCCACCAAAATAATAAAAACATTTATTTTTAAAAAAACTAAAACTTCAAAAATCAATTATTTCAGAACTTCAATAATTCATAATAAATAGTACTTTTATCAGAAAAAATCGAATCTTATGTCTATTTCATAGGAAATTCAATTCTCTACAACTTTGTAAGTTTAAGTTTTTCTAAATTCCAAACAGAAATTGACCGAAATCTATATACGAACTATTTTACAGGCTATAATCAAATTTTAGTCAAAAATGGGGCCCACCAACATTTTTAACAAGTTTTTATCATTTATTGTAACAAAAATACTCTTCCTCCTCATTTATTCATATATCACATATTCATTGTAAAAATATCACTATTATTATATTATTATAAATAATAATATATTTAAATGAATTATTTTATCAAAAAAGATAAAATATTAATTTTCAACAATTGTCACTTTTCTAAAAATTCCTCCATTTATATCTACATAAATAAATATTTTTCTTATCATATAAATCAATAATTCATTATTTATAAATAATATTACAGAATCACAATAATGACAACCAGGTCGTTCCTAGGAAAGAGGGGCTTTCAAATAATAATTTCTCCTTACTCGGGTGCAATTAGGTGACCAAACCTCTCCTTAGACAGAACTTCCTTAGACATTGTCAATAATGCTATCTAATAATATTATTCAAATAATATAAATTATTGATCTAATAATAAAAAATATTGTGCAGTGACAATTATTGAAACAACATTAATATAAAATATCAACGTAGCAATTATTGAATCAATAAAATATTGAATAGTAATTACTGTAACAATTATTGAGTAGTGCCTTCTTACGTAAAAATCAATAATTAGTGCAATACCGTGTGCTACTATGCAACACCGCGTATTACTGTGTTTTAACCACCGGGTATTCCAACAATGTTAACAATAACAATTACGCCGTTATTTATAAAAAACTCATACTTGTCATTTTCTTCATCTAATCGTTTTCCGTTATGGGCCCCACACAAGGCTACGTCGTCGTACGAATATCCTCCGATAGTAAGAATATTCCATGATCAAACGAATATTCCCCGACAACAATGAATATTTTATAACCACTTGCTTATTTAAGATATTTACATATTTTACCCATAACTTATCACGTTAATCAAATCAACCCTTACTATTTCAAAATAATAAATAGAGGAAATTCAATTTCATTTATAAAAAATTGGGGTCTTACAAGAATGAAAGAAAAATACACTTCTATTTATAGAAGATTTCTAGCTTAGCCCTTGCAATGGGAAGATGCAAGTGGCTTGATGATTGGTGATGTGAAAAGAAAAGTGATTTGATGCCTGTAATGTGAAACAACAAGTGGTTCGACGCCTGTAATGTGAAACGACAAGTGGTTCGACATCTGTAATGTGAAACGACAAGTTGTTCAACAAATGTAATATGAAACGACAAGTGGTTTGACGTCTGGTAAAGGCAAGTACTATTGGTGAAAGTAACTCTTAGATGATGACATATGGGCCCCATAGAAAAAACCAAATTTACAACAAACGTCTCATAACAGACTTCTTATTTATATCAAAGATTGAATAAATATTTACCACAAATCATTTTATCTTCAATCAACATATTTTTTTTAATCTTTCAACAATTATTCATCATTAATATTATAACTCACAATATTGATAACTAGATCATTCCTAGGAAAGAGGGGGCTTTCCGATATGGACTTCTCCTTATTAGGGCGCAATTAGGTGACCAAACCCCTTTCCTCAACAGAACTTTCTAGAAATCGTCAATAATTTAAATAAAAATCTGAATAACTTTATCGTCTCAATTATTGATTTAATAATATAAAATATTGTGCAGATGATATTGTGACAATAATTAAATCAATAACGTGAAATACTATGCATCAATTACTGTAGCAATAATTGAGTATAACTGAGTGACTTCTTACGTAAGCATCAATAATCAATACCGTGTGCTACTATGCAACCATGCGTATTACTGTACTTTTATCATCGGGTATTTCAACAGTTAACGGTAAAACGTTCGCCGTTATTTTTATAAAAAGATAATATTGTCGTTTTCTAACTCCGACAATAATTTTGTTGTGGGGTCCACCAATGATTGTGTCATCGTACGAATATTCCCCGACAAAAAGAATATTCTCTGACCAAACGAATATTTTATAACAACTTATTTTACTTTGAAAAATTTTCACATATCACCCTTAACTTAGTCCTTTTATCAATTTAACCATTTACTAAATCAAATAATAATTATAAGAAAATTGAATACTTTCATTTCATAAAATTTGAGGTCTTACAAGCTCCCCTCCTTATGAAATTTAGCCCTCGAAATTGGGGTACGTACCTGGTATGTCGAATAGGTGAGGATACCTTGATTTTATTTTAGATTCTAACTCCCAGGTCATTTCCTCAACATCGTGGTTTCTCCATAAAACTTTGACTTGAGGTATAATCTTGGAGTGTAGAATATGTTCCTTCTTATACAAGATTTTAACAGGTACCTCCTCATAAGTTAAATCTTCAGCTACCTCGTTTGGTTCTAATTCAATAGTGTGGTTCGGGTCTTCCATATATTTACGTAACATAGATATGTGAAAAATGTTATGAACACACGACATACTTGGCGGTAAAGCGAGTCTATAGGGCACAGTTCCTACTTGATTGAGGATTTTAAATAGGCCAATAAAATCATGGGTTGAGATTTTCTTTCTTTGTCGATTCTTACTTCTAGAATAACGCCCTCTTGTACCTTCACATTCATCAGCTCTGAGTCTGTAGCTTGAGCGGCTTTAACTTTATTGATTAAAGTGGGTTCTACTCGTATATTTGATATCATCATGTGGATCGCTAGAGTCTTTAACTTTATCTCTATCCTTTGCAAGTCATACAAAATGGGCATCTGCGTTGACAATATCGCACTCATACCTACATATGATCTTCTACTCAACGCGTCATCTACTACATTCGCTTTTCCGGGATGGTATTGAATGGTATGGTCGTACGTAATCGTTTAACAGCTCGAGCCAACATTTTTGGTGCATAATGCGTTCGTTTTAGGTGAAAAAAATATTTGAGGGTTTTGTATCAGGTTCAAAGTCGATACAAAATTCGATTTCACGCTCTGGGGTAGGCTTGGAAATTCTTCAGGGAATACCTCAGGAAATTTATTAACAATAGAAATATCATTCAAATCTGACGTATTTTTGATTAAATCTATGATATGAGCTAAGAAAGCTTGACATCTATTTTTCAATAAACGAATGGCTCTATAGCTTGATATGACAATGATTGAATTTAATCGTTTGGTTACTTGAATTCGCATAATAGGTTGGTTAGGAATATGAAAGCTAACAACATTGCGAAAATAATCAATTTTATCATAATGAGTGGTTAACCAATCAATTCCTAAAATCACATCGAATGCAAGTATTTTCAATGAGATAAGATCGACAGGTAACGTGTGGTTGTCGATTTGAATCAAACAAGACTTATAAACAGTGGATGTAATAAAGGTTTCTCCCAACGTAGTTTCAACAGATAAATCAAAGTCTAATTTCTCTGGAGTCAAATTTAAACGTTGAGCGCAAGTAGGAGAAATAAAAGAATGGGTACACTACAAAAAAAATGGGCCTTTAGCAACGATTTTTCGGGTAACGACTTTATAAGTCGTTGGTAAAAGTGTATGTTTAGCAACGAAACTTGTCCTTCGTTGCATATTTTGTCAGGCTTTCATTTTTTGCAACGAAATTCATAAGTAGATGCAAATTTTGGAAACAAAATTCGTTAGAAATTCGTTGCAAAATTTTTAACCACTTGATTTGTCCTCATCGTGGGCAACGAAAGTTTTTTTGTTGCTATATTTCGTTGCCTAATATAGACAATATTCATTGGCAATAATTTTCATTTTCGTTGCATATTTTATACAACTTTTTGCAACGACTATTAACATGTTACCTTAAATTAAGATGATGATGATGATAATAATAATAATAATAATAATAATAATAATAATAATAATAATAATAATAATAATAATAAATGTGACGCCCCCAAAATAGCTATACATCACTCATCTTGAGTCGCCAAATACATGATACAAAACTTAAATACAACTTAATTATACAACTGTCGTGTAAAATACGACAAAACATAATCTGAGAGTTTTAAAACGAATATTGTCATCTAGACAATATCCACACTCAATTGAGTCTTCATTATATTTATTATCACACTATTTAACAGAATAGTGAGAACTATTAATGCTATCATCTGGACCGTCACTCCGTTCCCCGAGTAGTCCCAGTTATATTCTCATTTCTTGAAGAGAACAATGAAAGCAAAGGGTGAGCTCAACTAGCCCAGTAAGAAATATTATGACTAAGATAATGTAGAATAATTTATCGTTAGCCTTCAACAGTGTTAAACTGATAGAATATAATAGACAACAAGTTTAACTGCAACGGAACAAACAATCCATTAGAAGAGTCAAGTAGAGCATAAAATCTACTATCGTCTATGATTTAAAAGGTTTATCATCAATTTTATCGCTGAGACTTAGATTAATAAATAATACACATCATCGAATAATAATAATAATAATAATATATTTAGTTTAATGTGGAGATTTAAGATGGGTATATATATATATGTATATATATATATATATATATATATATATATATATATATATATATATATAGATGGTAATAGAATTTATGCTATCACTGAGCCAATTTAATTTATTAGTTAACTAAACTACCGCCATAACTTGTAGGGGTAGACAGTGTAGCACATGAGCAAATGAGCAAGTGAGCGATGAATGAGTAATATCTATGCTTCCCAATGTTTCCTATTTCTAGATAGAAGTAAGATATACTTACAAGTACTCCCTCACTCTGAGAATGAAAGTGATGATTGATTTTATACGAATTTTAAAAAAATGTTAAATGATAAAATTATTCATATTTAAATTCTCAACTAATTGTATATTTTTCTATACATGACTAGTGATATTATATAAATAATAAAAATATGACATTTAATACTAAGGATACTACACACAAATTTTTGTAAAAAAAAAGATTATTTAATATAAGTAAATATTTAACTTTAGATTACATAAAATAATAAGAACTTTTATTCTTAGACGGATGGAGTAACGTAAATCATGAACATATTTTTATGTCAAAAAATATAACATAAAAAGAAAAATAGTAATGGTATACCCCTAGCTATTTCTAGTTCTCCTTTTACCTTTTTTCCAAATATATTATAAAATTAAATTATAATACTATCAGTTCTAAGAGAAAACATAAAAGATGAAGAAAAATTTATTATGTTTTATGAACTAAAACAAAATAAATTTATTTAAAAATAACTTATAAGTCAATCCTAATAAGTTAGTTTGACCCATATTAATATAATATCAAATTTATCCCTATTTTATTTAATTTAAAAAAAGAATTTGTAAAAAAGAAGAGTAAGATGCAACGTCACTTTAATTGGCGTTAGAATTTTTATTTTTTATTGCTGAAGTCTTATATACTCCTTCATTTCTAATGTCGATGACAGAGAATAAATATAAAAAATATTGATATTTGTAAACAAGTACAAGAGATTAAATAAATTAAAAAAGAGATATTCCAACGTCAGTTAAAATAATGTTACTTCTTAATTCTTTTTTACAAATTTATTTTATAAAAAATTTTAGAAAAAGTTATAAAAAAAATCTCACTCTTGGGTTTATGGCTGAGCAAAAAATGGGTATAACCAAATTACCAAACTGAACCAAAATAATTTAACCAATTTTTTTTTATAATTCGGTTATTATTAACAATTCGGTTATATCCGATTTTTTTACGATTTTTAATATGGATTTTAATTTTGAGGTATTCGGTTACACTGAATAACCAAATAAAGTCCAAGTTAAAATAAGGCTTAAATGTGAATTAATACCCTAAACTATAGGCCATATTCCACTTCGGTGATCCACCTTTTAATTTTGTCAATTAGATGATTAAACTATTATTTTTTTCCAATTGCAATAAATTGAACCTGTCACATCAAAAATTGTTAACGTGACAACTTGTGTGGGGACTTAGGATGCTGATGTGGCAAAAAAATTAATTTTTTAATAATAAAATAAACAAATCTGATTTAATATGGTGTAAAATGGTCAAATAACAAATTAAAATAACAAATTAATACAAAACAAATAATAACATAAAATATATCCTACCCTTATATTACATTCGATCAAACACACTCAGTCGATCTAAACCAAGCCCCAAATCGCTCGAAAAACCCTAGCTCAACAACTTCAACAACTATGAAGAATTTTTGAGAATCCATCGCCTAATTTTAGTCTCCAGGCCTTCCCATTCCAGCCTTTGGATATCACCAATGCTCAATTTCTCAACTCTTAGTCTACGAAAGATCGAGTCCAACATAGATTTCCGAACACTTCCATACACTTGCACGCACTCCCATAAATATCCTGCGGAGATCATTCACCCAGCTATGCTTCGAAGATCAGAAACAGTCTTGCAAGGTATGAGATCAAGCTCCCGTATATTGTTCGTAGATCTGTAACTAGCACTACTTCTACTGCTTTCTATCGCACCTAATTCTTGTAGGTCGATCATATTCTGGGATTTTAGCTATGCCTAATGCCCTTGTGGTGTTTGAAAAATTGTCTCAGTGAGGTTGAAATGTGTAAAACTGAGAATTAGCTTATCATTGGAATCAAATATTGTATATATATATATATATATATAAATTATAAGATAGCTCGATTCATGTGGGAGGTTTAACATGAATATGTATTTCAACTGTTAACATGTACTTATAATTTATTGTTCGTGTTTTGGAGAATAGGATCTAATTTATTATTTAACTATATTGATGTGGCATTTTTGTGAAATCCCAGATTTTATGAATAAAGAATTAATTTTCTCGAAATAATTTTTTAATATTATGGTGTGAATTTGAGATAATATTATAGTTGTGGGTAGTATTTATAAATTTTGCAAAGTATGCAAGTTGTTATATTATATTCGATTGGTCAGGGAATATTCTGTGTCGAAAAATATTCGTATGACGGTACAATTATTGGTGGACCCCACAACGGAATTATTGTCGGATTGAGAAAATGACAAAAATATTTTATTAAAAATAACGGCGGAAGTTTTACCGTTGATACTGTTGAACTACTGGGTAGTAAAAGTACAGTAATACGCATTGTTGCATAGTAGCACACGGTATTGATTATTGATATTTATGTGAGAAGTCGCTCTGTTTGATTCAATTATTGTCGATTAATAATATGAATTATTATAGCGATGATGACGTTTTGTTTTATTCGTATTATTAACGTAATAAAATAGAAACATCTTTTTATATAAAACAGAATACTTTATTAAAGTTATTCTATAAATAGAATATATTATATTTTATTTTGCATAGTGTTGCATAGTGTTTGCATAGTAAAAATCTTTTTATATAAATAGAATATATTATATTTTATTTAAAAGATTTTTCTTTAAATATGGACCGTCAGACTAAAGTAAATCAATCTGGACCGTTTATGGATTAGTTACTATGCATTCCGTTTTCCTATAAATAGTAGCTCATTCCTTCATTATTTTCTTACGAATTCACTGAACTCTAGAGAGAGAAACTATAGAGAGATAGAAGAAAAACTTTTTGATACTTAACTTTTCTTTTCCTATATCCAGTTTCTGTTACGGTAAGGGGTGTTATTCTTTCTTATTCATGAAAAGAACTGTTGTTATTCCATTTCTTATTATTTGTTGGAATAATCTGTATACGCGGTCTACCCTATACTTGGTGACATTCTTCTATTATTCTGTTGGAACATCCTGTCTGTGTGTTTTACCCCGGACCTGGTTCCGTCTTTATTATTATTCGTTTGAACATCCTGTTTGTGTGTTTTACACCGGACCTGGTTCCGTCTTTATTACTATTCCGTTGGAACATCCTGTCTGTGTGTTTACACCGGACCAGGTTCCGTTTTTATTATTCTGTTGGAACATCCCGTCGGTGCAAATTTTGCCTGACCAGGTTCCGTTATTATTATTTTGTTGGAATAACCTGTCTATGCGAAGTACCGCATGCATGGTGAATTTTGTTGTTATTCCATTCTTTATTATACTCAGTTGGTTAAAGTTTTGACTTCTATACTCCATGAAATTAGTAGAATATCCTTGATATTTGCGCTTCATCCAATATCTTTTCATGGAAATATTCTTCTGATCATTCTTGAACTTTACTCTACAAAGCAGTATCATGTTGACAATTTGGACATTAGTAGTTCTTGGACAAATTAATTCTTGAACTTGTTTTATTGAATTCTTATATCATTGTCATCATCCTCATGTTTATAATATGTTGAAAGTCATCTGTGGCCTGTAGTGCATAGATGGACTTGGCATGATTATGACCAGGGATTATTCGGTGTAATCATGACCGTAATGTTACAAATGATGTGGTAAAAGTCCTCATTGGCCCGTAGTGCATTGATGGACAGTTGTTGGCATGATTATGACCATTGATGAATACACAAATATCCTTGGCCCGTAGTGCATGGAATTTGTGGTCGTGACCCTAAGAATATCCTTGACCGTAGTGTAGGGATGATGTGGATTATTTATTATGCTGAGTCTCAGCGATAAAAGTGATGAAAAACTTTTTAAATCATAAAAGATAGTAGATTCTATTCTCTACTTGACTCTTTTAATGGATTGCTTGATCCGCTGCTGTTAAACTTGATGTTGTTATATTTTATCAGTTTAATACTGTTGAAGGCTAACAATAATTTATTATGCATTATCTTAGTCATAATATTTCTTACTGGGCTAGTTGAGCTCACCCTTTCTTTCACTGTTCTCTTCAGGAAATGAGAACATAGCAGGGACTTGTCGGGGAACGGAGTGACGGTTCAGAGGATATCATTAATAGTCCTCACAATTCTGTGAAATAGTGTATTAATAATTGTAATGAGGACTCTTTTTGAGTTTGTATAATCTCTAGTAGACAATAATTGTATTCAAACTCACAGTTACGTTTTGTCGTATTGTACACGACAGTTGTATTAGTAAGTTGTATTTGAATTTTGTACCATGTGTCTGACGACCCAAGATGGGTGATGTATACCTAATTTTAGGGGAGTCACAGTTAGTATCAAAGCTTAGGGATATGATCCCTGGCTAAGATGTGAGACTAGAACTTGGAGGGGAGAGACGGGGAAATCCTTCGCTAGTATGACCTACTTAAATTTATTTTGTATTTAAATTGGTTGGTCAAAGTTTATAGATATTATGTTACATGTCAATTAATCTTTGTTTTGTGGCAGTATCTGAAAATGACATCCGAAAATGTTGAGAATAACAATGGAGCACAAGAGACCGTTGAGTCTCCACATATCAATAATCAGGAGAATGTACATCAGGAAGGCGACAATCCTCATGCAAACAACAACACTGACCAAATGATGAATGATGGATTGTTCAGAGGCTTTATGCAATTCATGCAACAGCAAGCGAGAGCAGCTCCTGTTCAAAATGTAGGTGGAAACACTGGAAATTCACGGGCGGTCACCGCTAAACAGTTCAAGGAGCTGGGACCACCGGAGTTTAAGGGAGAGCCAAAACCACTTATTGCGGAAGCATGGATAAAGCAGATCACCAAAATATTTGATGTCTTGGGATGCTCCGAGGAGCAAAAAGTTCCCTTTGCCGCCTTTATGTTGCGCGGAGAGGCAGATTACTGGTGAGAATCGGTAAAAAATACTCAACCTGCCGTACTAAAGATGTCTTGGGAGAAGTTCCAAGAGCTGTTCAACAACAAATACTTTCCCGAAAGTATTCGTCACATGAAGGAGGTGGAGTTTATCAAATTGGAGCAAAACAATATGATCGTGTCGCAATACGAGGCAAAATTTGCGGAGTTATCCCGATTTGCGTCCCACTTGGTGGATAATGAAGAGAGAATGACACGATTATTTTTAAGAGGTTTAAAGCCGGAGATACTTCAACATCGTATTTCTCATAAACTGTGTTTGTATTCAGATATTGTAAATAGGGCTCAGTTGGTAGAGCGCGATAACGAGTCAACACAATCAAAAGAGAGCAGCCGACAAAATGATAATACCTGTGAGAGCAGTCATCGAAGCGGTGACAACAAGCGTGGAGGAAATCAATAGGCCAGAAATGGTAACCACTTTAGTAATAATCATGGCCAAAATAATAATAATGGACATTTCAAGAAGAGAAGGTTCAACAATGACGTAAAGACGTCGGTACCAGCACCCGTTTTAAAGGAAGAAGAACGACCACCGGTCGTATGTTTAAAATGTGGACAGGAGGGACACATCCGTCCCAACTATACGCAGTAGTCCAAAGCATGTTTTAATTGCAGAAGAGAAGGTCACCTAGCTCGATTTTGTCGTATGATGAAGTCAATTTCAGCTGGGATAATGATGCCAAAGGATGTCCCAGACAAGCCAAAACCGGTAGGTTAAGAGAGAGCGTTTTTTTTTTCTCGTGACGAGGAACCTAAATAAAATTATCACGGGTAAGTTAATCATAAGCTCTTACAAAGTCTATACCGTGTTAGATACCGGGTCTACTCACTCTTTTATTTCACCTAGTTGTGTTCAATGTTTGTACTTAACTCCGGAGAAGTTAAACTTTGATTTATCTATTAAAACTCCATTGGGAGAAACCTTCATTACCTCCACTGTTTATAAATCTCATTTGATTCAAATAGACACTTTCACGTTACGTGTTGATCTTGTCTCTTTGAAAATACTTGCCTTTGATGCGATTTTAGGAAATGATTGGTTAACTACTCATCATGTTTTTCGTAAGGTTGTTAGCTTTCATATTCCTAACCAACCTATTATGCGAATTCAAGCAACCAAACCACTAAATTCAATCATTGTCATATCAAGCCATAAGTAAAGAGCCCCGATCCTTTTGTTGATGACTTCCTTGTGTGGAATGCACCGAAGCCAGACTTTCTGTAGGCGACGTCGTGAATGACGATAACAAGTTGATAGGTATCATTGTGAGGTGCTATCTAGGTTAAGGGATAGAAGTCACAGTTGGTATCAATGTGACGTACTATCCAAGTCTTGGATGTGAGTAACAGTTTTGAATGATATTTTTATCATTAATAAATCTCTTGACGTATTCCTGAAGACTTCGTAGCCTACCCCAGAGCGTGATATCGAATTTTGTATTGACACCAGTACAAAACCCATTTCTTAAACCCTCAAAATAATTTTTTCAACTAAAACGAAAGTAACATGCACCAAAGACGTTGACTCGAGCTGTTGAAGATTACGATCGTACTATTCAATATCATCGTGGAAGAGTGAACGTGGTAGCTGACGTGTTGAGTAGAAGATCGTATGCGTTTACAAGTGCGATGTTGTTAACACAAAGACTCATTTCGTATAACTTGCAAATGATGAAGATAGAGTTAAAGACTCTAGGGACCCACATGAAGATAACAAATATACGAGTAAAATTGACTTTAATCGATAAAGTTAAAGACGCTCAAGCTACACACCCGGAGCTGATGAATGTGAAGAAGAAGGTTCAAGAGGGCGTTATTCTAGAAGCTCGACGAAGAGAGGAAATCTCAACCATTGATTTAATTGGCCCGTTTGAAATCCTCGATGAAGTAGGAACTGTGGCTTATAGACTCGTTTTACCGCCAAATATATTGCATGTTCATAACGTTTTTTTTTCATATCGATGTTACGTAAATATGTGGACGACCCGAACCACATTATTAATTTAGAACCGGACGAGATAGCAGATGATTTAACGTTTGAAGAGATACGTGTTACAATCTTGGATAAGAAGAATCGTATTCAATACTCAAAGGTTATATCTCAAGAGTTAGAATTTGAAGTGAAGTCAAGGTATCCTCACCTGTTCGGCATACCAGGTACGTACATAAATTTCGAGGGCGAAAATCCATAAGGAGGGGAGATTGTGAAATCCCAGATTTTATGAATAAAGAATTAATTTTCTCGAAATATTTTTTTAATATTATGGTGTGAATTTGAGATAATATTATAGTTGTGGGTAGTATTTATAAATTTTGCAAAGTGTGCAAGTTGTTATATTATATTCGATTGGTCAGGAAATATTCTTTGTGTCGGAAAATATTCGTACGACGGTACAATTATTGGTGGACCCCACAACAAAATTATTCTCGGATTGAGAAAACGACAAAAATATTTTATTTAAAATAACGGCGAAAGTTTTACCGTTGATACTGTTGAACTAATGGGTAGTAAAAGTACAGTAATACACGTTGTTGCATAGTAGCACACAGTATTGATTATTGATATTTATGTGAGAAGTCGCTCTGTTTGATTCAGTTATTGTCGATTAATAATATGAATTATTATAGCGATGATGACGTTTTTTTTATTCGTATTATTAACGTAATAAAACAGAAACATCTTTTTATATAAAACAGAATACTTTATTAAAGTTATTCTATAAATAGAATATATTATATTTTATTTTGCATAGTGTTGCATAGTGTTTGCATAGTAAAAAATCTTTTTATATAAATAGAATATATTATATTTTATTTAAAAGATTTTTCTTTAAATATGGACCGTCAGATTAAAGTAAATCAATCTGGACCGTTCATGGATTAGTTACTATGCATTCCATTTTCCTATAAATAGAAGCTCATTCCTTCATTATTTTCTTACGAATTCACTGAACTCTAGAGAGAGAAACTATAGAGAGATAGAAGAAAAGCTTTTTGCTACTTAACTTTTCTTTTCCTATATCCAATTTCTGTTACGGTAAGGGGTGCTATTCTTTCTTATTCATGAAGAGAACTGTTGTTATTACATTTCTTATTATTCTGTTGGAATAACCTGTATACGCGGTCTACCCTATACTTGGTGACATTCTTCTATTATTCTGTTGGAACATCCTGTCTGTGTGTTTTACACCGGACCTGGTTCCATCTTTATTATTATTCTGTTGGAACATCCTGTCTGTGTGTTTTACACCGGACCTGGTTCCGTCTTTATTACTATTACGTTGGAATATCCTGTCTGTGTGTTTACACCGGACCTGGTTCCGTCTTTATTACTATTCCGTTGGAACATCCTGTCTGTGTGTTTACACCGGACCTGGTTCCGTCTTTATTATTTTGTTGGAACATCCTGTCGGTGCAAATTTTGCCTGACCTGGTTCCGTTATTATTATTCTGTTGGAATAACCTGTCTATGCGAAGTACCGCATGCATGGTGAATTCTGTTGTTATTCCATTCTTTATTATACTCAGTTGGTTAAAGTTTTGACTTCTATACTCCATGAAATTAGTAGAATATCCTTGATATTTGCGCTTCATCCAGTATCTTTTCATGGAAATATTCTTCTGATCATTCTTGAATTTACTCTACAAAGCAGTATCATGTTGACAATTTGGACGTTAGTAGTTCTTGGACAAATTAATTCTTGAACTTGTTTTATTGAATTCTTATATCATTGTCATCATCCTCATGTTTATAATATGTTGAAAGTCATCTGTGGCCTGTAGTGCATAGATGGACTTGGTATGATTATGACCAGGGATTATTCGGTGTAATCATGACCGTAATGTTACAAATAATGTGATAAAAGTCCTCATTGGCCCGTAGTGCATTGATGGACAGTTGTTGGCATGACCATGACCATTGATGAATACACAAATATCGTTGGCCCGTAGTGCATGGAGTTTGTGTTCGTGACCCTAATGAATATGCTTGGCCGTAGTGCAGGGATGATGTGGATTATTTATTAAGCTGAGTCTCAGCGATAAAAGTGATGAAAAACTTTTTAAATCATAAAAGATAGTAGATTCTATTCTCTACTTGACTCTTTTAATGGATTACTTGATCCGCTGCTGTTAAACTTGATGTTGTTATATTTTATCAGTTTAATACTGTTGAAGGCTAACAATAATTTATTCTGCATTATCTTAGTCATAATATTTCTTACTGGGCTAGTTTAGCTCACCCTTTCTTTCACTGTTCTCTTCAGGAAATGAGAACATAGCAGGGACTAGTCGGGGAATGGAGTGACGGTTCAGAGGATAGCATTAGTAGTCCTCACTATTCTATGAAATGGTGTATTAATAATTGTAATGAGGACTCCTTTTGAGTTTGTATAATCTCTAGTAGACAATAATTGTATTCAAACTCACAGTTATGTTTTGTCGTATTGTACACGATAGTTGTATTAGTAAGTTGTATTTGAATTTTGTACCATGTATCTGACGACCCAAGATGAGTGATGTATACCTAATTTTTGGGGCGTCACAATTTTCCACCTGAATCTTA
Organism: Panax japonicus; assembly: GCA_020205505.1. NCBI lineage: Eukaryota > Viridiplantae > Streptophyta > Magnoliopsida > Apiales > Araliaceae > Panax > Panax japonicus. The sequence continues at coordinate 31,992,426 of CM035112.1, read as the reverse complement.
TATTATCTAGCAACTTATTCTGCTTGCAGATCTAGCAGATTTGGTAGGCTGCAAACTATTCAATGCTCAATGGAAAAATCTATACATCAGATTTAATTGCAGCACTAGTGATGCTATGGGAATGAACATGGTTTCCAAGGGTGTTCAGAATGTGTTGGAGTTCCTTCAAAGTGATTTCCCTGACATGGATGTAATTAGTATTTATGGTGAGTTCTTATTCTCAATCGAGTTTGGATTTCAATCCTTAAACTGATATAATATTAGTGTAAGATGGCTTGGGGGCACTAAAATTCTTGCAGATGTATAATTGTTTAGCTTTGTTGAATGTGGAACTCTTTCATAGTTGATCCATTGTAACTACGTTAACATGTATATGACTTTTGTGTGCCATCTGATACTTGGGCCATCTTCCATCCCCTTAGATTTTAGTCTATACTATGATTTGGGTAATTAAATTGTTCTTTAGATTACTATGAATCTCTCTCTCTATATATATATATATATAATATAACTTTTCTTCAAACTCAATTTTTTTATTTGGTTCTAAGGTAATTATTTTATTGGTTTATGCACTTTTCCATAATGATGTAAAAAGCTACAATTGCAAGCTATGCAAGTCCTTTTCACTTTTGTTGGTTTAACTTTTGTCTTGACTTTGGAGTCAACTTATTCCTTCTTGGAGCATCTATTATTTTTGAATATGTGCAGGAAGACTGCTTCTACGACCTGCCTTACAATATTGGGTATCAAATTTTTTATGCTACGTTTACGGAAGGCAAGGGATAAAATTATGAAGTGTACTCTCTCTATATATGTAGATATATACTTTGATTGAAGAACTGTGGTAGTTTTAGATGGTTAATTGTAAAGATAATGAATGATTATGTAGTGGATGATTTTATTAAGTTAATAATATTTTAGTTTTTTGTATTTTTGCCATTATTTGCTATGGAGACATTGAGCTAGACAGGTACACAAAAAGAATGTCAAATTTTGATTTGGCAACAATATTATTCGTTTCCAAAGCATTGAACAAGTTTTAATATAGCAACAATTTTTTATACATTTAGCAACAAATTTTCGTTGCTAATGGAATTAAAAATATAATATTTGGTAACGAAAAAGTAACCTAATAACAACGGAGAGGATATTGTTGCTAATACTAACATAAAAGGAAACATTTTTTATCGTTGCAAATCATATCAACTTTCATTGCGCATATAAAGAAATGATAACATATAATGTCGTAGCTAATTGATGACTTTCGTTGCTATTGAAAAATAACCAGCAACAAACATTTTCGTTGCTGATTCAGCATAATGTCGTTGCCAAATAATATAATCAGCAACGAAAATCGTTGCTAAAAAGTTTACATCTCGTAACGAAAGCAAGCTATAATTTACTACAACGAAAAATGTCGTTGCAAAATGGTGTCAATTGCAATGAAAATGCATGGTCGTTGCAAAAAAAAAAGAGTTCATTACATTGCCAATTAGCAAGCTTTTGCAACGAAATGGAGTTTTTAGCAACGAAATTTTAATTTTTCTGCAACAATACATTTTGTTGCTAAAGGATAGATGTCTCTGTACGAAAGCCAAATTTCGTTGTAAAATGTAGTACTTTTGACAACGAAAAAAAAACATTCGTTGCGGAACAATTAGCAACGCTCATTGCGCAACGAAAGATGCAACGATAGTAAAGTCATTGCCAAAACCCTTTTGCAACGAAATTTGGCACCTTTAGCAATGAAAATTGGTTGTTGCTGAAGGTCCATTTTTTTGTAGTGGTAGAACCGGTGTCAAATAAGGTATAAACTTCGCAAGAGTTTATGATTAGCTTACCCGTGATAACTTCATTCGGGTTCCTCGTCATGAAAAACGCTCTCTTAAACTACCGATTTTGAATTGTCTGGGACAACCTTTGGCGTCACCATCCCAGCTGGACTTGACTTTGCTATAAAGGACATTCCACCTTTAATTGCTTCGTCGCATTCCTGATCCATGATTGGAATCATTACTCTCTAATACATATCGAATTAGGGTTGACCGCTCTGCACAGGGTAATTCTGAACTCGATGTTGGATTCTCCCAATTGCTGTCCAAAAAGTGAAATCCATTTCATCTATTTTGGCCTTATTGGATCAGACGTCTTTTTCTACAATATCAACGCGTCGTGCGGCTTTTACCCATGCATCTTCCATTCTCATTCGTTCATTTGTTTCTTCTTTCATCAGAACTTTGATCATAGCATTATTAGATTCCAACTCTAATATCTTATACCCTAACAAAGAGTCCTTCTGTTCAAGTATCGTACATCGGGTAACACAATTTTGAATTGTTACATCCCTTTGCTCAACGACCGCCTGTCGTTCTTCAGCCTGCTCTTCTAACCCATGAATACGATTTTGTAATTCTATATTTTGATCATAAAGTTCTTCTAATAAATCCTCTGCAGGTTCCTCTTCTTCCTCACTCTCAGCTGCTACCTCTGCGACTAGCTCGGGTGCAACTATTAATTCTTCACTCATCACATGGATATCTCTAATTTCTTCTTCGCCTGACATCACATTATTCTGGGTATTGATCGTTGGTGACTCAACGGTCTCATGTGCTTCATTACTGATCTCAAAATTTTCAGATGCCATTTTCAAACACTGCCACAAAACAAGGGTTAATTGCCATGTCATATATTATCCCTATATTCTGACCGACCAATTAAATAGCAAATAAACTTAGGTAGGTCATACTAGCGAAGGAATTACCTGTAATACTCCAAGTTTTATGAATAAAGATTAATTTCTCTCGAAATATATTTTTGAATATTATGGTGTAGATATAATATAATGTTATATTATATCCATGGAAATATTCTTCTGAGCATTCTTGAATTATACTCCACAAAGAAGTATCATGTTGACAATTTAGACGTAATTGATTTCAAGATAAATTAACTTATAAATCTTTAAAAATTTATTCTTGAACTTGTTTTATTGAATTATTATGTCATTGTCATCATCCTCGTGCTTATATTGTGATGAAAGTCATCTTTGGCTTACGTGTATAGATGGACTTGGTATGATTATGACCAAGGATTTTTTTAGTATAATCTTGACCTGTAATGTTATAAATAATGTGGTAAAAGTCCTCAGTAGCCTGTAGTGCATTGATGGACAATTTTTGGTATGATTATGACCAGGGATTATTCGGTATAGTCATGACCATTGATGATTTAATCAATATTCTTGGCCCGTAGTGCAGGGATGACTCGATGATGTGGTTTATTTATTAAGCTGAGTCTCAACGATAAAAATTGATGAAAACATTTTAAATAATAGAAGATAGTAGATATCATGCTCTACTTGACTTTTCTAATGGATTACTTATTCCGCTGCAATTAAACTTGATGTCTATTGTATTTTATCAGTTTAACATTGTTGAAGACTAATGATAATTTATTCTGCATTATCTTAGTCATAATATTTCTTACTGGGCTAGTTGAGCTCACCCTTTGTTTTACTATTCTCTTCAAGAAATGAGAACGTAGCCGGGACTAGTCGGGGAACGGAGTGACGATCTAGATGATAGCATTAGTAGTCCTCACTATTCTGTTAAATAGTGTGACAATAAATGTAATGAGGACTCCATTGAGTGTGGATATTGTCTAGATGACAATATTCTTATTAAAAATCTTAGATTATGTCTTGTCGTATTTCACACGACTGTTGTATAATTAAGTTGTATTTAAATTTTGTACCATATATTTGGCGACTCAAGATGGGTGATGTATACCTATTTTGGGGGCGTCACAGTTGGTATCAAAGCTTAGGGATATAATCCCTGGCTGAGATGTGAGACAAGAACTAGGAGGAGAGAGACGGGGAATTCCTTCGCTAGTATGACCTACCTAAGTTTATTTGGTATTTAATTGGTCGGACAAAGTATAGGGATAATATGTGATATGTTAATTAACCCTTGTTTTGTGGCAGTATTAGAAAATGGCATCCGAAAATGTTGAGATTAACAATGAATCACATGAGACCGTTGAGTCACCACAGATTAATGCCCATGATAATGTGAAACAGGAAGACAATAATCCTCATGTAAACAATAACACCAATGAAATGGTGAACGATGGGATGTTCAGAGGCTTTATGCAATTTATGCAACATCAGGCGAAAGCGGCTCCTGTCCAGAATGCAGGTGGAAACACTGACAACTCTTGGACAGTTAGTGCTAAGCAGTTCAAGGAGTTGGGACCACCAGAGTTTTTTGGAGAGCCAAAACCACTTAAGGCGGAGACGTGGATAAAGTAGATCAACAAGATATTTGATGTCTTGGATACTCCTAGGAGGAAAAGGTTCCCTTTGCCACCTTCATGTTGCGAGCAGAGGTAGATTACTGGTGGGAATCTGTAAAGCATACTCAACCTTCCCCACTCAAAATGTCTTAGGAGAAGTTCCAAGAGTTGTTCAATGACAAGTACTTTCCCGAAAGTATTCGTCACATGAAGGAGGTAGAGTTCATCAAGCTTGAGCAAAACAATATGACCGTGGCGTAGTACGAAGCTAAGTTTGCCGAGTTGTCTCGGTTTGCGTCCCACTTGGTTGATAATGAAGAGAGAATGGCACTGATATTTCTAAGAGGTTTGAAACCCGAGATACGTCAATACCTAATTTCTCACAAACTGTGTTTGTTTTCAGATGTTGTGAATATGGCTCAGTTATTGGAATGCGATAATGAGTCAACCCAACTAAAAGAGAGCAACCGACAAGTCGATAATACCATGGTAGCAATCATTGAAGTGGTGACAACAAACGTGGAGGGAATCAACATGCCAAAAATGATAATCACTTCGGTGGTAATCATGGCCATGACAATAAGTGTGTAAATTTCAAGAAGAGGAGATTCAACAAGGATGGAAAGACGTCAGCACCAGCACTTGTTGTTAAGGAAAGGGAACGACCACCGGTCGTATGTTACAAATGAGGAGGGGAAGGACACATAAGTCCAAAACTTCACGATGCAGTCTAAAGCGTGTTATAATTGTGGAAAAGAAGGTCACGTAGCCCGATTTTGTCGTGCACCAAAGTCAAGTCCAACTGGGATGGAGGCATCAAAGGGTGTCCTAGACAAGACAAAATCGGTAGTTCAAGGGAGAGCGTTTATCGTAACCTCCCAAAATGTGAGGAATCCGAACGAGGTGATCACGGGTAAGCTATTCATAAACTCTAGCAAAGTTTATACTTTATTTGATACCGGTTCTACCCATTCCTTTATTTCTCCTACTTGCGCTCAACGTTTAAATTTGACTTCGGAGAAATTAGACTTTTACTTATCTGTTGAAACTCCATTGGGAGAAACCTTTATTATATTTACGTTTTATAAGTCTTGTTTGATTCAAATCGGTAACCGCACATTACATGTCAATCTTAATTCTTTGAAAATACTTGCATTTGATGTGATTTTAGGGGTTGATTGGTTAACTACTCATTATGCTAAAATTGATTATTTTCGTAAGATTGTTAGCTTTCATATTCCTAACCAACCTATTATGCAAATTCAAGCAACCAAACCACTAAAATCAATCATTGTCATATCAAGTCATAAAGCTATTCGTTTATTGAAAATGGATGTCAAGCTTTCTTAGCCCATGTCACGGAATTAAATAAAGATATGTCAGTTTTGAAAGATATTTTTATTGTTAATAAATTTCCTGACGTATTCCCTGAAGAACTTCTTGGCCTACCCCCAGAGCGTGAAATTGAATTTTGTATCGACCTTGAATCCGGTACAAAACCCATTTCTAAAGCCCCATATCGAATGTCTCTTATTGAACTCCAGGAGTTAAAAATCCAACTACAGGAATTGTTAGACATCGGTTTCATTCGTCCTAGTACATCTCCTTGGGGTGCTCCGGTTCTATTCGTGAAGAAGAAAGGTGGAAGTATGTGACTTTGTATTGATTATCAGGAGTTGAATCATGTCACCATCAAAAATAGGTAATCGTTGCCTCGCATTGATGACCAGTTTGACCATTTGCAAGGAGCCAAATTCTTTTCAAAGATTGATCTTCGTTCCGGATATCATCAGTTGAAGATTAAAATTGATGACATTCCAAAGACTGCGTTCAAAACTCGGTACGGGCATTATGAATTCCTAGTCATGTCTTTTGGATTGACTAATGCTCCTGCTGCCTTCATGGACATGATGAACAGAGTATTGAAAGAATATTTGGATCACTTTGTGGTCGTTTTTATTGATGACATCCTCATATACTCCAAAACCCGCGAAGACCATGAGCAACACTTGAGGCTGATACTCCAAAAGCTTCGTGAAAACATGCTTTATGCCAAGTTGAAGAAATACGAGTTCTGGCTTGAGGAAGTTGTATTTCTTGGGCACGTGATATCAAAGCATGGAAGTACAAGTTGAATCAATTCAAATTTGGGAGCAACCTAAGTCAGTGACCGAAGTACATTGTTTTCTTGGCATAGCTGGTTATTATCGGAGATTCGTATAAGGGTTTTCTCGAATCGCTACTCCATTAACTCATCTGACTCGAATAGATACAAAATCAAGTTGGAGCGAGGAATGTGAAAAGAGTTTTAAAGAACTCAAGAGGAGACTCATTTCAGCACCAGTTCTGACAATACCATCTGGCTTGGAGGGATTTGTCATCTACAGTGATGTTTCAGACAAAGGGTTAGGATGTGTTCTCATGCAACATGGGAAAGTCATAGCCTATGCCTTATGAAAACTCAAAGAATATGAGAGGAATTATCCTACTCATGATCTAGAGTTGGCATCAGTCGTTTTTGCACTTAAGATTTGGAGGCATTACCTGTATGGAGAGAAGGTGGAGATCTATACGGATCATAAAAGCCTCAAATATTTCTTCACTCAAAAGGAACTCAACATGTGGCAACGACGATGACCTGAGCTGTTGAAAGATTATGATCATACCATCCAATACCATCCTGGAAAAGCGAACGTAGTAGCTGACGCATTGAGTAGAAGATCATATGCGGGTACGAGTGCAATATTGTCAATGCAAATACCCATTTTGTATGACTTGGAAAGGATGGAAATAGAGTTAAAGACTCCAGGAACCCATGTGATGATGGCAAATATACGAGTGGAACCGACTTTAATCGATAAAGTTAAAGCTTATCAAACTACAGACCTAGATCTGATGCGTATGAAGAAGAAAGTGCAAGAAGGTGCTATTTCGGAAGCAAGAATCGATGAAGAAGGAATACTTCGATTCAACTCCAGACTTTGTGTTCCTAATGACTCTGACTTAAAGTATAAAATCATGATGGAGACGCACAACACACCATTTACAATCCATCTTGGGAGTACCAAAATGTATCGTGATCTTCGACATACATTTTGGTGGAGCGATATGAAGAGAGAGATAGCGGAGTTTATCTCAAGGTGTCTAACTTGTCAACGAGTCAAGGCAGAGCATCAAGTGCCAAAAGGTCCATTGCAACCACTTGAAATTCCAGAATGGAAGTGGGAGCACATTACCATGAATTTCGTTACTGGTCTTCCCAAGGTTTCTCAAGGCATAGATACAATTTGGGTCATTGTTGATAGACTAACCAAGTTTGCTCATTTCTTACCGATACGAGAAACTTTTACACTTGAACGTATTGCTAGTATGTATATAAACGGGATTGTAAGATTGCATGGTATGCCAGTTTCCATAGTTTCTAATCGAGACCCAAGACCCACTTCAAGATTTTGGGTTAGTTTGCAAAAAGCTATGGGCACAGATTTACGATTTAGTTAGGCATATCATCCTTAACGGATGGGCAGTCGGAAATGACTATTCAAACTCTTGAAGATTTATTAAGACTTTTTGTCCTTGACTTCAAGGGAAGTTGGGACAAATTCTTACCATTGGTGGAGTTCTCCTACAACAAAAGTTATCAAACAAGTATTGGCATGGCTCCATTTGAGGCGTTGTATGGAAGAAAGTGTCGTTCTCCAGTATGCTGGGATGAGGTGGGTGAAGCAATGTTGTTGGGACTGGAGTTGGTACGTATAACTACAGAAAAAGATTTAAACGATCCGACAACGTATAAAAACCTCACAAGATCGACAAAAGAGTTATTTTGATCTTCATCGAAAAGACGTGGAATTCAATATTGGAGATCATGTGTTGTTACGTGTTGCTCCATGGAAAGGAGTTACGAGATTTGGAAGGAGAGGAAAGCTTAATCCTTGATTCATTGGTCCATTTATAATACTCGAACGAGTAGGAACTGTGGCCTATAGACTCGCCTTATCGCTAAGTATGTCTCGTGTTCATAACGTTTTCCACATATCTATGTTACGTAAATATGTGAAAGACCCAAACCACATTATTGAATTAGAACCAGACGAGGTAGAGGAAGATTTAACGTATAAAGAGTTACATGTTAAAATCTTGGATAAGAAGGATCATATTCTACGCTCCAAGGTTATACCTCAAGTCAAAGTTTTGTGGAGAAACCACGATGTGGAAGAAATGACCTGGGAGTTAGAATCTGAGATGAAGTCAAGATATCCTCACCTCTTCGATATACCAGGTATGTATCCTAATTTCGAGGATGAAATTTCATAAGAAGGGGAGGTTGTAAGACCCCAACTTTTATGAATAAAGATTAATTTCTCTCGAAATATATTTTTGAATATTATGGTGTGGATATAATATAATGTTATACTTGTGGGTAATAATTATAAATTTTGCAAAGTAAACAAGTAGTTATATAATATTCGATTGGTCGGGGAATATTCGTTTTAACAGGGAATATTCGTACGACGACACAATCATTGGTGGACCCCACAACGGAAGTATTGTCGTAGTAAGAAAACAACAGAATTATCTTTTATTAAAAATAACAGCAAATGTGTTACCGTTAAAATTGTTGAACAACTCGGTAGTAAAAGTAAAGTAATACGCGTGGTTGCATAGTAGCACATGGTATTGATTATTGATGCTTACGTGAGAAGTCACTCAGTTATACTCAATTATTGCAACAGTAATTGCTGCATCATATCTCTCATATTATTGATTCGATTATTCTCACAGTATCATCTGTATAATATGATATATTATTAAATCAATAATTGAGACGACAAAGTTATTCATATTATTAAATTGCAATATTTATAATGTCTAGAAGTTCTGTCAAGGAGAGCTTTGGTCATCTAATTGCGCACCAATAGGGAGAAATCCTTATCGGAAAGCCCCCTCTTTCCTGGGAATGACCTGGTTATTAAATATTGTGAGTTATAATATTAATGATAAATAAGTTCATGTTGATTAAAGATAAATTTGATAGTTCCATTATGTTGGGATTATTAGTGTTAGTGGAAATCGACATCTATTCCGATGATAATTGATGTCTTGGGGTTATATTGATAAATCGGGTAATTAATCGGATAAATGAATAATTAATTGCTACTAATTCACATGCTTATATAACTATTTGTTCATATGTGTGTACTATTGAATCACATTCATGTTCTATTAGGGGAGTTGGTGCAAGATTGATAATAATTGCATGACTAAGTTAAAAACGGAGGTATAGATGGAGGTACTATACTGTAATTTGTATTTTCACATGATTATAACTATTGATTCACATGATTGAACTATTGATTCACATTATTTACTATTTGGCGAGGTGGTGCAAGTTTGATAATACTTGCAGGACTAAATTAAAAATGAAAGAAAAGTTGGAGGTATTGTACTGTAATATTTCGAGCCCCAAAACGTGCAATTATCAAAACTATATTTTCCTATAAATAGAAGCTCATTCTTCTTTCATTTCTCACCAATTCACTAAAGCTATAAAGCAATAATTATAGAGAAAAATTATAGAGAGAAAGAAGAAGAGAAGTCTGCTACCTCTCTACTCTAGTATCCAGTTTCTTTCTAAGGTAAGGGGTATTATTTCTTTCATATTTATGAAGAGAGCTTCTGTTATTCCAGTCTTTATTATTATGTTAGAATAACCTATCTATGCGAAGTACCGCATACATGGCGAAATTCTTCTGTTATTCCATTCTTTATTATTCTGTTGGAATATCCTGTCTGTGCGGATTACGCTAGACCTGGTTCCATTCTTTATTATTCTATTGGAATAACCTGTCTGTGCGGTCTATCGCATGCATTGTGAATTCTTAATTATTCCATTCTTTATTATTCTGTTGAAATATCCTGTCTGTGCGGATTACGCTAGACCTGGTTCCATTCTTTATTATTATGTTAGAATAATATGTCTGTGCGGTCTATCGCATACATGGTGAATTCTTTTGTTATTCCATTCTTTATTATTCTGTTGGAATATCCTGTCTGTGTGGATTACGCTAGAACTGGTTCCATTCTTTTTTATTCTGTTGGAATAACGTGTCTGTGCGGTCTATCGCATGCATGGTGAATTCTTCTATTATTCAATTCTTTATTATTATGTTGGAATAACCTGTCTATGCGAAGTACCGCATACATGGTGAAATTCTTCTGTTATTCCATTCTTTATTATTCTGTTAGAATATCCTATCTGTGCGGATTACGCTAGACCTAGTTCCATTCTTTATTATTTTGTTGGAATAACCTGTCTGTACGGTCTATCGCATGCATGGTGAATTCTTTGTTATTCCATTCTTTATTATTCTGTTAGAATATCCCGTCTGTGCGGATTACGCTAGACCTGGTTCCATTCTTTATTATTCTGTTGGAATAACCTGTCTGTGTGGTCTATCGCATGCATGGTGAATTCTTCTGTTATTCAATTCTTTATTATTCTATTGGAATATCCTGTCTGTGCGAATTACGCTAGACCTGGTTCCATTCTTTATTATTCTATTGGAATAACCTGTATGTGCGGTCTATCGCATGCATGGTGAATTCTTCTGTTATTCCATTCATTATTATTCTGTTGGAATATCCTGTCTATGCGGATTACGCATGACCTGGTTCCATTCTTTATTATTCAGTTGGAATAACCTGTCTATGTGGATTATCACATGCATGGTGAATGATCCTTCGTATTCATTCCTTATTAAATTGTGGAAATGATCTGTCTACGTGGATTACCGAATGGCGGGTGAAAATCTATTTGCAGTTTCATATATTCTATGATACTCATTTGGTTAAAGTTTTGGCTTCTATACTCCATGAAATTAGTAGAATATCCTGGATATTTGGGCTTCATCTGGTATCTTTTCATGGAAATATTCTTCTGAGCATTCTTAAATTTTACTCTTCAAAGTAGTATCATGTTAACAATTTGGACATAATTGATTTCAAGATAAATTAACTTATAAATCTTTAAAATTTATTCTTGAACTTGTTTTATTGAATTATTATGTCATTCTCATCATCCTCATGCTTATATTGTGATGAAAGTCATCTTAGGCTTACGTGCATAGATGGACTTGGTATGATTATGACCATGGATTTTTTGGTATAATCTTGAACTGTAATGTTATAAATGATGTGGTAAAAGTCCTCAGTAGCCTGTAGTGCATTGATGGACAATTTTTGGTATGATTATGACTAGGGATTATTCGGTATAGCCATGACCATTGATGATTTAATGAATATCCTTGGCACGTAGTGCAGCGATGACTTGATGATGTGGTTTATTTATTAAGCTAAGTCTCAGCGATAAAAATTGATGAAAACATTTTAAATAATAGAAGATAGTAGATATCATGCTCTACTTGACTCTTCTAATGGATTGATTATTCTGTTGCAGTTAAACTTGATGTCTATTGTATTTTATCAGTTTAACATTGTTGAAGACTAATGATAATTTATTCTGCATTATCTTAGTCATAATATTTCTTACTGGGCTAGTTGAGCTCACCCTTTCTTTCACTGTTCTCTTTAGGAAATGAGAACGTAGCCGGGACTAGTCGGGGAACGGAGTGACGGTCCAGATGATAGCATTAGTAGTCCTCACTATTCTGTTAAATAGTATGATAATAAATGTAATGAGGACTCCATTGAGTGTGGATATTGTCTAGATGACAATATTCTTATTAAAACTCTTAGATTATGTTTTGTAGTATTTCACACGACTGTTGTATAATTAAGTTGTATTTGAATTTTGTACCATGTATTTGGTGACTCAAGATGGGTGATATATACCTATTTTGGGGGCATCACATTACCTGCCTCTCCTTTCCTACTTCTAGTCTCACATCTTAGCCAGAGATCATATCCCTAATCTTTGATACCAACTGTTACGCCCCAAAAATAGGTATACATCACCCATTCTGAGTCGCCAAATACATGGTACAGAATAAAAATACAAACTTAAATATACAACATGAGTTGTGAGTTTTAATACAAATATTGTCTTCTAGACAGTATTCAAACACAAAATAAGTCCTCAGTACATTTATTATCACACTATTTCACAAAATAGTAAGGACTACTAATGCAAACATTTAGACCATCACTCCGTTCCCCGACTAGTCCCAACTATATTCTCATTTCTTGAAGAGAACAATGAAAGTAAAGGGGTGAGCTCAACTAGCCCAGTAAGAAATATTATGACTAAGATAATGCAGAATAAATTATCGCTAGCCTTCAACAGTGTTAAACTGATAAAATATAATAAACATCAAGTTTAACTGCAGCGGAACAAGCAATCCATTAGAAGAGTCAAGTAAAGAAAGATATCTACTATCCTCTATGATTTAAAAGGTTTACCATCAATTTTATCACTGAGACTCAGCTTAATAAATAATTCATATCACTGAATTATCAATGCACCGCCAAGGATATTCATTATTATCACCAATGGTCATGTTCATCTCAACAACTGTCCATCAATGCACTACAGGCCAATGAGGACTTTTACCACATCATTTGTAACATTAAAAGGCATGATTATACCGAATGATTCCTGGTCATAATCATACCAATCAACAGTCCATCTATGCACTACGGGCCAAAGATGACTTTCATAACAATATAAACATGAGGATGATGACAATGATATAAGAATTCAATTAAATAAAAGCAAAGGATAAATTATAAATATTTATAATTTAATTTATCCAGAATTCAATAAAGTTCAAATTGTCAACATGATACTGCTTTGTGGAGTAAAATTCAAGAATAATATTGTATTAAAAATGATTTGGACATAAAAGAAATCAATTTTTGTCATGAATAGTACCTCAGGTGAATAGTACTCCGGCATAAAAAGGTTAAAACTTATCAAGACTGCTCAGAATAATTATTTCATGAAAAGATATTGGATGAAACACAAATATCAAAGAAATTTTGATCATTTCAGGAATTATAGAAGCAATACTTACCATAGTAAGTTTAGAGTTAGGAATCTGAAATGAACAATATATGAAACTGCAAATGGATTTTCAATTGTTATGCGGTAGTCCGCGTAGACAGATCATTTCCATAATTTAATAACAAATGTATATGAAGGGTTATTCACCAGGCATGCGGTAGTCCGCGTAGACAGGTTATTCCCATAGAATAATAAAGAATGGAATAACAAAAGGATTTCACCATGCATGCGGTAGTCCGCGTAGACAGGTTATTCTAAAAGAATAATAAAGAATGGAATAACAACCCTTATGAGTATTGAAAGAAATAACTATCTTCATAAATACGAAAGAAATAATACCCCTTACCTTAGTAGGAGATTGGATACTGTAATAGTGTAGTAACAGAATACTCTTCTTTTTTTTCTCTCTAATTCTCTCTCTATAGAATTCTCTTGTGAGTCGTAGTGAATTGGTGAGAATGAAAGAAGAAATACTCTTCTATTTATAGAAGATTTCTAGCTTAGACCTTGTAATGGGAAAAGGCAAGTGGCTTGACGACTGGTGATGAAAAAAAAAGTGGTTTGACGCCTGTAATGTGAAACAACAAGTGGTTCGACGCCTGTAATGTGAAACGACAAATGGTTTGACGCCTATAATATAAAACAACAAGTGGTTCGACGCCTGTAATGTGAAACGACAAGTGGTTCGATGCCTGTAATATGAAACGGCAAGTGGTTTGACGTCTGGTAAAGGCAAGTACTATTGGCAAAAGTGACTCTTAGATGATGACATATGGGCCCCATAGAATAAACCAAATATACAACAAACGTCTCATAACAGACTTCTTATTTATATCAAAGATTGAATAAATATTTACCACAAATCATTTTATCTTCAATCAACACATTTTTTTTAATCTTTCAACAATTATTCATCATTAATATTATAACTCACAATATTGACAATCAAATCATTCCCAGGAAAGAGGGGGCTTTCCGATAAGGACTTCTCCTTATTGGCACGCAATTAGGTGACCAAACTCCTTTCCTTGACAGAAGTTTCTAGACAGCGTCAATAATATAAATAATAATATGAATAACTTTATCGTCTCAATTATTGATTTAATAATATAAAGTATTGTCCAGATGATACTGTGACAATAATTGAATCAATAACGTGAAATACTATGCAGTAATTACTGTAGCAATAATTGAGTATAACTGAGTGACCTCTTACGTAAGCATCAATAATCAATACCGTGTGCTACTATGCAACCACGCGTATTACTGTACTTTTATCACCGGGTATTTCAACAGTTAACGATAAAACTTTCGCCGTTATTTTTATAAAAAGATAATTTTATCATTTTCTAACTCCGACAATAATTCTGTTGTGGGGTCCACCAATGATTGTGTCATCGTATAAATATTCCCCGACAAAAAGAAAATTCCTTGACCAAATGAATATTTTATAACAACTTTTTTTACTTTGCAAACTTTTCACATATCACCCTTTACTTAATCCATTTATCAATTTAACCATTTACTAAATAAAATAATAATTATAAGAAAATTGAATACTTTTATTTCATAAAATTCGGGGTCTTACAACCATCCCTCATCAGCCTCCTGAGGAGCTATATTCGGTTTTATCCCCGATTCCATTTGCCATATGGGGAATCGACATCCTGGGGCCTCTACCAAAGGTCAAAGGACAAGTAAGTTTTTTGATCGTGGCCATCAACTATATGACCAAGTGGGTCGAAGCCAAACCTCTATAGAAGATCACCGAACAAGAATGTCTCAAAATTTTTAAAGAATGTGTTGTTTATCGGTTCGGTATCCTGATGGCATTGGTCTCAGATAACGATAGACAATTTATGGGATCGAAATTTGAAGCCTTTTTGAAAGAGTTAGGGATTCAACATAGAAAGACTTCAGTTGCCCACCCTGAGTCGAACAGTTAAGTGGAACTCACCAACTGAACTCTACTTAACGGCATCAAGAGAAGGTTTGATGAATTAAAGGGTCGGTGGCCCAAAGAATTACTCAGTGTTTTATGGGCCTACCGGACAACCTCGAGAACAACAACTGGAGATTCACCATTCAAACTGACACATGGGACCAATGCACTCATACCTGTTAAGATCGGATCTCCTATACTTCAGGTCAGTCAGTATAAAGACTTGTATAATGATGATGGCCTACGACTAAACTTGGATCTTTTGGAGGAAGTTCGGGATTCAACTCTGATAAGGTTGGTTATCTACCAAAAGAGAACTACCCGACACTATAACCAGAAGGTAAAATAAAGGAGGTTTGAAGTTGGTGATTTGGTTCTTCGGGAGTCAGAGGCATCGACCCCCCCCCCCAGAACACTGGCAAGTTGATGCTAAACTGGGAGGGGCCCTATGAAGTTGCAGAGGTGCCGAACCCAGGTACTTATCGGCTTCGGGTAATGGATGGTTCGGAAGTAAAGAATACATGGCATGCTGGAAGACGTAGAAAATATTACTAGTAAAAGCTATGTTATTCCTTCCTTTACTCAGGTAATTCATGATATTCATCAATGAAATAAATGAGATTCCTCTTCGGAAAATTTTGTACTTCATTTATATTCGTTAATTTTTTATCAGAAAAACTTCGGGCTTAAACTGATCAGAAAGTTGGAAACGACATAACTGATCGATAAAAGACACAACTATAACTGATCAAAGAAATTATAAATCCGATCAGAAAAACTTCGGGCATAAACCAATCAGAAGGTTAAAAATGACATAATTGATCGGTAAAAGTCACAATTATAACTGATCGAGAAAACTACTAACAAAAATTTTGTACTTCATTCATATTTATAAGTTTTTACAAAATTTGATCAGATAAGCTTCGGACAAAAACTGATCAGAAAGTTTCAAACGACATAATTGATCGGTAAAGTTACAAGCATAACTGATCGAGAAAGTTAAAAATAAAGAAAAAAAAATGAAGACTACAAATTTTACAAGTCTTAAAAGAAATTATTCTTGTGGACCCTCATCTCCGGCTTCAGATTCTTCGTCAGAAGAATTAAGGACAAAAGCATCATGTCCAACAGCCGTTAGCTTTGCCCGAGCCTTTTCCTGATACGTTTCATACCTTTCAGCAAATTGGGATATGATTTTCTCGGTTAAGGCCAGAGACTCTTCATATTCAGCAATGGCTCGCTGCTTGACTTCGGCTTGTTCTTCCTTTAGGGAGTTATTTTCCCGAATCATATGAATCATTTTTCCATGCATCTAGTTAAACTTCTCCCCGGGGGCCTGAAACGCTTGCTCCTGCTCCTTATTTTCTTCCAATAAGAGATCTTTCTCCTGGATAAGTTTTTTGGCATGACCATCGAGACCAACGAACTCCTGTTGAAGCAGTGTATATTGGTCCTTGAGCTCATCGGCCTGACGTTCGGCCTTGGTTACTTTATTTTGGGTCTCGGCATGGAGATCCCTCTCTTTTTACAGGTTAGAGTTCAGGCCCCGAACATCATCTTTGAGAAGTAACACCTCCGACCTCAGTTGAGCCTCTTTCTTAGTAGTACGGGCCAGAGGCAGAATGGTTCGAGTGAGGATGACGTTGGCTTACAATAAAGAGAACACATTAGCTATGGGGAGCAAAAGCATAAATGTAAAAGAAAAGGTTGAAAGCTTTCAGGTTTACCTGACACTGAGCCCTAACATAAGCAACTAGATACTCTTTGGAGGAGTATCCCTTGAACCGCTCGTCATAACCAGATAGTCTGAAATTATCGAACAGATTGAAGGGGAACACCTCTGAAGGACTCTTTGGCCAGTAAATAGTCAGCGTTCCCTGTGAAGAGCTCGCCTTGGAAGTAGGAGTCGAGGTGGGAAGAGGGTCGACCTCCGCCACCTGTAGACTTGGACCCTCTTCTAATCGTGGCTTCTTGGATCGAGGTTCGAGAGGAACCGCCTCGGTTTCCTCTGAATCCTTGATGTTGGTGATTGTTGGTGGAGGTGGAGGAGTTGGCTTCAGAATGATCGAATAAGATGGCTGGGAGGGGCCCTTGATAGAAGGCTTCTTCTTACTCTTTTTCAGTAGAGCCATCTTCTCTGATCGATTCATCTTCATCACATTTTTGTTGGCAGGTTCGACAGTGGTGGTGTTCAGGGGAGCGGGACCCGATATAGCACCAGTTGAAAGTTCTATAATCGGTATGGTCTCCTCTTCGGCCGTCTCATCGGTAATAGGAAGGCGAATCGGTTCAATTTTGATGGGCAGGGGTGCCAATGACTCAGCGGGCCCTTCAGGTTTAAAGATTGTTACTGCACAAAAGGAAACAAGTCAGAGAAATGGTTATGGGAACAAAACAAAAGATAATGGAGATATGGTGAAGTTTAGAATAAGATACTTACACCCGTGTTTGTACAACCAGGTTTCGTTGGACAAAACTCCCAGACTCTATTCGGTCTTGCTTAACTTTTTGTAGAACTCTTTGAAGGCACCGACCCGATCCTTCAAAAATTTGGACACTTTGGCGATAGGATCATCAGGATGGGCCCAGTTTGGGAGAAGTTGGAGGTCGGTCCCCTTAACATAAATCCACTGTGGGTGCCACCCCTTGTTACACTAGGGAGTTTTGATAAGGACGGCTGAGTTGGATTGTTTATTTAATTTTCGAAGGCCAGGTTCCTTTGTCCCGCCAACGGTGAATAAGGCAAAGAAGAAATCAAGGTCAGGAGTGATGCATAGCTCCTGACACAAAGTAATGAAGGAGATCAAGTGGATATACGAGTTCGGCACAAGTTGTGCAAACCTGATCTGTGACACCCCCGAAATCGGGTCCTCTGACCCCGGTTCAGTCATCACGATAAAATACAAGCATCCACCTCTAAACAACATATGATAATTAAAATTCGAAAAATATAATAAACATACGTTGTTCATTCAAAAGGTGTTACTAGTCCCAGGATTCGATAACCTTAATACAATCTTACAAACATACCCTAAAATAATCGTTAGTGTTTATATTACATAAAAGTAATTTAAACTAGGCATAAAGTAAAGTCGACTCCTCACAACTATCCTACATCTTTCCTTTACCCTTGTCATTTCCTGAGGTCTCGGGCTTAGCTGCAATATAATTCATGATATAGCAAGGATGAGCAACAAGTTTACTCAGTAAATTTAAATACAACAATAAGGGTATATCATGATGAATGGAAAAATATATGACAGTTAATTCAACAATATAAATATCTAAAGAATTTAACAATATGAATATTAGAAGCAAAGATAATGATTGCTTTTAGGATACTGCTAGTCAAGTAGACTTTGAACTATAACACTCCAATGGAATCAATAGCTAATTGACCCATTGGTTACTGGCTACAGAATAAGTACTTGAGGGGATCAGCCTCGCGTACACCATGTATATGCATAATGTAAGACCCTAAATTTTATGAAATAAAAGTATTCAATTTTTCTTATAATTACTATTCAGTAAATGGTTAAATTGATAAAAGGTTAAAGTTAAGGGTGATATATGTAAATATTTTAAATAAGCAAGTGGTTATAAAATACTCATTGTTGTCGGGAAATATTTGTTTGGTCGTGGAATATTCTTGTTGTCGGAGAATATTCGTATGACAGCGCAACCATTTGTGGGCCCCATAATAGAATAACTGTCAGATGAAGAAAATGACAAGTTTGAGTTTTTATAAATAACGGTGTAATTGTTGCCGTTAACACTGTTGGATTACCTGGTGGTTAAAATACAGTAATACGCGTGGTTGCACAGTAGCACACGGTATTGCATAGTATTTTTGGATTATTTATTCTTACGTAAGAAGGCACTACTCAATAATTGTTACAATAATTATTGTTCAATATTTTATTTTATTGAGTCAATAATTGCTATGTTGATATTTTATATTATTGTTATTTCAATAATTATCACTGCATAGTATTTCTATTATCAAATCAATAATTCATATTATTTGAATAATATTGTTAGATAGCATTATTGGTAATATCTAAGGAAGTTCTGTCTAGGAAAGGGGTTTGGTCATTTTATTGTGCGCTAGTAAGGAGAAATCCTTATCGGAAAGCCCCCTTCTTTCCTGGGAACGACCTGGTTGTCATAATTGTGATTCTGTAATATTATTTGTGAATAATTAATTATTGATTTATATGATAAAGAAATATTTATTTTAATAGGGATATAAATGGAGGAATTTTTAGAAAAGTGAAAATTGTTGAAAATTGATATTTTATCTTTTTTGATAAAATATTTTATTCAAATATATTATTATATTACATTATAAATGTATAATGTGGTTATATAATAATTTAATAATGGTGATATTTTTATACTAAATTCACGGTGCATGAATCAAATGAGAGAAATCTAGAAATCAAAAGAAGAACAAAATATAGAGATTTTTTTTAGAAAAATTAGCTTATTACTTGATTTTGTAAAATCTATAACTTTTTATGTATAATGAGTTAGGAGATGAGTCATATATCAAACGAAAGCCCTAGAACTAAGCTAAATATAGAAATTTGAATCACCCAAAAATCTTTTGTAGATTTTTTGTGGTGACTGTTTGAATAAAACTGGTCCAAAGGACTCATAGTCCAAAAAATCAGTGTTCTTAAGATATATTGAGTGAGTTATAATTTTTAATCCGACCGTTGGATCGTTGCAATTTTTGGATATGTTATACATATATAAGTTGAGTATATGTCCACAAGTTTTGAACCGTTAAAAATTAATGTATGATTTGTTATGAATTTTAAGAAGTGACTGATTCAGAAATTATTTTTATAAATGATTTTGGTGGAGATTTCTAGAAGGTGGGCCCCACTTTTGGTTATTGTGGAAGTTGGCTGATTTTTGGTAGGCCCCACTTATGGTGGATGAGTTTTATTCAAAGAGGTGTACGTAGAATTTTTTTATTAATGTTTTATTAATTTAGTCTTCTTAGGCGTTATAGCATTTTCCTATAAATAGGATTCTTTGTGAGACCCCAGATTTTATGAATAAAAATTTAAATTTCTTGAAATATTTTTTTAAATATTATAGAATGAATTTGATATAATGTTATAGTTGTGGGAAATATTTATAAATTTTGTAAAGTATACAAGTTGTTATATAATATTCGATTGGTCGGGAAATAATCGTTTTAACAGGGAATATTCGTACGACGGCACAATTATTGGTGGACCCCACAACGGAATTATTATCGTATTGAGAAAACGACAAAAATATTTTTATGAAAATAACGTCAGAAGTTTTATAGTTAAAACTGTTGAACTACTCAGTAGTAAAAGTACAGTATTACGCGTGGTTGCATAATAGCACACGGTATTGATTATTGATGCTTACGTGAGAAGTCACTCAGTTTTGTTCAATTATTGCTTCAGTAATTGTTGCATAGTATCTCACGTTATTTGATTCAATTATTGTCGATATTTTATATATTATTAAATCAATAATTGAGATGACAGAGTTATTAATATTATTATTTGTAATATTAACGATGTCTAGAAGTTCTGCCAAGGAGAGGTTTGGTCACCTAATTGCGTGCCAATAGGGAGAAATCTTTATTGGAAAGCCCCCTCTTTCTTGGGAACGATCTGGTCGATTAATATTATGAATTATAATAATGATGATAAATGTTGTTAAATATATTGAGGTGTCTTTTTATGAAGTCACAGAAGTTTCATTAGTATTATTAATGTAATAAAACATAAAACTTTTTATATGAAATATAATACTTTTATAAAGTTATTTGTTTTATTAGAAAATAATTAGAATATAATATATTTTATTATGCATAGTGTTTTGCATAGTAAATTTTTTTTATATAAAATAGAATACTTTTATAAAGTTATTTGTTTTATTAGACAATAATTAGAATATATTATATTTTATTATGCATTGTGTTTGCGTAGTGCCTGAATAGTGTTTTGCATAGTAAAATCTTTTTATATAAAATAGAATACTTTTATAAAGTTATTTATTTTATTAGAAAATAATTAGAATATATTATATTTTATTATGCATAGTGCCTGTATAGTATTTTGTATAGTAAAATCTTTTTATATAAAATAGAATACTTTTATAAAGTTATTCGTTTTATTAGATTATAAATAGAATATATTATATTTTATTTAAAAGATTGTTTTATTAGAATATTTTATTTATAATGCATAGTAAATCAATATGTACTGTCCGTTCAAAAGTAAATCAATCTGGACCGTTCATGAATTAATTACTATTCAGTCCATTCTCCTATAAATAGAAGCTCATTCCTTCATTTTTTCTTACAAATTCAATGAAAATCTTGAGATAGAAACTATAAAGAGAGAGAAGAAAAGTATTCCGCTACCTCACTTTTCCAATATTCAGTTCTTCTAAGGTAAGGAATATTATTTGTTGTATTCGTAAGGGGTATTATTTATTTCGTATTCATGAAGAGAACTTCTGTTATTCCATTCTTTATTATTCTGTTGGAATAACCTGTGTACGCGGGCTATCCTATACTTGGTGAAATTCTTCTGTTATTCTATTCTTTATTATTATGTTGGAATAACCTATATATGCGAAGTACTACATACATGGTGAGATTCTTCTGTTATTCCATTCTTTATTATTCTATTGAAATATCATGTCGGTGCGTATTACGCCTGACCTGGTTCCATTAATTATTATTTTGTTAGAATAACCTATCTGTGTGGTCTATCGCATGCATGGTGATTTCTGTTGTTATTCCATTCTTTATTATTCTGTTGGAATATCCTGTCGGTACGAATTTTTCCAGACCTGGTTCGGTTCTTTATTATTCTGTCGGAATATCCTGTCTATGCGTTTACGCATGACCTGGTTCCATTCTTTATTATTCTATTGGGAATAATCTGTCTGTGCAGTCTATCACACGCATGGTGAATCCTTCTGTTATTCCATTCTTTATTATTCTGTTGGAATAACATGTCTATGTGGATTACCACATGCATGGTGAATGATCCTTTGTATTCACTCCTTATTAAATTGTGAAAATGATCAGTATATGTGGATTACCGCATGGCGGACGAAAATCCATTTGCAGTTTCATATATTCTATTATACTCAGTTGGTTAAAGTTTTGGATTCTATACTCCATAAAATTTGTGGAATATCTTTGATATTTGCGCTTCATCCAGTATCTTTTCGTGGAAATATTCTTCTGAGCATTCTTGAATTTTACTCCACAAAGCAGTATCATGTTGACAATTTGGACGTTATTGGTTCCTGGATAAATTAATTCTTGAACTTGTTTTATTGAATTCTTATATTATTGTCATCATCCTCATGTTTATATTATGTTGAAAGTCATATGTGCCCTGTAGTGCATAGATGGACTTGGTATGATTATGACCTGGGATTATTCGTTATAATCATGACCGTAATGTTACAAATGATGTGGTAAAAGCCCTCATTGGCCCGTAGTGCATTAATGGATAGTTGTTGGCATGATCATGACCATTGATGAATACATGAATATCCTTGGCCGTAGTGCAAGGATGATGTGGATTATTTATTAAGCTGAGTCTTAGCGATAAAAGTGATGAAAAACCTTTTTAAATCATAAAAGATAGTAGATTTTATTCTCTGTTTGACTCTTTTAATGGATTGGTTGTTCCGCTGCAGTTAAACTTGATGTTTGTTATATTTTATCAGTTTAACATTGTTGAAGACTAATAATAATTTATTCTACATTATCTTAGTCACAATATTTCTTACTGGGCTAGTTGAGCTCTCCCCTTTCTTTCATTATTCTCTTCAGGAAATGAGAACGTAGCCGGAACTAGTCGGGGAACGAAGTGACGGTCCAGATGATAGTATTAGAAGTCCTTACTATTCTGTTAAATAGTGTGACAATAAATGTAATGAGAACTCCTTTGAGTGTGGATATTGTCTAGATGACAATATTCTTATTAAAACTCTCAATTTATGTTTTGTCGTATTTTACAAGATAGCTGTATTATTAAGTTGTATTTGTATTCTATACCATGTATATGGCGACTCAGAATAGGTGATGTATACCTATTTTGGGTGCGTCACAGTTGGTATCAAAGCTTAGGAATATGATCTCTGATTGGGATGTGAGATAAGAACTAGGAGGGGAGAGACGGGGAATTCTTTCGCTAGTATGACCTACCTAAGTTTATTTGGCATTTAATTGGTCGGTCAGAGTATAGGGATAATATGTGATATGTTAATTAACCCTTGTTTTGTGGCAGTATTTGAAAATGACATCCGAGAATGTTGAGAACATCAATGGAGCACATGAGACCGTTGAGTCTCCACAGATCAATAATCAGGATAATGTGCATCTGGAAGGTGATAATCTGCATGCAAACAATAACACTGAACAAATGATGAACGATGGAATGTTCAGAGGCTTTATGTAATTCATGCAACAACAGGCAAGAGCGGCTGCTTTCCAAAATGCAGGTGGAAACACTGGCAACTCTCAGACGGTCACCGCTAAGCAGTTCAAGGAACTGGGATCACCAGAGTTTTTTGGAGAGCCAAAACCACTTAAGGCGGAGATGTGGATAAAGTAGATCTGCAAGATATTTGATGTCTTGGGATGCTCCGAGGAGCAAAAGGTTCCCTTTGCCACCTTCATGTTGCGAGCAGATGCAGATTACTGGTGGGGATCTATAAAGCGTACTCAACCTGCCACACTGAAGATGACTTGAGAAATGTTCCAAGAATTGTTCAACGACAAGTACTTTCCCGAAAGTATTCGTCACATGAAGGAGGTAGAGTTTATCAAGCTGGAGCAAAACAATATGTGTGATGCCCCCAAAATAGGTATACATCACCCATCTTGAGTCGCCAAAAACATGGTACAAAAATTCAAATACAACTTAATTATACAACAGTCGTGTAAAATATGACAAAACATATGTTGTGAGTTTTAATACAAATATTGTCATCTAGATAATATCCACACTCAATTGAGTCCTCATTACATTTATTATCACTCTATTTAACAGAATAATGAGTACTACTAATGTTATTATCTGGACCGTCACTCCATTCCCCTACTAGTCCCTGCTACGTTCTTATTTCCCGAAGAGAACAATGAAAGTAAAAGGGTGAGCTCAACTAGCCCAGTAAGAAATATTATGACTAATATAATGCAGAATAAATTATCATTAGCCTTCAACAATGTTAAATTGATATATCACCCATCTTGAGTCGCCAAAAACATGGTACAGAAATTCAAATACAACTTAATTATACAACAGTCGTGTAAAATACGAAAAAATATATGTTGTGAGTTTTAATGCAAATATTATCATCTAGACAATATCCACACTCAATTGAGTCCTCTTTACATTTATTATCACTCTATTTAATAGAATAGTGAGGATTACTAATGCTATTATCTGGACCATCACTCCGTTCCCCGACTAGTCCTTGCTACGTTCTCATTTCCTGAAGAGAACAATGAAAGTAAAAGGGTGAGCTCAACTAGCCCAGTAAGAAATATTATGACTAAGATAATGCAGAATAAATTATCATTAGCCTTCAACAATGTTAAATTGATACAAAATAACAACATCAAGTTTAACTGCATCGGAACAAGCAATCCATTAAAATAGTCAAGTAGAGAATAAAATCTACTATCTTTTATGATTTAAAAGGTTTTTTTATCACTTTTATCGTTGGGACTCAGCTTAATAAATAATCCACATCATCTCTGCACTACGACCAATGATATTAATTAGTATCACAACCATAAATTATCCATGCACTACGGGCTAAGGATATTCGTGTATTCATCAATGGTCATGATCATGCCAATAACTGTCCATCAATGCACTACGGGCTAATGAGGACTTTTATCACATCATTTGTAACATTATGGTCATGATTATACCGAATAATCACTGGTCATAATCATTCCAAGTCTATCTATACACTACAGGCCACATATGACTTTCAACATAATATAAACATAAGGATGATGACAATGATATAAGAATTCAATAAAAGAAGTTCAAGAATTAATTTATCCAAGAACTAATAACGTCCAAATTGTTAACATGATACTTCTTTGTAGAGTAAAATTCAAGAATGCTCAGAAGAATATTTCCATGAAAAGATACTGGATGAAGCGCAAATATCAAGGATATTCCACTAATTTCATGGAGTATAGAAGTCAAAACTTTAACCAACTGAGTATAATAAAGAATGGAATAACAAAAGAAATCACCAGGCATGCGATAGACCGCACAGACAGGTTATTCTAACAGAATAATAAATAACAGAACCAGGTCATGCGTACACGCACAGACATAATATTCCAACAGAATAATAAATAACGGAACCAAGTTAGGAAAAATTTGCACTGATAGGATGTTCCAATAGAATAATAAATAACGGAACCAAGTCATGCGTAAACGCACAGATAAAATGTTCTAACAGAATAATAAAGAATGGAATAACAGAAGAATTTCACCATGTATGCGGTACTTCGCATAGACAGATTATTCCAACATAATAATAAAGAATGGGATAACAGAAGAATTTCATCAAGTATAGGGTAGACTGCGTATACAGGTTATTCCAACAGAATAATAAATAATGGAATAACAGAAGTTCTCTTCATGAATATTAAAGAAATAATACCCCTTACCTTATAAAGAAGAGTATTCCGACGGGTAGGGCAAGGATATACTTGAAGAACTTGCACTACGCTCAAAGCTTTCTTAAACTCTAAAGAAATTCGCTCAAGATTATAGAAGAAGAATTCTCTCTACAGTTTCTCTTTCTAGAGTTTCAGTGAATTCGTAAGAAATAATGAAGGGATAAGCTTCTATTTATAGAAGAATGGATTGAATAGTAACTAATTCCTGAACATGCCAGATTGATTTACTTTTAAACAGACGGTCCAGATTAGTTTACAATAAAATATAATATATTCTATTTATAATCTAATAAAATGAATAACTTTATAAAAGTATTCTGTTTTAAATAAAAAGATTTTACTATGCAAACACTATGTAGGCACTATGCAAATGCTATGCATAATAAAATATAATATATTCTAATTATTGTCTAATAAAACAAATAACTTTATAAAAGTATTCTGTTGTATATAAAAAGATTTTACTTTGCAAAACACTATGCATAATAAAATATAATATATTCTATTTATAGTCTAATAAAACGAATAACTTTATAAAAGTATTCTGTTTTATATAAAAAGTTTTTCTGTTTTATTATATTAATAATACTACTAAAAAAAATTTCATCATCATTATTATAATTCACACTATTAATCGACCAGGTCGTTCCTAGGATAGAGGAGACTTTCCAATGAGGATTTCTCCATATTGGCGCGCAATTAGGTGACCAAACCTCTCCTTGGCAAAACTTCTAGACATCGTTAATATTGCAAATAATAATATTAACAACTTTGTTCTCTCAATTATTGATTTAATAATATATAAAATATCGACAATAATTAAATCAATTAACGTGAGATACTATGCAACAATTACTGAAGCAATAATTGAACAAAACTGAGTGACTTCTCACGTAAGCATCAATAATCAATACCGTGTGCTACTATGCAACCACGCGTATTCATGTACTTTTAACACTGGGTGTTTTAACATTTAACAATAAAACTTTCGCCGTTATTTTCATAAAATATTTTTGTCGTTTTCTCATTCCGATAATAATTCCGTTGTGGGGTTCACCAATGATTGTGTCGTCGTACGAATATTTCCTGTTAAAACGAATATTCCCCAACCAATTGAATATTATATAACAACTTGCGTACTTTGCAAAATTTATAAATATTACCCACTACTATAATATTATATCAAATTCATTCCATAATATTCAAAAATAATAATTATAGAAAATTCATCTTTATTCATAAAAATTGGGGTCTTACAATCTCCCATTCGTATGAAATTTTACCCTCGAAATTAGGGTACGTACCTGGTATGTCGAAGAGGTAAGGATACCTTGATTTCATTTCAGATTCTAACACCCAGGTCATTTTCTCAACATTGTGGTTCCTCCATACAACTTTGACTTGAGGTATAACCTTGGAGCGTAGAATATGTTCCTTCTTATCCATGATTTGAACAGGAACCTCTTTATACATTAAATCTTCTGCTATTTCATCCGATTCTAACTTAATAAAGTGGTTCGGGTCTTTTACATATTTACGTAACATGGATATATGAAAAACGTTATGAAAACGAGGCATACTTGGCGGTAAAGCGAGTCTATAGGCTACAGTCCCTACTCGATCGAGGATTAAAAATGGTCCAATGAATCGAGGATTTATCTTTCCTCTCTTTCCAAATCTCGTAACTCCTTTCCATGGAGCAACACGTAACAACACATGATCTCCAATATCGAATTTCACGTTCTTTCGATGAAGATCAGCATAACTCTTTTGTCAGTCTTGTGAGATTTTTATACGTTTTCGGATCGTTTGAATCTTTTCCGTAGTCATACGTACCAACTCCGGTCCCAACAACGTTGCTTCACCCACCTCATCTCAGCATACTGGAGAACGACACTTTCTTCCATACAACGCCTCGAATGGAGCCATGCCAATACTTGCTTGATAATTGTTATTTTATGAAAACTTTACCAATGGTAAGAACTTGTCCCAACTTCCCTTAAAGTCAAGGACACAGAGTCTTAATAAATCTTCAAGAGTTTGAATAGCCCTCTCTGATTATCCGTCCGTCTGAGGATGATATGCCAAACTAAATCATAAATCTGTGCCCATAGCTTTTTGCAAACTAACCCAAAATTGTGAAGTGAATCTTGGGTCTCGATCAGAAACTATGGATACTGCCATACCATGCATTCTTACAATCTCATTTATGTACATACGAGTAAGACGTTCAAGTGTATAAGTTTCTCATATTGGTAAGAAATGAACAGACTTGGTCAATCTATCAACAATGACCCAAATTACATCTATGCCTTGAGAAACCTTGGGAAGACCAGTAACGAAATCCATGGTAATGTGCTCCCACTTCCATTCTTGAATTTCAAGTGGTTGCAATGGACCTTTTGGTACTTGATGCTCCGCATTGACTCGTTGACAAGTTAGACACCTTGAGATAAACAGCGTTATCTCTCTTTTCATATTGCTCCACCAAAATGTATGTTGATGATCACGATACATTTTGGTACTCCCAAGATGGATTGCAAACAGTGTGTTGTGCGCCTCCATCATGATTTTATACTTTAAATCAGGGTCGTTAGGAACACAAAGTCTGGAGTTGACTCAAAGTATTCCTTCTTCATCGATTCTTGCTTCTAGCATAACACCTTCTTGTACTTTATTCCTCATACGCATCAGCTCCAGGTCTGTAGCTTGATCAGCTTTTACTTTATCGATTAAAGTTCGTTCTACTCGTATATTCGCCATCATTATGTGGGTCTCTGGAGTCTTTATCTCTATCTCCATCCTTTGCAAGTCATACAAAATAGGCCTTTGCGTTGACAATATTGTACTTGTACCCGCATATGGTCTTCTACTCAATGCGTCAACTACCATGTTTGCTTTTTCAGGATCGTATTGGATGGTATGATCATAATCTTTCAATAGTTCAAGCCAACGTCGTTGTCACATGTTGAGTTCCTTTTGAGTGAAGAAATATTTGAGGCTTTTATGATCCGTAAATATCTCCACTTTCTCCCCATATAAGTAATGCCTCCACATTTTAAGTGCGAAGACAATATCTGCCAACTCTAGATCATGAGTAGGATAATTCCTCTCATATTCTTTGAGTTACCGAGAGGAATAGGCTATAACTTTCCCATGTTGCATGAGAACACATCCTAACCCTTTGCCCGAAGCATCACTGTAGATGACAAATCCCTCCGAACCAGATGGTATTGTCAGAACAGGTGCTGAAATGAGTCTCTGCTTGAGTGCTTGAAAACTCTTCTCACATTCCTCGTTCCAACCTAATTTTGTATCTTTCTGAGTCAGCTGAGTTAAGGGAGTAGCAATTCGAGAAAACCCTTCTACGAATCTCTGATAATAACCAGCTAAGCCGAGAAAGCTACGTACTTCGGTCACTGATTTAGGTTGCTCCCAGCTTTGAATAACTTCAATCTTTGCTGGGTTAACAGATATTCTATGACTTGATACTACGTGCCCAAGGAATGCTATTTCTTCAAGCCAGAACTCACATTTCTTTAACTTTGTATAAAGCTTATATTCACGAAGCTTTTGGAGTATCAGCCTCAGGTGTTGCTCATGATCTTCACGGATTTTGGAATAAATAAGAATGTCATCAATAAAGATGATCACAAAGTGATCTAAATATTCCTTGAATACTCAGTTCATCATATCCATGAAGGCAGTAGGAGCATTAGTCAATCCAAAAGACATGACTAAGAATTCATAATGCCCATACCGAGTTCTGAAAGCCGTCTTTGGAATGTCATCGGTTCTAATCTTCAATTGGTGATATCCGAAACGAAGATCAATCTTTGCAAAAAATTTGGCGCCTTGCAACTGGTCAAACAAGTCATCAATACGTGGCAATGGGTACCTATTTTTGATGGTGACATGATTCAACTCCCGATAATCAATACAAAGTCGCATACTCCATCTTTCTTCTTCACGAATAGAACAGGAGCACCCCAAGGAGAAGTACTAGGAAGAATAAAGCCAATGTCTAACAATTCTTGCAGTTGGGTCTTTAACTCCTGAAGTTCAATAGGGGCCATTCGATATGGTGCTTTGGAAATGGGTTTTGTACCGGGTTCAAGGTCAATACAAAATTCAATTTTACTCTCTGGGGGTAGGCCATAAAGTTCTTCAGGGAATACATCAGGAAATTTATTAACAATAGAAATATCATTCAAAACTGACGTATTTTTGTTTAAATCCGTGACATGAGCTAAGAAAGCTTGACATCGGTTTTTTCATAAATGAATAGCTTTATGGCTTGAGATGACAGTGATTTATTTTAATGGTTTGGTTGCTTGAATTCGCATAATAGGTTGATTAGGAATATGAAAGCTAACAACCTTACGAAAATAATCAATTTTTACATGATGAGTAGTTAACCAATCAATCCCTAGAGTTATGTCAAATGCAAGTATTTTCAATGAAATAAGATCTACAGGTAATGTGAGGGTACCGATTTAAACCAAACAAGACTTATAAACAGTGGATGTAATGAAGGTTTCTCCCAACGGAGTTTCAACAGATAAGTTAAAGTCTAATTTCTACGAAGTCAAATTTAAACGTTGAGCGAAAATAAGAGAAATAAAAGAATGGGTAGAACCGGTATCAAATAAGGTATATACTTCACTAGAATTTATGATAAGCTTACCCGTGATGACCTCATTTGGGTTCTTTGCTTTCTGGGAGGTCACGACAAACGCTCTCCCTTGCACTACTGTCTTTGACTTTTCTTGGATGTCCTTTGGTGCCTCCATCCTAGCTGAACTTGTCTTCGGTGAACGACAAAATCGGGCTAGGTGATCTTCTCTTCTACAATTATAACATGCTTTGGACGGAATCGCACAGTTTCGACTGATGTGTCCCTTCCCCCTTGCATTTGAAGCATATGATATGTGGTCGTTCTCCTACCTTAACAACGGGTGCTGCTGCTAACGTCTTTCCATCATTGTTGAATCTCTTCTTCTTGAAATGTCCATTCTTATTGTTTTGGCCATGATTACCACCGAAGTGGTTACCATTTTTGGCATGTTGATTCCCTCCATGCTTATTGTCACTGTTTCGATGACTGCTATCACTAGTATTATCATTTTACCGGTTGCTCTCTTTTAGTTGGGTTGACTCATTATCACGCTCCAATAACTGAGCAATATTAACAACATCTGAATACAAACACAGTTTATGAGAGATAAGATATTGACGTATCTCGGGTTTCAAACTTCTTAGAAACATTCGCGTCATTCTCTCTTCATTATCAACCAAATGGGACGCAAACTGGGACAACTCGACGAACTTGGCTTCGTACGGCGACACGGTCATGTTGTTTTGCTCCATCTTGATGAACTCTACCTCTTTCATATGACGAATACTTTCGGGAAAGTACTTGTCGTTGAACAATTCTTGGAACTTCTCCCAAGTCATCTTCAGTGCGGCAGGTTGAGTACGTTTTATAGATTCCCACCAGTAATCTGCCTCGACACGCAACATGAAGGTGGCAAAGAGAACCTATTACTCCTCGGAGCATCCCAAGACATCAAATATCTTACAGATCTACTTTATCCAAGTCTCCGCCTTAAGTGGTTTTAGCTCTCCAAAAAACTCTGGTGGTCCCAGTTCCTTGAACTGCTTAGCGGTGACCGTCCAAGAGTCGTCAGTGTTTCCACCTGCATTTTGGATAGGAGCCGCTCTTTCCTGATGTTGCATGAATTGCATAAATCCTCTGAACATTCCATCATTCATCATCTGGTCAGTGTTGTTGTTTGCCTGAGGATTGTCGCATTCCTGATGCACATTATCCTGATTATTGATCTGTGGAGACTCAACGGTCTCCTGCGCTCCATTAATGTTCTCAACATTTTCGGATGCCATTTTCAAACACTGCCACAGAACAAGGGTTAATTAACATATCACATATTATCCTTATATTCTAACCGACTAATTAAATACCAAATAAACTTAGGTAGGTCATACTAGCGAAGGAATTCCCCGTCTCTCTCCTCCTAGTTCTTATCTCACATCTCAGCTAGGGATCATATCCCTAAACTTTGATACCAACTGTGACGCCCGCAAAATAGGTATATATCACCCATCTTGAGTCGCCAAAAACATGGTACAAACATTTAAATACAACTTAATTATACAACAGTCGTGTAAAATACGACAAAACATATGTTGTGAGTTTTAATTCAAATATTGTCATCTAGACAATATCCACACTCAATTGAGTTATCATTACATTTATTATTACTCTGTTTAAAAGAATAATGAGGACTACTAATGCTATTATCTGGACCGTCACTCCGTTCCTCGACCAGTCCCTGCTACGTTTTCATTTCCTGAAGAGAACAATAAAAGTAAAAGGGTGAGCTCTGTTGGGTAAAATCTAATTACACACAACACGCATGTAAGACCGCAACTTTTATGAATAATAATGTATTTTCTATAAATATCATTTTTGAATATTATGGAATAAATTTGATATAATGTTATAGTTGTGGAAAATAATTATAAATTTTACAAAGTACGCAAGTTGTTATATAATATTCGATTGGTCGGGGAATATTCGTTTTAAACAGGGGATATTCATACGGCGGCACAATCATTGGTGGACCCCACAACAGAATTATTGTCGGATTGAGAAAACGACAAAAATATTTTTGTGAAAATAACGGCGGAAGTTTTTACTGTTAATTGTTGAAACATCCGGTGTTAAAAGTACATGAATATGCGTGGTTGCATAGTAGTACACGATATTGATTATTGATGCTTACGTGAGAAGTCACTTAGTTTTGTTCAATTATTGCTTCAGTAATTGTTGCATAGTATCTCACGTTAATTGATTTAATTATTGTTGATATTTATAATTGAGATGTCGAAGTTATTAATATTATTATTTGCATTATTAACGATGTCTAGAAGTTTTGCCAAGGAGAGGTTTGGTCATCTAATTGCGCGCTAATAGGGAGAAATCCTTATTGGAAATCCCCCTCTTTCCTGGGAACGACCTGGTCCATTAATAGTGTGAATAATAATAATGATGATAAAGTTTTGTTTTATTAGTATTATTAATGTAATAAAACAGAAAAGCTTTTTATATAAAACAAAATACTTTTATAAAGTTATTCGTTTTATTAGGCTAATAGTAAAATCTTTTTATATAAAACATAATACTTTTATAAAGTTATTCGTTTTATTAGACAATAATTAGAATATATTATATTTTATTATGCATAGTGTTTACATAATGCCTGCATAGTGTTTGCATAGTAAAATCTTTTTAAAGGTTATTCGTTTTATTAGATTATAAATAGAATATATTATATTTTATTGTAAACCAATCTGGACCGTCCGTTTAAACTAAATCGATGTGGACCGTTTATAGATTGGTTACTATTCAGTCCATTCATTTATAAATAGAAGCTCATTCTTTCATTATTTCTTACGAAATCACTGAAACTCTAGAGAGAGAAACTGTAGAGAGAATTATTCTTCTATCTTGAGCGTATTTCTTTAGTATTTAAGAAAGCTTTAAGCGTAGTGCAAGTTTCTTTAAGTATATCCCCGCCCTACCATCGGAGTACTCTTCTTTATAAGGTAAGGGGTATTATT
This sequence comes from Panax japonicus, assembly GCA_020205505.1. NCBI lineage: Eukaryota > Viridiplantae > Streptophyta > Magnoliopsida > Apiales > Araliaceae > Panax > Panax japonicus. The sequence goes on along the minus strand of CM035112.1, from coordinate 31,958,781 downwards.
TTTCATATTTATGAAGAGAACTTCTGTTATTCCATTCTTTATTATTCTGTTAAAATAACATGTATACGCGGTCTACCCTATACTTGGTGATTTATGTTGTTATTCCATTCTTTATTATTATGTTGGAACATCCTGTCTGTGCATTTTACACCGGACCTAGTTCCGTCTTTATTTTTCTGTTGGAATATCCTGTCTTTGCGTTTTACGCCGGACCTGGTTCCGTCTTTATTATTCTGTTGGTATAACCTGTCTATGCGAAGTACCATATGCATAGTGATTTCTTTTGTTATTCCATTCTTTATTATACTCAGTTGGTTAGAGTTTTGACTTCTATACTCCATGAAATTGGTGGAATATCCTTGATATTTGCGCTTCATCCAGTATCTTTTCGTGAAAATATTCTTCTGAGCATTCTTAAATTTTACTCTATAAAGTAGTATCATGTTGACAATTTGGACGTTATTAGTTCCTGAATAAATTAATTCTTGAACTTGTTTTATTGAATTCTTATATCATTGTCATCATCCTCATATTTATATTTTGTTGAAAGTCATCTGTGACCTGTAGTGCATAGATGGACTTGGTATGATTATGACCAGGGATTATTCAGTGTAATCATGATCGTAATATTACAAATGATGTGGTAAAAGTCCTCATTAGCTCGTAGTGCATTGATGGATAGTTGTTGGCATGATCATGACCATTGATTAATACACGAATATCCTTGGCCCGTAGTGCATGGATAATTTGTGGTTGTGATACTTATGAATATCCTTGGCCGTAGTGCAGGGATGATGTGGATTATTTATTAAGCTGAGTCCCAGCGATAAAAGTGATGAAAAACCTTTTAAATCATAAAAGATAGTAAATTTTATTCTCTACTTGACTCTTTTAATAGATTGCATGTTCCACTACAGTTAAACTTGTTGTCTATTGTATTTTATCAGTTTAACATTGTTGCAGACTAATGATAATTTATTCTGCATTATATTAGTCACAATATTTCTTACTGGGCTAGTTGAGCTCACCCTTTTTTTCACTGTTCTCTTCAGGAAATGAGAACGTAGCCGGGACTAGTCGAGGAACGGAGTGACGGTCCAGATGATAGTATTAGTACCCCTCACTATTCTGTTAAATAGTCTGACAATAAATGTAATGAGGACTTATTCTTAGAGTGGATATTGTCTAGAAGACAATATTTATATTAAAACTCACAACTTTCTTGTTGTATATTAAAGACCGTATTTGTATTCTGTACCATGTATTTGACGACTCAGAATAAGTGATGTATACCTATTTTGGGGGCGTCACAACGCAAGTATACGTGGTCAACAAGTAATAAAGTGATGAGTAAAGTATCGTTCCCACAGAGACTAACTAGCACTAATCTTAACTGACAATTACCAATTTTCTATTAACCCTAATTTTATTAAACAAATCAACTCAATAATTAAAATTAATGAAACTAAAATGAAGAATAATTAAACTAACACAAAACTACCACGAATATCAAAATCTGAAATTTCAAACAATTAACGGAGAATTAGACTTATGATTTCACCCTAAGTTTCTCTTTGATTTTAACACCTTTATTCCAATTCAATGTACTATCCCAGTTTATTAATCAAGAACACAAATGTAGTATTAACCACCTCTCAATGCACTAATACCCTGTTAACATCAATCCACAATTAAGATAGAAATCCGTTAAACACCTTAATCAACTAACCCACTATATCTCTATGTGAATTACAATTGAAGAAGGTTGAAGAACAAGTTCTCTATCCTATTACATGCGATGTCAAGCATATCTCTACCTTAACATTCATCATAATTAAGCTATTCACAAAATCATGAACACATGCTATATCAACTAAGTCTAGATTTGAATATCCTCTCTCGATTCCATCTAATTCCACAAAGAATTGTTGATCAGGCAATTCATAGATTCAAGTTCAAATCAATATAAATAAACTGAAAATAGCTTATTAAATTGGAAATCAAAGTTTACAAAACCATCGATTCACTTAAGGATCCATCACAAGCCTAAAAAGTGAATTAGTTCATAATAAATAAAATAAATATTGAATAAATCATGGAAATCATTCTTTCAATTACAAATAATAGTCTAAGACGAAGAATATTGAAAAACACGCTTCACGTAGCCTAGAATCGCAATCGTCTCGAAAATATCCTTGAATTACTCCTCCCACGCTTGCTTAGAAAAACTGAGATTAATCTTCATAATTTACCTTGTGTGTCTTCCTCAATTTCATTGTTTGTTGTTAATTATATACTTCAACATGTATTCTGATTATAATTCCATGACAAAACGAATCCCAAGTCATCACCATCACTAAAACTCCATGTTTGTAGCATTAGAAACCAACTAGGAGACTTCAAATTCGAGTACCCCAAGCCCCAGCTTGCCTTTTACCTTTGTAATAGCAAACCCCAGCTTGCCGCCTTGTTGCTAATCCGCCCAGACCCCAAGCCCCGACTTGCTATCAAGGCATAAAAGGGCAAGCCCCAGCTTGCCTACCTTCTGCAAATCTGCTGCATGGTTCTCCACTAAAACTGTCATAGCGTTTGACCCGGGAGGTGTTACGTGACCCGACACCTATCAAATCGAATATATCGACGAGTTCTACAACTTTCATTCTTTGAGTTTCCAGAAATAACGAACAGATGAAGGACGAAATTGGACTGGAAGTAGCTGCTGTGTAAATGACAAACATAACAACTCTTAGCTTTGATAATTATGCAATAATCTCACATCCGAACTTCTGATTGGAATTATACAAGACGGTCCAGAAAGACAAGAAAGAGTTCTACAACATAGTCCAAGTTCCACGCTACGAACATGAAATACACATGAAATGAACAAGAAGGCTCGAACGATACCCGGAATTACTTTTCCTTGCAATTCCATACCAATAATTGGTCACTTTGCTTCCAAACATATAATCTACAAAATGAAAACAAAATGTATGAAAAGTAACTAAGACACAGGAGATTAAGCAAATAATTTAACTAATAGATGCCGGATAAGTAGGTATAAAACCTACTTATCAAATACCCCCAAACTTAAACCGTTGCTTGTCCTCAAGCAAAAAAAACCCAAAATGCAATGGAATGGAATGCAACTAATATATATGCCTACGAATCCAGCAATAATGAGAAAAACAAGTCTTTTCGCCCGGCCTCAGAGAAATCAAGTAAACATGATGATACTTTATATCAAAACTAATCAATAATTCCTATCAATCATCAAATCTTCAACTGTTATTACTGATATAGTGCATGTGTGCTCAACAACAATGATAACTAATATAATGCTAAATACAACACATAATAGATCTCTTTAAAGGCATCATACAGTGTAAACTCACAAATTTCACAAACAGACTAGATCCAACTAAAATCAAACTTCCACCAAATTCAAGAGTCCAATCCGGGATACTTATGCTTTACTTTGCATTACGGGGGCTTTTTGCTCTTTTCCCGTTTTATTGTTTTTTTTTCTATTTCTTTTTTTTAATCATGGTTGTGCAATGTCTCATTCCATTAGGCTAATAGTGCTACCCCTTAGCGAGCTTTCGACCAACGAATCCCAGACCATATAAGACCTTAGGGGGCTAGGTGTAAAGGCAATCCCCTCGGGCGTACTTGTCAAGTAACAAAGGCCCTGAAACAAGACTAGCCACGATATTCTTTTTTTCATCAATTTTTTTTATTGTTTTTTTTCTTTTCACTCAAGCTTTATATATCCCAAATTTTCCCCCAAACTTAAGTTTTTGTCTAAATTTAGCTATCTCCGCCTGTTCATGTCTTTCATTTATTCAAACTAATATTATCCTTAAGAAGTCAATTATGTATCAATTTAAACTTAATCAGTCAACAAAGTTATCTCTAAAGTGCTAACCTGATTATACCAGTTTCAAACAGGAAAAGATTCAATTCATAACAAAAACTCACATTAAAGTTCTAATAATAGTACTATACTTGTCTACTCAATCCCATTCTCATCATTGGCTAAAATAGATTGTAACTATCAAACAGCTGGACTCATGCAAGACGAATACATTAAATAACTATTAATTTTTATTTTTTAAATTTTTTTATTTATTTTTTATTTTTTTATCTGGAAATATGTGGTAAACATAACATGATTGCACAGATAAATAAAAACTATTTACATTCCTAAGCTACTATGCAACTACATGATTACTTGAATGCAACATTTAATAATCCTAAACATAAACAATGAACTAACATATGCAAACCTAACTAATGAAATTAAATATGCAACATGCAACATGCAACTAAATCCCCCAAACTTGAAAATTACAATGTCGTCATTGTATAGAAAAAACAATAAATAAGAGAGGACTTCCCTGTAATCTCCTAAGTCTGGGTTGGTGGTGGATGTTGTTCTTCATCGGAATTGTTGGGTGGGAACCTTGGCATTGGGGCTGGTTGCTGGTATGGGAATTGGGCAGTAAGGTTAAAGCTCTGGAGCGTAATGTCCAATGAGGCGAAAGATAAATTCATGGCATCAAACATGTGGTCCTGCCTCGCTGCTAGTCTCCGTATTTCTCTTCGTGCTTCTTTGTTGTGCTCATCCACTTGTCGTTGAAGGTTGAGGAACAGAGGGATAGATATTACTCCGGGCTGTAGTGATGTCTCTGTTTCTTGCTCTCCCATTATCGCAGTCCCCTGAAACTCATCGTCATCCGAGGTGTCCTTAGCGTCAGCCTCATCCTCTGAGGCTAAGGGAAATACAAATCATACTCCTCTCGGGTGCGACTCACCTCCGGGCCACATAGCATATCTTGCAATCATTCTCGAGTCAAGTGTCTACAACGGCATCTGGGTTATCTCATCATCTGACCATCGAACTCCTGCCTGTATACATTACCCACAAATGAGTGATGGGTGTAACAATCCGCCAGAGTATGGTCCTCGAAGGCATCTTCGGATTAAAAAGTTAATTATAGCCCCTATGTCGATGATGAAATCTTGTACCATGGCATACAAGAGTACTGCCTTATCCTTAGGCACATCTGACGTATGTGTAGATGGAAGTAACTTAGCGCAAAGAAAGGAGTACCATATCTTCCCATACCGACTGAGATCCTTACTACGAAAGACAGTGCCTCCATGATTTGATTTTGTCCATTAGGTACCCGGCTTTGTCATTTCCTTCATAATAGCCTCATAATCTGGATCATTATCACGTAAATGTTGGTACTGGCAATGTCTCGGCACTCATAACTGATATTACGTGTTGATGGCATCGGTACTGAAAGGAACTAACCTACCCCGTACAAAAGCATTGAAGGGGAGCCTTATCCTCGGCGTTAGCGTAGAATTCTTTTACCACACTTATAACTGCGGCCTCGGGCTCTGCTGTGAATTTATTCCAACCTGTTTGATATATTTATTGCATCATTTCGCCATCCACAGGCTCAGGTGCCAACCCCCGCTCAGGTGTGAGGTATTGTGTCACCATATAGTTGTAACGGTCGGCGGCGGCGGCACTTATGAATTTTCGCTTATCAAAGGTTCGTGTTGGTGGTGTGGCCCCCGAACTCTCTCCTCGTTGCCTCTTTGATGCCAGTTTTAGTGCCATTGATTTGGAATTGAAAAGTTTGTCCCCCAAACTTTACTTAAGCAATTTGTCGAACACTTGGTGTGCGAGACTTGAAATTCCCACAAACTTGGTGATTTGGTTGAACTATGGGGATAGAAATTGAGGAATTAGAAAACAAACTTCTTCTTTCAGTATATTACCATGTAAGTTGTAGAGATTTGCATAAACTCTATCCTCAAACTTCCAAATTGGTATTGTTAGATTGTGTGGTGAAGGGTGGTTTTATAGAGAGGAGTTTATGTAGGTGGGTAGTGAGTGACTAGGTGGGAGGAGTGGGATTGTGTTTGATTGTTGTGATGAGATGAAAAGTAAATTGCAGTCGTGGGTGTAGGTTGTGGAGGAGTTGGATTGTAGGAGGTTGAAGTATAATGGAATTGGGATGTCTGCAATGCACTAACTGCCGTAACTGCTCTTCAAAATTCGGACCCCCAAGCCCCGGCTTGCATCTTCTTCATTAAAAAGCAAGCCTCAGCTTGCCTATGGTCTGCTAATGCAGTAAGAGGGCAAGCCCCGGCTTGCTATTTACTCTTGGAGAGGCAAGCCCCGACTTGAGGGTCTCCTGTCTTGCTTCATGATCTGCTAATGCACAAGTTTCTCCTGCCTTGCTTCATGTTCATCACATAGCTTCTTTGAGTACCTAAACACATGAAAAACATACTTATAAGTGGATATTGAACAAATTTAAGCATAGAGGGTAAGCTTATTTAGCTATCAAGTATACTTTAAATACTACATGATTATATTTTAGACCAAATATTATTTTAAACTACCATTTCACTAGCATGGATAAAATTACCTCCTAGTGAGCGCTTGATTTTAAGTCGTTCAACCTGACTACTCTCTGTTTATGGTGCATCTATAAGTGTGATAGGTATGACGTCCGTGTTAGCCTCGCCACCCCAATAGTGCTTTAACCTCTGACCATTGACCTTGAACGTTTCCAATGGGTTCCTACTGTATAGTTCAACGGCGCCATGTGGGAAAACCTTTTTTTATGGTAAATGGACCCAACCACCTTGATTTTAGCTTTCCTGGAAACAACCACAATCTTGAGTTGAACAATAGGACTCATTGTCCCATTTCGAATGTTCTTTGTATAATTTCTCGTCATGCCATCGGTGGACCTCTTCCTTGTACAATTTTGAGTTCTCATAGGCTTGCAGTCGGAATTCGTCAAGCTCATTTAGCTGAAGTAGTCTCTTTTCACCTACCGCTTCTTGATCGAAGTTCAATTTTTGAATAGCCCAATAAGCCTTGTGTTGTAACTCGACCGGTAAGTGACAAGCCTTTCCGTACAGTAGTTGATATGGTGACATCTCGATTGGTGTTTTATAAGCAGTCCGATAGGCCCATAATGCATCATCCAACTTGAGCGACCAATCCTTTTGATTCGATTTCACCACTTTTTCCAAGATTCTCTTTACTTCCCTATTTGAGACCTCAGCTTGTCCACTGGTTTGGGGATGATATGTTGTAGAGACCTTATGGTTGACCCCATACTTTGCCAATAGAGCTGTGAATGACTTGTTGCAAAAGTGACTACCTTCGTCACTAATAATTGCCCTTGGCGTGTCAAACCTTATGAAAATGTTCTTTTGTATTAATTTGAGGACCACCTTGGCATCATTTGTTGGTAATGCTGCAGCTTCAATCCATTTTGATACGTAGTCCACTGCGAGTAGAATATACCGATTGTTCAGAGATGAAGGGAATGGCCCCATGAAATCAATGCCTCATACATCAAAAATTTCAACTTCAAGAATCGTTTGTAGAGGCATCTCATTCCGTTTTGAAATGTTGCCCACCCTTTGACATCTATCACATGTTTTCACAAACTGGTGGGCATCCTTGAATAGTGTAGGTCAATAAAACCCAGATTGCAACACCTTCGATACTGTCCTCTCACTCCCATAATATCCGCCATACGTAGATGAGTGACACTCATGTAGAATGTTCTTCACTTCATTGTAGGGCACACACTTTCTAATCATCTTGTCGGTGCACTGTTTGAACAAGTAATGCTCATCCCACCTGTACCATTTCACGTCATGAAGAAACTTCTTTTTCTGTTGTCTTGTGAGATCAGGTGGAAGTACGTTGCTCACAAGCTAATTTGCATAATCTGCATACCAAGGAAATTCTATATTTATTCCAAATAGTTGTTCATCCGGGAATATTTCATTGATTTCATATTTGTCCTCTTTTAATTTCCCTTGGTTTTCCAGTCTAGACAAGTGATCAGCTACCTGATTCTCCGTCCCCTTTCTATCTTTTATTTCCAGATCAAACTCTTGAAGTAGGAGAATCCATCGGATAAGGTGTGGCTTAACATCTTTTTTTTTACAATTAGGTACCAAATAGCCAAATGGTCCGTGTAGACTATCACCTTAGTTCCGATCAAGTATGCCCGGAATTCGTCAAATGCATACACCACTGCAAGTAACTCATTCTCCGTAGTTGTATAATTTATTTGAGTCTCTGTGAGTGTTTTTCTTGCATAATATATAGCGTGAAATACCTTCTCTCAGCGTTGTCCCAACACACCCCCAACTGCGTAGTCGCTTACATCACACATCAGCTCGAAAGGCATACTCCAATCTGATGCAACGATTACGGGGGCTGTAGTCAACTTCTTTTTCAACGCTTCGAAGGCTGTCTTGCAACTTTTGTCAAAATTAAAAATAGTATCCTTCTCTAATAGACTGCATAGAAGCTTGGCAATTTTTGAGAAGTCCTTTATGAATCTCCTGTAAAACCCAGCGTGTCCCAGAACTAATACCTTTAACTGAGCTCGGTGGAGGCAATTTTTTGATTGTTTCCAGCTTCACTTTGTTGACCTCCAATCCTTGAGCCGATACCTTGTGGCCCAAAATTATGCCCTCCTCAACCATGAAGTGGCATTTTTCCCAGTTAAGCACGAGGTTCGTATCCTTGCAGCGCTGTAATACCATTACCAAATTCCCTAGGCAGGTATCAAAGTTGTCCCCATAGACAGAAAAGTCATCCATGAAGACCTCAATATTTTTCTCCACAATGTCTGAGAAAATGGCCATCATACACCGTTGGAAAGTTGCAGGTGCGTTGCATAACCCGAATGACATCCTCCTGAATGCAAATGTGCCATAAGAGCATGTGAATGTCGTCTTTTCTTGATCCTCCGGAGCGATGACTATCTGGTTATAGCCCGAGTACCCATCCAATAGACAGTAATATTCATGTCCTGCCAATCTATCCAACATTTGATCAATAAAGGGCAGCTAGAAATGGTCTTTTTGGGTTGCCTTGTTCAATTTTCTATAATCCATGCAAACCCTCCAACCGGTCACTGTTCTAGTTGGTATTAATTCATTGTCCTCATTCTGCACCACTGTTATTCCTCTTTTTTTTTGGCACGCATTGCACTGGACTCACCCATTTGCTGTCGAAAATCGGGTGGATGATGCCGGCATCTAACCACTTCAAGATATCTTTCTTCACAACATCCTTCATAATTGGGTTAAGTCGTCGCTGTTGCTCCACCGTCGGTTTTGCCTCATCTTCCATTAAGATATTGTGCATGCAAAATGAAGGGCTGATTCCCTTTATATCTGTAATTGTCCACCCGATCACTGATTTGTGTTCCCTAAGAACCCTCAGTAGCTTTTCTTCCTATAATTCTTTAAGTGCAGCAGAAATAATAACAGGTAAAGAATTTGAATTGTCTAAGTATGCATACTTGAGGTGTTTAGGGAGTGGCTTGAGTTCCAACTTTGGTGGCTCTTCCAATGATGGTTTCAGTCTTTCTGCGGTTACCTCCTCCGTGTGCTGTGGTTCAAACGGTGTTCTAAATTTGGAAACTCATGACAATGAGTAGCATTTGTAAGTACTCCACCAATTCTGGATCATCGACCTCTTCATCCCCCAATAACGTTGTTTTAACGGATCGTTGACCAAACTCTTGCTCATATCATCACTGATGATTTGCTCAATTAAATCCATTCGAAAACATTCTTCATCATCCGTAGAGAATTTCATGGCCTTAAACACATTAAATTTTACTTCTTGATCTTGGACCTTCATAGTGAGTTCTCCCTTTTGTACGTCTATGAGTATCTTTCCCGTGGCCAAAAATGGTCTCCCTAGGATAATTGGGATGTTCTTGTCCTCCTCAAAATCCAGAATGATAAAGTCCACGGGGAATATAAATTTATCCATTTTCACTAGAATGTCCTCTACTATGCCTCTCGGATATGTGACTGACCTATCCGTCAACTGTAATGTAATGTTCGTAGGCCTTGGTGCAGGCAAACCCAATTCTAAGTATACTGACAGTGGCATAAGGTTTACACTCACCCCCAAATCACATAAAAACTTGTTGAAATGCATATTCCCGATCGTTCTTGGAATAGTGAAGTTCCCCGGGTCCTTGAGTTTTGGTGGTAATTTCTGCTGTAATACCGCACTATACTCCTCGGTTAGTGCAACTGTCTCAAAATCTTCCCATTTCTTCTTCCTTGATAGAATCTTTTTCATAAATTTTGCGTAGCTCGACATTTATTCTAGGGCCTCTGAAAATGGTATGTTGATTTGAAGTTTCTTGAAAACTTCCAAAAATTTTGAAAATTGCTTGTCTAATTTTTGTTTTTGAACTCTTTGCTGGAATGGTGGGGGAGGATAAATAGCTGGCTCGTTAACTAGTTTGTTCTTTTCCATTTGTTTTTCGTTCCCTTTCTTTACCTCACCCACTGTATTTTCTTTCTCTGGTTCAACCTCCTTTATAACTGAAATTTCTGGCTTTTGATCCTCAAGCTGTTTTCCACTTCTCAACATAATGGCTTGACACTGCTCGTGATTACCCTTAGGATTTCTCTCAGTGTCACTTGTTAATGTCCCTTGTGGTCTATTATTCAATGCCAACGCTATTTGACCTATCTGATTCACTAGATTCTTAATCTCCATCTCTTGTGATTTCATAGCAATGGCGTGATTTTTTATAGCCAATTCGGCGCTAGTCATGAATTTTGCCAACACTTCCTCTAGATTGGGTTTCCTTTCTTGATATTGAGATGGTTGTTGTTGGTTCTGAAATCCTAGTGGATATGATTGTCGTGAAGCTTGATTTTGCTGGTTGCTGCTCCATGAGAAATTCGGATGATTCCTATTTCCTTGATTGTATGTGTTCTGATATGTATTTTGCAGGAATTCTATTGTAAATGCCGATGAACTGCATAGCTGCTGGATTAATCGCGCATTGATCGGCCGTTGGGTGCTCTCCTGCGCACAACTCGCATATTATTGCCGCTTGCTGTGTTTTTGTTGTGATTGTGCTGCTGTTACCGACTCCAACTTCTTTGATAGTGCAGATATATGTTCTTGCATTGCTGTCAAACTATCTACTTCTAACACCCCAGCTGCCTTCGTTTGTGTCATTCTTGTTGTGGGCCACTGGTAGTTACTAGCCGCCATGGTTTCAATCAACTCGTATGCTTCCTCGTAACTCTTAGGCATGAATGCTCTGCCCTACGTTGCATCAATACTTGTCCTGAGATTCCCATTTAGTCCATTGTAAAAGGTGTTCATTTGTAGCCACTAGGGCAATCCATGATGTGGGAATTTTCTGAGCAATTCTTTGTATCTTTCCCAGGCCTCATATAATGACTCCCCATGTTGCTGTTCAAACATCGTAATCTCGTTCCTCATCTTCACAGTTTTCGCCGGTGGAAAGAATTTTACGAGGAATTTCTGAGCTAAATCCTCCCATGTAGTTATCAAACCGGATGGTAGAGAATGCAACCAACTCTTCACCTTGTCCCGTAAAGAGAATGGGAACAATCGAAGTCTCACCGCCTCATCCGAAACCCCATTAAACCTAAAAGTGTAGAACATTTCCAGAAAGCTGACCAGATGCTCGTTCGGATCGTCATTTGCAAATCCCCCAAACTGAACTGAATTCTGAATCATTTGTATCATCCCAGGCTTAATTTCGAACGTATTTGCTGCTATTGTTGGCCTAGTGATGCTTGACTGCAGTTCAGTCACCTTGGGTGTTGCAAAATCCCTTAATGTTTTTTGATCTTCTGCTGCCATTACTGTTACCTCTTCCTTTTCAGATGTTTCGAATTCTTGCCTCGTTTCCTTGATCCAATTACTCAACCTCTGAAACCTTTTCTCAATATCATCCTCAAAAAGCAGCAAGTCTGGATTTTTGGACCGAGTTTGCATAAACTGCTTCCACACCTGAAATAGAAGCAACAATACAAAAAAAAATGTTTAAGTAAAACTGAATTAATTAAACTGATATTGTAAAACTATTAAGAATTATACTAAATAGTTCCCGGCAGCGGCGCCAAAAACTTGTTGGGTAAAATCTAATTACGCACAACACGCAAGTATACGTGGTCAACAAGTAATAAAGTGATGAGTAAAGTATCGTTCCCACAGAGACTAACTAGCACTAATCTTAACTTACAATTACCAATTTTCTATTAACCCAAATTTTATTAAACAAATCAACTCAATAATTAAAATTAATGAAACTAAAATGAAGAATAATTAAACTAACACAAAACAACCACGAATATCAAAATCTGAAATTTCAAACAATTAACGGAGAATTAGACTTATGATTTCACCCTAAGCTTCTCTCTGATTTTAACACCTTTATTCCAATTCAATGTACTATCCTAGTTTATTAATCAAGAACACAAATGTAGTATTAACCACCTCTCAATGCACTAATACCCTGTTAACATCAATCCACAATTATGATAGAAATTCGTTAAACACCTTAATCAACTAACCCACTATATCTCTATGTGAATTACAATTGAAGAAGGTTGAAGAATAAGTTCTCTATCCTATTACTTGTGATGTCAAGCATATCTCTACCTTAACATTCATCATAATTAAGCTATTCACAAAATCATGAACACATGCTATATCAACTAAGTCTAGATTTGAATATCCTCTCTCGATTCCATCTAATTCCACAAAGAATTGTTGATCAGGCAATTCATAGATTCAAGCTCAAATCAATATAGATAAACTGGAAATAGCTTATTAAATTGGAAATCAAAGTTTACAAAACCATCGATTCACTTAAGGATCCATCACAAGCCTAAAAAATGAATTAGTTAGTTCATAATAAATGAAATAAACACTGTATAAATCATGGAAATCATTCTTTCAATCACAAATAATAGTCTAAGATGAAGAATATTGAAAAACACCCTTCACGTAGCCTAGAATCGTAATCGTCTCGAAAATATCCTTGAATTACTCCTCCCACGCTTGCTTAGAAAAACTGAGATTAATCTTCGTAATTTGCCTTGTGTGTCTCCTCAATCTCATTGTTTGTTGTTAATTATATACTTCAACATGTATTCTGATTACAATTCCATGCCAAAATGAATCCCAAGTCATCACCATCACTAAAACTCCATGTTTGTAGCATTAGAAACCAACTAGGAGACTTCAAATTCGAGTACCCAAGCCCCAACTTTCCTTTTCCCTTTGTAATAGCAAGCCCCGGCTTGCCTCCATGCTGTTAATCCGCCCAGACCCCAAGCCCCGGCTTGCTATCAGGGCATAAAAGGGCAAGCCCCAGCTTGCCTACCTTCAGCAAATCTGTTGCACTGTCCTCCAATAAAACTGCCATAACTTTTAAACCGGGAGGAGTTACGGGACTCGCCACCTATCAAATTGAAGATATCGACAATCTCTACAACTTGCATTCTTTGAGTTTCCAAAAATAACGAACGGATGAAGGTCAAAATTGGACTGGAAGTAGCTGCTGCGTAAATGACAAACATAACAACTCTTAGCTTTGATAATTATGCAATAATCTCACATCCGAACTTCCGATTGGAATGATACAAGACGTTCCGGAAAGCCAAGAAAGAGTTCTACAACATAGTCCAAGTTCCACACCACGAACATGAAATACACATGAAATGAACAAGAAGGCCCGAACGATACCCGGAATTGCTTTTCCTTGCAATTCCATACCAATAGTTGGTCACTCCACTTCCAAACATATAATCTACAAAATGAAAACAAATTGTATGAAAAGTAACTAAGAAACACGAGATTAAGCAAATAATTCAAGTAATAGATGCCGGATAAGTAGGTATAAAACCTAATTATCAAGTTCAACTAGCCTAGTATTTCTATTATGACTAAGATAATGCAGAATAAATTATCATTAGCCTTCAACAATGTTAAACTGATACAATATAACAATATCAAGTTTAACTGCAGCGAAATAAGCAATTCATTAAAAGAGTCAAGTAGAGAATAAAATCTACTATCTTTTATGATTTAAAAGGTTTTTCATCACTTTTACCGCTAAGACTCAGCTTAATAAATAATCAACATCATCCATGCACTACGACCAAGGATATTCATTAGTATCACAACCATAAATTATCCATGCACTACGGGCCAATGAGGACTTTTACCACATCATTTGTAACATTACGGTCATGATTATACCGAAAAATCACTGGTCATAATCATACCAAGTTCATCTATGCAATACAGGCCACAGATGACTTTCAACATAATATAAACATATGGATGATGACAATGATATAAGAATTCAATAAAACAAGTTCAAGAATTAATTTATCCAGGAACTAATAACGTCCAAATTGTCAACATGATACTTCTTTGTAGAGAAAAATTCAAAAATGCTCAGAAGAATATTTCCATAAAAAGATACTGGATGAAGCGCAAATATCAAGGATATTCCACTAATTCCATGGAGTATAGAAGTCAAAACTTTAACCAATTGAGTATAATAAAGAATAGAATAACAAAAGAAATCACCAGGCATGCGATAGACCGGACAGACAGGTTATTCCAACAGAATAATAAATAACGGAACTAGGTCAGGCGAAATTTGCACTGACAGGATGTTCCAACAGAATAATAAATAACGGAACCAAGTCATGCGTAAATGCACAGACAGGATGTTTCAACAAAATAATAAAGAATGGAATAACAGAAGAATTTCACCATGTATGCGGTACTTCGCATAGACAGGTTATTCCAACATAATAATAAAGAATGGAATAATAGAAGAATTTCACCAAGTATAGGGTAGACCGCGTATATAGGTTATTCCAACAGAATAATAAAGAATGGAATAACAAAAGTTCTCTTCATGAATATGAAAGAAATAATACCCCTTACCATATAAAGAAGAGTACTCCGAAGGGTAGGGCGGGGATATACTTGAAGAAACTTGCACTACGCTCAAAGCTTTCTTAAACTCTAAAGAAATACGCTCAAGATTATAGAAGAAGAATTCTCTCTATAGTTTCTCTCTCTAGAGTTTCAGTGAATTCGTAAGAAATAATGAAGGAATGAACGTCTATTTATAGAAGAATTAATGGATTAAATAGTAACTAATTCCTGAACGATCAAAATTGATTTACTTTTAAACGGACAGTCCAGATTGGTTTACAATAAAATATAATATATTCTATTTATAATCTAATAAAACGAATAACTTTATAAAAGTATTCTATTTTATATAAAAAGATTTTACTATGCAAATACTATGCATAATAGAATATAATATATTCTAATTATTGTCTAATAAAACAAATAACTTTATAAAAGTATTATGTTTTATATAAAAAGATTTTACTATGCAAAACACTATGCATAATAAAATATAATATATTCTATTTATTGTCTAATAAAACGAATAACTTTATAAAAGTATTATGTTTTATATAAAAAGTTTTTCTGTTTTATTACATTAATAATAATAATAATAATAAAACAAAACTTCATCATCATTATTATAATTCATATTATTAATCGACCAGGTCGTTCCCAGGAAAGAGGGGGCTTTGCAATAAGGATTTCTCCCTATTAGCACACAATTAGGTAACCAAACCTCTCCTTGGCAGAACTTCTAGACATCGTTAATATTTCAAATAATAATATTAACAACTTTGTTATCTCAATTATTGATTTAATAATATATAAAATATCGACAATAATTGAATCAATTAACGTGAGATACTATGCAACAATTACTGAAGCAATAATTGAACAAAACTGAGTGACTTCTCACGTAAGCATCAATAATCAATACTGTGTGCTACTCTGCAACCATGCATATTCCTGTACTTTTAACACCGGGTGTTTCACCATTTAACGATAAAACTTCCGCTATTATTTTTATAAAATATTTTTGTCATTTTCTCAATCCGACAATAATTCTGTTGTGGGCTCCACCAATGATTGTGCCATCGTACGATTATTCCCTGTTAAAACGAATATTCCCCGACCAATCAAATATTATATAACAACTTGCGTACTTTGCAAAATTTATAAATATTACCCACAACTATAACATTATATCAAATTTATTCCATAATATTCAAAAATGATAATTATAAAAAATTCATCTTTATTCATAAAAGTTGGGGTCTTACAATATGACCGTGTCACAGTATGAGGCTAAGTTTGCCGAGTTGTCCCGGTTCGCATCCCACTTGGTTGATAATGAGGAGAGAATGACGCGTATGTGTCTAAGAGGTTTGAAACCCGAGATACGTCAATATCTTATATCTCATAAACTGTGTTTGTATTCAGATGTTGTTAATAAGGCTCAGTTATTGGAGCTCAATAATGAGTCAACCTAACCAAAAAAGAGCAGCAGGCAAAATGATAATACCAGTGATAGCAGTCATCGAAGCGGTGACAATAAACGTGGAGGGAATCAACATGCCAGAAATGGTAACCACTTCGGTGAGAATCATGGCCAAAATAATAAGAATGGACATTTCAAGAAGAGGAGATTCAATAATGATGGAAAGACGTCAGCACATACACCCGTTGTTAAGGAAGGAGAACGACCACCTATCATATGCTTCAAATGTGGAGGGGATGGACACATCAGTCTAAACTGTGTGATGCCGTCCAAAGCATGTTATAATTGTGGAAGAGAAGGTCACCTGGCTCAATTTTGTCGTTCAGGGAAGTCAAGTATAGCTGGGACGGTGGTACCAAAGGCGGATACGGACAAAACAAAGTCGGTTGTTTCAGGGAGAGCGTTTTTCGTGACTTCTCAAAAAGCGAGTAACCCGAACGAAGTTAGCACGGGTTAGTTAATTATAAATTCTTGCGAAGTCTATACCTTATTAGATACCGGTTCTACCCATTCTTTTATCTCTCTTGCTTACGCTTAACGTTTAAATTTGACCCCAGAGAAGTTAAACTTTGACTTATTGGTTAAAACTTCATTAGTAGAAACCTTCGTTACCTCCACTATTTATAAATCTTGTTGATTCAAATCGACACTTTCACGTTACCTGTCGATCTTATCTCTTTGAAAATACTTGCCTTTGATATGATTTGAGGAATCGATTGGTTAACTACTCATCATGCTAAAATTGATTATTTTCGTAAGGTTGTTAGCTTTTATATTTCTAACCAACCTGTTATACGAATTCAAGCAACCAAACCACTAAAGTCAATCATTGTCATATCAAGCCATAAGTAAAGAGCCCCGAACCTTTCGCTGGTGACTTCTAAGTCTTGGAATACACTGAAGCCGGAATATCCGTAGGGGACTTCATGAATAATGGTGGCAAGTTGATAGATATCAATGTGACGTGTTATCCAAGTCTTGGATGAGAGTCACAATTTTGAATGACATTTTTATTATTAATAAATTTCCTGACGGATTCTCTGAAGACTTCCTAGCCTACCCCTAGAGCGTGAAATTGAATTTTGTATTGACCTCAGTACAAAACCCATTTCTTAAACCCTCAAATATTTCTTCAACCAAAATAAACATAATATGCGCCAAAGACGTTGGCTCGAGCTGTTGAAGATTACGATCATACCATTCAATATCATCGTGGAAAAGCGAACGTGGTAGTTGACGCGTTGAGTAGAAGATCGTATGCGTTTATGAGTGCGATGTTGTTAACACAAAAACCCATTTCGTATAACTTATAAATGATGAAGATAGAGTTAATAGGGACCCATGTGAAGATAACGAATATACGAGTAGAATCGACTTTAATCGATAAAGTTAAAGCCGCTCAAGCTACATATTCAGAGCTGATAAATGTGAAGAATAAGGTTCAAGAGTACGTTATTCTAGAAGCAAGAATCGATGAAGAGAGGAAATCTCAACCCTCGATTTTATTAGCCCATTTGAAATCCTCAATCGAGTAGGAACTATGGCCTATAGACTCGTTTTACCTCCAAGTATGTCGCGTCTTCATAATATTTTTCACGTATCGATGTTACAAAAGTATGTGGATGACCCAAACCACATTATTGATTTAGAACCGAACGAGATAGCGGAAGATTTAATGTATGAGAAAATACGTGTTAAAATCTTGAATAAGAAGGATCGTATTCAACATTCAAAGGTTATACCTCAAGAGTTAGAATCTGAAATGAAGTCAATGTATCCTCATCTATTCGGCATACCAGATACATACATAAATTTCGAGGGAGAAATTTCATAAGGAGGGGAGATTGTGAGACCCCAGATTTTATGAATAAAGATTTAAATTTCTCGAAATATTTTTTTGAATATTATTCAATGAATTTGATATAATGTTATAGTTGTGGGTAATATTTATAAATTTTGCAAAGTATGCAAGTTGTTATATAATATTCGATTGGTCGGGGAATAATCGTTTTAACAGGAAATATCCGTACGACGGCACAATCATTGGTGGATCCCACAACGGAATTATTGTCGGATTGCGAAAACGACAAAAATATTTTTATGAAAATAACGGCGAAAGTTTTACCGTTAAAACTATTGAACCACTCGGTAGTAAAAGTACAGTAATACGCGTGGTTGCATAGTAGCACACGGTATTGATTATTGATGCTTACGTGAGAAGTCACTCAATTTTGTTTAATTATTGCTTCAGTAATTGTTGCATAGTATCTCACGTTATTTGATTCAATTATTGTCGATATTTTATATATTATTAAATCAATAATTGAGATGACAGAGTTATTAATATTATTATTTGCAATATTAACGATATCTAGAAGTTCTGCCAAGGAGAGGTTTGGTCATCTAATTGCGCGCCAATAGGGAGAAATCCTTATTGGAAAGCTCCCTCATTCCTGGGAACAACCTGGTCAATTAATATTGTGAATTATAATAATGATGATAAATATTGTTATATATTTTGTTTAATTAATATTATTAATGTAATAAAACAGAAAAACTTTTTATATAAAATAGAATACTTTTATAAAGTTATTTGTTTTATTAGACAATAATTAGAATATAATATATTTTATTATGCATAGTGTTTTGCATAGTAAAATCTTTTTATATAAAACAAAATACTTTTATAAAGTTATTCATTCTATTAGACAATAATTAGAATATATTATATTTTATTATGCATAGTATTTGCATAGTGTCTGCATAGTGTTTTGTATAGTAAAATCTTTTCATATAAAACAGAATACTTTTATAAAGTTATTTGTTTTATTAGACAATAATTAGAATATATTATATTTTATTATGCATAGTGTTTGCATAGTGCATGCATACTGTTTTGCATAGTAAATTTTATTTATATAAAACAGAATACTTTTATAAAGTTATTCATTTTATTAGATTTTAAATAGAATATATTATATTTTATTTAAAAAAATTGTTTTATTAGAATATTTTATTTATACTGCATAGTAAATCAATATGGACCGTCCGTTCAAAAGTAAATCAATCTGGACCGTTCATGAATTAGTTACTATTCAGTCCATTCTCCTATAAATAGAGGCTCATTCCTTCATTATTTCTTACGAATTCACTGAAACTCTAGAGAGAGAAACTATAGAGAGAAAGAAGAAAAGTATTATGCTACCTCACTTTTCCAATATCCAGTTCTTCTAAGGTAAGTGATATTATTTGTTGTATCCGTAAGGGGTATTATTTCTTTCGTATTCATGAAGAGAACTTCTGTTATTTCATTCTTTATTATTCTGTTGGAATAACCTGTATACGCGGGCTACACTATACTTGGTGAAATTCTTATGTTATTTCATTCTTTATTATTATGTTGGAATAACCTGTATATGTGAAGTACCGCATACATGGTGAAATTTTTCTATTATTCCATTTTTTATTATTCTGTTGGAATATCATGTCGGTGCGTATTACGCCTGACCTGGTTCCATTAATTTTTATTCTGTTGGAATAACCTGTCTGTGCGGTCTATCGCATGCATGGTGATTTCTGTTTTTATTCCATTCTGTATTATTCTGTTGGAATATCCTGTCGGTGCGAATTTTGCCTGACTTGGTTCCGTTCTTTATTATTCTGTCAGAATATCCCGTGTGTGCGTTTACGCATGACCTGGTTCCATTCTTTATTATTCTGTTGGGAATAACCTCTATGAAGTTTATCACACGCATGATGAATCCTTCTGTTATTCCATTCTTTATTATTCTGTTGGACTAACCTGTCTATGTGGATTACCACATGCATGGTGAATGATCCTTTGTATTCATTCCTTATTAAATTATGGAAATGATCTGTATACGTGGATTATCGCATGGCACACGAAAATCCATTTGTCGTTTCATATATTCTATTATACTCAGTTAGTTAAAGTTTTGGATTCTATACTCCATGAAATTAGTGGAATATCTTTGATATTTGCGCTTCATCCAGTATCTTTTCATGGAAATATTCTTCTGAGCATTCTTGAATTTTACTCCACAAAGCAGTATCATGTTGACAATTTGGACGTTATTGGTTCCTAGATAAATTAATTCTTGAACTTGTTTTATTGAATTCTTATATCATTGTCATCATCCTCATGTTTATATTATGTTGAAAGTCATATGTGGCCTGTAGTGCATAGATGGACTTGGTATGATTATGACCAAGGATTATTCAGTATAATCATGACCGTAATGTTACAAATGATGTGGTAAAAGTCCTCATTGGCCCGTAGTGCATTGATGGACAGTTGTTGGCATGATCATGACCATTGATGAATACACGAATATCCTTGGCCCGTAGTGTATGGATAATTTGTGGTTGTGATACTAATGAATATCATTGGTCGTAGTGCAGGAATGATGTGGATTATTTATTAAACTAAGTCTCAGCGATAAAAGTGATGAAAAATCTTTTTAAATCATAAAAGATAGTAGATTTTATTCTCTACTTGACTCTTTTAATGGATTGTTTGTTCCGATGCAGTTAAACTTGATGTTTGTTATATTTTATCATTTTAACATTGTTGAAGACTAATGATAATTTATTCTTCATTATCTTAGTCATAATATTTCTTACTGGGCTAGTTGAGCTCACCCCTTTCTTTCATTGTTCTCTTCAGGAAATGAGAACGTAGCCGGGACTAGTCGGGGAAAGGAGTGACGGTCCAGATGATAGTATTAGTAGTCCTCACTATTCTGTTAAATAGTGTGACAATAAATGTAATGAGGACTCCTTTGAGTGTGGATATTGTCGAGATGACAATATTCTTATTAAAACTCTCTATTTATGTTTTGTCGTATTTTACACGACATTTGCATTATTAAGTTGTAATTGTATTTTGTACCATGTATATGACGACTCAGAATAGGTGATGTATACCTATTTTGGGGGCCTCACATGCTTAGTTAGAATTAAAAATCACACCAGAATCTGAAGTTTTCTCTCTCTATATTATCGAGCGTATTTTATGAGTATTTAGATACTTTGAGAGTTGCTATTCAGTGCAAGTTTTCTTCAGCATTACATCTGATATTCCAGTCAGAAATACTGTTCTTTTGAGGTAAGGGATGGTAAGGGATGTTATTTTCTTCGTAAATGATATTATTTCTTTTGATATCATTATACCGAAATATTGATATGAATTTTATAGTGAATTTTTTACCTTTTTGTGTCGAAGTTACTATTCACGTATACGGTACTATTCATGTATATGGCACTATTTATGTATATGACATTATTTACGTATACGATACTATGTACGAATATGAAGTACTATTTACGAGTTACTATTCATGAGTTACTATTTACGAGTTACTATTCACGAGTTACTATTCACGGGGTACTATTCACGACAAAATTGATTTCTTTTTCTGACCAAATTATCGTTGATTTATGAATATTGCTCTTGAAATTAAATCCATATTTTGATCATATTATTTTTATTATCATATATAACATTTTTATAACCCTGACGATGGAATTTCTCTTTCGCTTAAGTGTAAAGATGGGTAGATTATTGGTATGATCGTGACTATAGGTTTTCTTTGGCCAGTAGTGCAAAGATGAATTGTTGACTGGTATGATCATGCCCATTGAATTTATAAACGATTATCTTTAGCTTAAGTTCAAAGGTGAATTGATCAACATGGTTATAATTATTATTTATATAAATTCTGAAATGATTATATATTTATTTGAGATATTAATATCATTGGCCCGTAGTGCAAAGATGACCTGTTGTTGAATATCTTTGGCCCGTAGTGCAAATATGACCTATTATTGAATATCTTTGGCCTGTAGTGAAAAGATGAACTGTTGATGAATATATGTGACAACCCGATATTTTTTATATAAATAAATCATAAATTTTGAGTATAAATTTTTTTTAAGGATGAGAATTTGTACAAGATAATGTGTATATGTATTTATGTGGTAAATAAAAATATATTTATTACGTGAATATTTACAAATAATTTTACTTTAGAATTTATGATCATTATAAAGTATATTTTCTTCAATAATTAATTTTATTGTAGAAATATTTTTATTTTTCAAAGGAAATATGATATTATATTATTAATAATAAAAGGAATGGTTATTGTAGTTATTATAATTTATTTATATGAATGATATGTGACAAGGTAATGTGCAATATATTTTTATATGTGATAAATAAAATTTATTTATTACATTAAGTATTGCAAATAAATTTATTTTTAGAATTATTGATTATTATCAATTATAATTTTTATACTAATTAATTCCTTCTTGGAAATGCTTTTATTAATTATTTTCTATGAAAATATAATCTTATATTATTTAAATAAGATATGAAATGATTTTAGAATAATTATAATGATTATTTCATTATACGATTTTGTTCAGGATATTAAGTTAATTATTTTAATTTAATTTATAAGGTTAATTATGGCAGATAAAATCAGTTATGGAATCCAAACCCTAATTCTGGGTATTGATCAAGGAATGAAAATAATAATATTATATAATAATAATATTATAATAAATGATATTATAATATTATAATGATATTATATTATATACTAGTCTGATAAACCCTAATTCTGGTGCTGGATTAAGGAATGATGATAATATTATAATACTAATTATATTTTTGATTTTTCAGTGCTATAAATATGTACTGTATATGCGTGGACTGATAGTATTGGTTAAATATTGTGTAAAATGCCAAAACCCTAGTTTAAGCTGTTAAACACTAAGTTAAAGCCGAATGCCGGCTTAAGAATGTTATGTAATCATATTAATGTGATTTATGATCGGTGTTTATGTATTAACCCTAATTAGGGAGAATCGTAATTATTCAAAACCCTTATTATTTTTCTTCTATATTATAATCCCTAATTATAATTTTGGAACCCTAATTTCTAAATTAGTAACCCTAATTATATAAAACCCTAACTATGAATGAAAACCCTAATTTCCAATATTAGAAACCCTAATCCAGAAACCTAACCTGGAGGTTTGATCTGTCAAGAATTGTGTTACTGTGATTAATGACACGTGTGATAGACTTTAAATGCTAATTAAAATAAACTTAATTAGTAAATTAAAACCCTAAAACCTAGAACCCTAATTTAATTTCTAGAAACCCTAATTGTATCATGGAAACCCTAATTTTTGGTATTATAAACCCTAACTGCTATAATTGGCAAGGTTAATTTTGATTAGTGATATTAATACCCTAATGTCCATGTATAAGATAATTACAAACTTAATTTAATTAACAAGTTATTTTTTTCAAAATTTTAGAAACTAAAATTTGTATTTTATTTTACCAACCCTAGTTGCTAAATCATACAATTTGCTAAGTGCTAAACCTTAGGGTTAAACCCTAAGGGTGAAACCCTAAGGGTTTGGCAATTACCCAAAAGGCCATTAATTTGTCAAGCCAAAAGACCATTTTGCCCTTAATGCATTATTTTGGCTAAATACTAACTTTTGACAAGTGTAGGAGTTGTTTACCAACTCATACCTAATCCAACCACTCCATTGACTGAAAATAAACAGCCATCAGCTGATTCAAGCCACATACATTGCACCCATGTATTATTTATAGTCTAAGAGAGAGAAATTGATCAAAATTTGCTCATTTATACAACTAATGCTCAACAAAGTCTCTCTCTCTCTCCTCACCTACGAATTTTTGTAGTAGACCAGACCCAAAACACAGCCCCACTATCACTCTTAGCAAATTAAAAACATTAGATCAAGAAATTAGCCAAGAAAGGTATAAACCTAAACGAAATTTTTGATCTTGTATGCTATGTTTGATCTTGTGTTTTAATGTTAAAAGTTGTTGTTTGTAGTCTTTATAAGTGATCTGGGTTGGCACATGTTAGATATATAACATCAAAGTGCTCGAAATCAAAGTTTTTCAAAAATCTGGGAAAATGTATTTCTGTTGCCTGACAGTGAATGTCAGAGGCTGTAGATCGTTGGTTGTTATGTGTTTTTCTTGTTTTCAAGTTTTAATATCTAGCCTGACATGTTGTCTTTAATCTGAAAGAAGAATCAAGTCCATATCATGTGTAGATCGAACGGTATAAGCAGTCAAAAACCGTTGACCAACCATGACTTTTTAAAAAATCTGGGTAACCCAGAAAGCTTTTTCAGCGTCTGACAATGTTTTGTAACGATCGGATCTGTCAGATAAATTAATCTTTTGATGATATGTTGTATTCATGTTGTAGCTGGTAATGTGAACTGTAGATTAATGTCTTAATATACCATAAACAATCAACAGATCAACAGTGAGAAGCGGTCAAAGTAGGCCACTTGCACTGTTTCGATGTTTCTGGGAATTTCCAGAAACGTGAAGAACAACGTTTCTGACATGGGTTGACCAGGAGCTAGCTTGTGATTTTGTTGTTGTTTACTCGATCTGGTGTTTTATTATTGTTCCTTGTCATGAATAATACATGTATGAATCATAAAACCACCAAAACAACAACTAGAACCTAGATAAATTTGTATTGGAAAGTGACCAGTCGATGTTCTGGGTTTCTGAAGAAACCCAGGAAACGTCTGACAGGTTTTTTAGCGAGCCCAAATCGTTTTGTTATGTGTGTTATAGCTGAGATGATGAATGAGTATTGTATTATTACAGTTTGTCTATATAATAAAAGTTCAAGTTAGTTCAGAAACGTCTTGGATTGAAAAATACACGCGGTCAAACATGATAGGTCTATAAGCCGGCTGTCAGTGTTCTTGGGCTCAAGAACACCAACAGCGACGCTTTTTGTCACTAAAGACCTACAGCATCGGTTTCTATTATTTTTAATTTATATATTTTCCGGAAATTACTTAAAAATAGAAAAAAAATTATAAAA
Source organism: Panax japonicus (assembly GCA_020205505.1). Classification (NCBI taxonomy): domain Eukaryota; kingdom Viridiplantae; phylum Streptophyta; class Magnoliopsida; order Apiales; family Araliaceae; genus Panax; species Panax japonicus. The sequence goes on along the minus strand of CM035112.1, from coordinate 31,933,538 downwards.
ATTATAAAATTAGTTTTAAAAATTATTTTAAATTATGAAAAATAACTTTTAATTATTTGGGACATTTTTTCATTAATATTTATAATTATTTGGATATTAATGATATTTAATTTATTTAATTAGTGTATTAAATAAATTAGAGAAAAATGATTTTAATTATATAAAAATCATTTTTAAAATAAATAAAGTGTTTAAAAATATTTTGAGTTAATTTTTGATAACTTTTAATATTTTGTGAAGAATTTCATTAATTAATTAATATTAATGATAATTAATTATTTATTTAATATATCAAATAAATTATGAAAAATAGAATTAATGATTTAAAAATTATAGAAAAATGATTTAAAGGTTATAAAAGTATTTTAAGTTATAAATATAACTTTTGATATTTTCTAATGAAAAATATTAATATTTTAATATTAAATAATATTAAATTTATTTAATAATTATATTAAATAAATTAGTTTAAAAATGATTTTAATATTAAAAAAAATCATTTTAAATGAAAAAAAATAGTTTAAAAATATTTTAAGTTATAAAATATTCATTTTAATATTTAAAGGTAAATTTCATTAATTAATTATTATTAATGATATTAAAGTTATTTAATAATTATAATAAATAATTTAATTTAAAAATGATTTTATGATTATAAAAATCATTTTAAATGAAAATAAAGTGTTTAAAGATATTTTAAGTTATAAATTATAACTTTTAATATTTAAAGGATAATTTCATTAATAATTTGATATTAAGGATATTAATTTAACCCTAATGATATTAATTTATTTAATAATTATATTAAATAAATAGTTTAAAAATGGTTTTATTAATTTAAAAATCATTTAAAAGGGATATAAATGAATTTAAAATATTTTAAGTTATAATTAATAACTTTTAATATTTAGATAAATAGTACAATAATATTTTAATATTAATGGTAATTATTTAAGAACGATTTTAAATGTTTTAAAAATCATTTAAGGGTAACATAAATGTTTTAAAAATATTTTGAGTTATTATACATAACTTTAATATTTTGGCAATGGTTTCATTAATAGTTTAATATTGATTAAATGTTAATAATAATAGAACTGTTTGATATTTAAATCATTTAATAATGATTCTGATATTTCAAAAATTATGGTAAATGGTAATAGTTATTTTATAATTATTATAAGGTCATGAAAAATAATGCGACTGTTGTTTAAGTTATCTATTTGGATATTGAACTTCGGGATAAAGTCTTAGACTCGATTATTACCCGATAAATTTGTCGGTAGACCGACATGTTTCAGAAATTGATCTGGACTTAGATAATGTGATTAGTTAACTGTTTATTTGTGATTCAATGGTTGTTAAGGTTATGTGACAATGTGATTAGAAATGTGTTGATGTTTGTTTGTGAGTCAATGACTGTTGAACATGTGTGATAATATGATTAGGTTATGTGCTGACTGCGAAATGCAGTACTATATGTTATGTTATATTGTCCTAATCGAAAGAATGATTTGATTAATGATAGGTCGTGTTAGAAAAGATAAATCTAAGTTGCGTAATTATAAGCAGCGCATCAGGCAAGTATCCTAACTTTGCATTTTCTTTATGCAATGGACAAGTGTAAGAATGTTTCAGAATTATATTATTATTATACAGATTGTTAAACCTATATTATATACGCCCATTGATTATCAACATGTCAGTATATGATAATTCAGATATATATTCTGTTCGTTAATTTCTATAAATGATTATACAAGTGTCCCCACTTGGATAATCATTATATTTCATCACATGTTGATACACATTTGATATACATATATGTTGAATTATATAAGACCTTTGTTATGAAAACCCGACAGGTATGAACATCCCAATAATGGGAAAATTTTTATGCGCTATGGCGGACAAAGGATGAACGATAATATCGTTCTAGCAATGTAGTATTGATCAATACAGGGCCCATGGACTGTACACCCTCAGGCCCGTAAGCAATGGCCGGTTTACAGATGAATTTCTGTTTAAACCATTTTGAAAATAAAAACAATGTTCATAATATGTCACAGAAACCCCATGTATAGACAATACATAGTTTCAAAAATTTGAAAGAGGGTTGTTATGTTATTGTTATTGGTACAGATTACTTCACAACTATTGACCGGTTGTAGAAGAATATTATAAATAAAACATTTAAATTCTTTCATCTTATATATATATAATACTTGCTGGGCACTCAAATGCTCATCCTTGCTTAATTTAAATGTTTTCAGCTAAGTGTGAAGAACTGGAAAGTTCGGCCAAGAACAAGTGAAAAGAAAAGCAAACATGACATGTTATTGGTATCATTTGTAATAGATAGACTGTATTAAGTTAATGATATGTATTATATATCATGTAAAGAATGTAGTAAAGGTTGCGTACTTGGGATTAAACTCTGATAAATGTAAGTTAAGTTTAAAGTTTATATTATTGTTATTATTATTAGTAATATTTCCGCTCATAGAAATAGTATCGTGAAGTACCGAATTCGGGTTTCAAGTATCCGGGTTCGGGGACTTTACAGGATGGTATCAGAGCTATAGGGTTAGAAACCTTAGGTGGGTTAGACTTTAGGCTATAACCTTAGAACAGAGGGAAACGTTGAAAATACAAATAACTCATATAAGGTTTAAAGATAGATGAATCGGATAAATTCTTCAAAAAAAATAAAAGATAATTTATAAAACTATTATGTATTGTGTGTATTTATTATTTGCTAGTCAAGATAATTTTGTGTGTAGGTGTTAGAAAGGAATATAATTAGGATACCCTTAAGTCGTAAAGAATAAGTCATCCTCCATGACCGAGACAATATAAAAGTCAATAACTACAATAAAGGCTCACATTGAAAGTTACCTCAAAGAGGTGGTTATTTTGGAAAGTATAGTACTGGATCAATAAACGCTAAGTATAACTGATAGGTAAAGTATAGTTAAAGGATATGTGGTCAATGTTGAGTTCTTAAACTTGTATATTTATGGTAAGTTCTTAAACTCGTATGTTTTTGATGAGTTCTTAAACTCATAATGTGTTATAAGTTATGACAAATTAGGTATAGTTGTGTGTGAATGGATATTGAGGATAATAAAAATAGATAGGTTAGCAAAAAATTGATCGTTAGTGAATGTGTAATGAATAGGTAATATTAGTATTAGTTGAATATGTATGATTTTAGGTGGTATATATGATAGGTATGTTGGTGTAATGTAATGTTTTGTATAAGTTATGGCAGCGATTCCCGACTTTTGAGTCACAAAGGGATAGCGGATGTTTAAAGCAGTGTGTTCTAAGGCATGTCAAGTGGTATAAATATGAGTTTATGTTGGATTAATGGGATAAATTGGTATAAAGATAGTAGATATTTATCTGAATATTAGTTAATACAGTAAACCAAATTTTCAAAATCTAATATTTTGAGTACATGATTAGTTGAATAAAAAGTTTTGCGTTATATGTTAAGCGTTTACGATAAGGTTTAGAATGTAAGAATAATTTATGATAATGCCGTCAAAACAAAAAACGAAACCAAAGGAAGAAGAACCTGTCAACAAAGTTGGAAGACAACCAGACCCGACACAGAATTTTGCGAATGCGGACGATCAACCTATGCAGAACGAAATACCAGTCGCGGGAAATCAACTAAACAATCGATCGACAAACTTCAAAGACTTCAAGACAATTGGACCGCCAGGATGTAGAAGATCAACCGACCCTGTTAATGCATATGTGATAGCTAGAATAACAGTGGGGGCAAAATTCAACTTTTGTCACCTATATGATAAAAGAAGATAATTTCAATAAATAAGCCAGGAATGTGATTAAAAGAAAATTTTGTGTGTGGAAAGTAAGGACAGAAGGGATATATATCTTTCCAAAATGTCCCAATCCAAGAATGTATAGTGAATGTGTTGTGTGCGAATCAATAAAGCATAAGGTAAAAGATTGTCCAAGAAAGGAAATGGAAACAAGGACTGCGAATATGGAACAAGGCAGCAGGACATTGGCGACAATGGGATCAACTTCAACAAACAAACCAACGAAATCAACTGCAAGCGTCTTCAGCGGGACTGTTCGGGATTTGATAGCAGACGGGGATACAACTCCAGGTATTAATCTAACCAATTTTTATTTTCTTATTATATTTTTATATATAGTAAATTATTTTTATAAATTATTTTGAAGGAGGAATTTGAGTTCTCTTAGAAATCAAATTTCTGTTTAAGGAGATAGATAAGCGTTATGCTGAATAGTTAAAGATCGATTCGATCAATTATGATCGAGATCTAATTATAATGATTGTGTATGTTATGTACCCTGGTATGTGTAGGTTTTAAAAGGTGATTCCGGGGACGAAATCTTTATAAGGGAGGGTGAATGTGACAACCCGATATTTTTTATATAAATAAATCATAAATTTTGAGTATAAATTTTTTTTGAAGGATGAGGATTTGTAAAAGATAATGTGTATATGTATTTATTTGGTAAATAAAAATATATTTATTACATGAATATTTACAAATAATTTTACTTTAGAATTTATGATCATTATAAAGTATATTTTCTTCAATAATTAATTTTATTGTAGAAATATTTTTATTTTTCAAAGGAAATATGATATTATAATATTTGATAATAAAATGAATGGTTATTGTAGTTATTATAATTTATTTATATGAATGATATGTGACAAGGTAATGTGCAATATATTTTTATATGTGATAAATAAAATTTATGTAATACATTAAGTATTGCAAATAAATTTATTTTTAGAATTATTGATTATTATCAATTATAATTTTTATACTAATTAATTCCTTATTGGAAATGTTTTTATTAATTATTTTCTATGAAAATATAATCTTATATTATTTAAATAAGATATGAAATGATTTTAGAATAATTATAATGATTATTTTATTATATGATTTTGTTCAGGATATTAAGTTAATTATTTTAATTTAATTTATAAGGTTAATTATGGCAGATAAAATCAGTTATGAAATCCAAACCCTAATTCTGGGCATTGATCAAGGAATGAAAATATTAATATTATATTATTAATTGCCAGTGTTATAGATATGTATGGTTATGTGTGTAATGTTAATGTGTGAAACAGTTTTATTATATTACGACCAAACCCTATTAATATTTTCATAAACCCTAAATACTAGTCTGATAAACCCTAATTCTGGTGCTGGATAAAGGAATGATGATAATATTATAAGACTAATTATATTTTTGATTTTTCAGTGCTATAAATATGTACTGTATATGCGTGGACTGATAGTATTGGTTAAATATTGTGTAAAATGCCAAAACCCTAGTTTAAGCTGTTAAACCCTAAGTTAAAGCCGAATGCCGGCTTAAGACTGTTATGTAATCATATTAATGTGATTTATGATCGGTGTTTATGTATTAACCATAATTAGGGAGAATCGTAATTATTCAAAACCCTTATTATTTTTCTTCTATATTATAATCCCTAATTATAATTTTGGAACCCTAATTTCTAAATTAGTAACCCTAATTATATAAAACCCTAACTATGAATGAAAACCCTAATTTCCAATATTAGAAACCCTAATCCGGAAACCTAAACTGGAGGTTTGATATGTCAAAAATTGTGTTACTGTGATTAATGAAACGTGTGATAGACTTTAATAGCTAATTAAAATAAACTGAATTAGTAAATTAAAACCCTAAAACCTAGAACCTAATTTAATTTCTAGAAACCCTAATTATATTATGAAAACCCTAATTTTTGGTATTATAAACCCTAACTGCTATAATAGGCAATGTTAATTTTGATTAGTGGTATTAATACCCTAATGTCCATGTATAAGATAATTACAAACTTAATTTAATTAACAAGTTATTTTTTTCAAAATTTTAGAAACTAAAATTTGTATTTTATTTTACCAACCCTAGTTGCTAAATCCTACCATTTGCTAAGTGTTAAACCTTAGGGTTAAACCCTAAGGGTTTGGCAATTACCCAAAATGCCATTAATTTGTCAAGCCAAAAGACCATTTTGCCCTTAATGCATTATTTTGGTTAAATACTAAGTTTTGACAAGTGTGGGAGTTGTTTACCAACTCATACCTAATCCAACCACTCCATTGACTGAAAATGGACAGCCATCAGCTGATTCAAGCCACATACATTGCACTCATGTATTATTTATAGTCTAAGAGAGAGAAATTGATCAAAATTTGCTCATTTATACAACTAATGCTCAACAAAGTCTCTCTCTCTCTCTCCTCATCTACGAATTTTTGTAGCAGACCAGACCCAAAACACAGCCCCACTATCACTCTTAGCAAATCAAAAACATTAGATCAAGAAATTGGCCAAGAAAGGTATACACCTAAACGAAATTTTTGATCTTGTATGCTATGTTTGATCTTGTGTTTTAATGTTAAAAGTTGTTGTTTTTAGTCTTTATAAGTGATCTGGGTTGGAACATGTTAGATATATAACATCAAAGTGCTCGAAATCAAAGTTTTTCAAAAATCTGGGAAAATGTATTTCTGTTGCCTGACAGTGAATGTCAGAGGCTGTAGATCGTTGGTTGTTATGTGTTTTTCTTGTTTTCAAGTTTTAATATCTAGCCTGACATGTTGTCTTTAATCTGAAAGAAGAATCAAGTCCATATCATGTGTAGATCGAACGGTATAAGCAGTCAAAAACCGTTGACCAACCATGACTTTTTAAAAAATCTGGGTAACCCAGAAAGCTTTTTCAGCTACTGACAATGTTTTGTAACGATCAGATCTGTCAGATATTTTAATATTTTGATGATATGTTGTATTCATGTTGTAGCTGGTAATGTGAACTGTAGATTAATGTCTTAATATACCGTAAACAATAAACAGATCAACAGTGAGAAGCGGTCAAAGTAGGCCATTTGCACTGTTTCGATGTTTCTGGGAATTTCCAGAAACGTGAAGAACACCGTTTCTGACATGGGTTGACCGGGAGCTAGCTTGTTATTTTGTTGTTGTTTACTCGATCTGTTGCTTTGTTATTGTTCCTTGTCATGAATAATAAATGTATGAATCATAAAACCACCAAAACAACAACTAGAACCTAGATAAATTTGTACTGGAAAGTGACCAGTCGATGTTCTGGGTTTCTGAAGAAACTCAGGAAGCGTCTGACATGTTTTTTAGCGAGCCCAAATCGTTTTGTTATGTATGTTATAGCTGAGATGATGAATGAGTATTGTAGTATTACAGTTTGTCTATATAATCAAAGTTCAAGTTAGTTCAGAAACGTCTTGGATTGAAAAATACACGCGGTCAAACATGATAGGTTGATAAGCCGGTTGTCAGTGTTCTTGGGCTCAAGAACACCAACAACGACGCTTTTTGTCGCTAAAGACCTACAGCGACGGTTTCTATTATTTTTAATTTATATATTTTTCGAAAATTACTTAAAAATAGAAAATAAATTATAAAAATTACAAAATTAGTTTTAAAAATTATTTTAAATTATGAAAAATAACTTTTAATTATTTGGAACATTTTTTCATTAATATTTATAATTATTTGGATATTAATGATATTTAATTTATTTAATTAGTGTATTAAATAAATTAGAGAAGAATGATTTTAATTATATAAAAATCATTTTTAAAATGAATAAAGTGTTTAAAAATATTTTGAGTTAATTTTTGATAACTTTTAATATTTTGTGATGAATTTCATTAATTAATTAATATAAATGATAATTAATTAATTTATTTAATATATTAAATAAATTATGAAAAAATAGAATTAATGATTTAAAAATTATAGAAAAATGATTTAAAGGTTATAAAAGTATTTTAAGTTATAAATATAACTTTTGATGTTTTCTCATGAAAATATTAATATTTTCATATTAAATAATATTAAATTTATTTAATAATTATATTAAATAAATTAGTTTAAAAATAATTTTAATTTTAAAAAAAATCATTTTAAATGAAAATAAATAGTTTAAAAATATTTGAAGTTATAAAATATAACTTTTAATATTTAAAGGTAAATTTCATTAATTAATTATTATTAATGATATTAAAGTTATTTAATAATTATATTAAATAATTTAATTTAAAAATGATTTTATGATTATAAAAATCATTTTAAATGAAAATAGAGTGTTTAAAGATATTTTAAGTTATAAATTATAACTTTTAATATATAAAGGATAATTTCATTAATAATTTGATATTAAGGATATTAATTTAACCCTAATGATATTAATTTATTTAATAATTATATTAAATAAATAGTTTAAAAATATTTTTATTAATTTAAAAATCATTTAAAAGGGATATAAATGAATTTAAAATATTTTAAGTTATTGTTAATAACTTTTAATATTTAGATAATTAAATAGTACATTAATATTTTAATATTAATGGTAATTATTTAAGAATGATTTTAAATGTTTTAAAAATCATTTAAGGGTAACATAAATGTTTTAAAAATATTTTGAGTTATTATACATAACTTTAATATTTTGACAATGGTTTCATTAATAGTTTAATATTGATTAAATGTTAATAATAATAGAAATGTTTGATATTTAAATCATTTAATAATGATTCTGATATTTCAAAAATTATGGTAAATGGTAATAGTTATTTTATAATTATTATAAGGTCATGAAAAATAGTGCGACTGTTGTTTAAGTTATCTATTTGGATATTGAACTTCGGGATAGAGTCTTAGACTCGATTATTACCCGATAAATTTGTCGGTAGACCAACATGTTTCAAAAATTGATCTGGACTTAGATAATGTGATTAGTTAACTGTTTATTTGTGATTCAATGGTTGTTAAGGTTATGTGACAATGTGATTAGAAATGTGTTGATGTTTGTTTGTGAGTCAATGACTGTTGAACATGTGTGATAATATGATTAGGTTATGTGCTGACTGCGAAATGCAGTACTATGTGTTATGTTATATTGTCCTAATCGAACGAATGATTTGATTAATGATAGGTCGTGTTAGAAAAGATAAATCTAAGTTGCGTAATTGGAAGCAGCGCATCAGGCAAGTATCCTAACTTTGCATTTTCTTTATGCAATGGACAAGTGTAAGAATATTTCAGAATTATATTATTATTATACAGATTGTTAAACCTATATTATATACGCCCATTGATTATCAACATGTTAGTATATGATAATTCAGATATATATTATGTTCGTTAATTTCTATAAATGATTATACAAGTGTCCCCACTTGGATAATCATTGTATTTAATCACATGTTGATACACCTTTGATATACATATATGTTGAATTATATAAGACGTTTGTTATGAAAACCCGACAGGTATGAACATCCCAATAATGGGAAAATTTTTATGCGCTATGGCGGACAAAGGATGAACGATAATATCATTCTAGCAATGTAGTATTGATCAATATAGGGCCCATGGACTGTACACCCTCAGGCCCGTAAGCAATGGCCGGTTTACAGATGAATTTCTGTTTAAACCCTTTCGAAAATAAAAACAATGTTCATAATATGTCACAAAAACCCCATGTATAGACAATACATAGTTTCAAAAATTTGAAAGAGGGTTGTTATGTTATTGTTATTGGTACAGATTACTTCACAACTATTGACCGGTTGTAGAAGAATATTATAAATAAAACATTTAAATTCTTTCAGCTTATATATATATAATACTTGCTGGGCACTCAAATGCTCATCCTTGCTTAATTTAAATGTTTTCAGCTAAGTGTGAAGAATTGGAAAGTTCGGCCAAGAACAAGTGAAAAGGAAAGCAAACAGGACATGTTATTGGTATCATTTATAATAGATAGACTATATTAAGTTAATGATATGTATTATATATCATTTAAAGAATGTAGTAAAGGTTGCGTACTTGGGATTAAACTCTGATAAATGTAAGTTAAATTTAAAATTTATATTATTGTTATTATTATTAGTAATATTTCCGCTCATAGAAATGGTATCGTGAAGTACCGAATTCGGGTTTCAAGTATCCGGGTTCGGGGACTTTATAATATACTTGGCCCGTAGTGCAAAGATGTCCTGTTGTTGAATATCTTTGGCTTATAGTGCAAAGATGAATTGTTGATGAATATCTTTGGCCCATAGTGCAAAGATGAATTTATTAGTATGATTATGAATAGGAACTATGATTTGGTATAATCATGATCTTTGATGTTTCAGGTAAAGACATGTGATGAAAATTATCTTCGTCCTGGATGAGAAGAGGAATTTAGAACTGTAATTATGATTATGAGTTATTCAAATGATTGTGGATAGAAACTGTTGACTGATGTTACAGGGTTAAAACATTGTTGGTGGACTTTTAACAAGGAGAAGATAATAGACTTTGTGGTCTATTTGACTCTTCTAATGGATTGCTCGTTCCGCAGCAACTATGGTTGAAAAGTTTTATCATCTACCATATGTTCTAAATCTCTGATTTATTACTGATGGAGGCTATTGACAATTTAATTATCTTTAGTCATGATATTCTTTACTGGGCTAGTTGTGCTCACCCTTTTATTTCACAATTCATTTCAGGTAATAAAAGTGTAGCTGGGTCGAGCGGGGGTAACAAGGGAATAGAACGGTGATCTATAGCTATTGAGGTTCTTCCTAAACAGTATGGAAATAATTTTATTAAGAATTTGAAATAAGTGTGTCGTATTTTATACGTCATTTAACCGTTGATTTTGGTGAATCGAATAGGGTGAGGTGAACCCAACTTTGGAAGGGTGTTTTGCCACTATCATACAAGATGTCTAATGACCTACGACTTCGTGTTATCATAAGACAGGGTTGTGCACATCCAGTTGTTGATTATATCTACGAGCACTACCTATATATTCTTGGAGTTTGGTTGAAATATAATTCTCAATTGGAGACAATGGTGATAATTATATATCAAGAGAAGGCTCACAATTGGTGATAATCTTATATTATTTAAATAAGATATGAATTGATTTTAGAATAATTATAATGATTATTTCATTATATGATTTTGTTCAGGATATTAAGTTAATTATTTTAATTTAATTTATAAGGTTAATTATGGCAGATAAAATCAGTTATGAAATCCAAACCCTAATTCTGGGCATTGATCAAGGAATGAAAATATTAATATTATATTATTAATTGTAAGTGTTATAGATATGTATGGTTATGTGTGTAATGTTAATGTGTGGAACAGTTTTATTATATTACGACCAAACCCTATTAATATTTTTATAAACCCTAAATACTAGTCTGATAAACCCTAATTCTGGTGCTGGATAAAGGAATGATGATAATATTATAAGACTAATTTTATTTTTGATTTTTCAGTGCTATAAATATGTACTGAATATGCGTGGACTGATAGTATTGGTTAAATATTGTGTAAAATGCCAAAACCCTAGTTTAAGCTGTTAAACCCTAAGTTAAAGCTGAATGCCGGCTTAAGACTGTTATGTAATCATATTAATGTGATTTATGATCGGTGTTTATGTATTAACCCTAATTAGGGAGAATCGTAATTATTCAAATCCCTTATTATTTTTCTTCTATATTATAATCCCTAATTATAATTTTGGAACCCTAATTTCTAAATTAGTACTCCTAATTATATAAAACCCTAACTATGAATGAAAACCCTAATTTCCAATATTAGAAACCCTAATCCGGAAACCTAAACTGGAGGTTTGATCTGTCAAAAATTATGTTACTGTGATTAATGAAACGTGTGATAGACTTTAATAGCTAATTAAAATAAACTGAATTAGTAAATTAAAACCCTAAAACCTAGAACCTAATTTAATTTCTAGAAACCCTAATTGTATTATGGAAACCCTAATTTTTGGTATTATAAACCCTAACTGCTATAATAGGCAAGGTTAATTTTGATTAGTGGTATTAATACCCTAATGTCCATGTATAAGATAATTACAAACTTAATTTAATTAACAAGTTATTTTTTTCAAAATTTTAGAAACTAAAATTTGTATTTTATTTTACCAACCCTAGTTGCTAAATCCTACCATTTGCTAAGTGTTAAAACTTAGGGTGAAACCCTAAGGGTCAAACCCTAAGGGTTTGGCAATTACCCAAAATGCCATTAATTTGTCAAGCCAAAAGACCATTTTGCCCTTAATGCATTATTTTGGTTAAATACTAAGTTTTGACAAGTGTGGGAGTTGTTTACCAACTCATACCTAATCCAACCACTCCATTGACTGAAAATGGACAACCATCAGCTAATTCAAGCCACATACATTGCACCCATGTATTATTTATAGTCTAAGAGAGAGAAATTGATCAAAATTTGCTCATTTATACAACTAATGCTCAACAAAGTCTCTCTCTCTCTCTCCTCATCTACGAATTTTTGTAGTAGACCAGACCCAAAACACAGCCCCACTATCACTCTTAGCAAATCAAAAACATTAGATCAAGAAATTGGCCAAGAAAGGTATACACCTAAACGAAATTTTTGATCTTGTATGCTATGTTTGATCTTGTGTTTTAATGTTAAAAGTTGTTGTTTTTAGTCTTTATAAGTGATCTGGGTTGGCACATGTTAGATATATAACATCAAAGTGCTCAAAATCAAAGTTTTTCAAAAATCTGGGAAAATGTATTTCTGTTGCCTGACAGTGAATGTCAGAGGCTGTAGATCGTTGGTTGTTATGTGTTTTTCTTGTTTTCAAGTTTTAATATCTAGCCTGACATGTTGTCTTTAATCTGAAAGAAGAATCAAGTCCATATCATGTGTAGATCGAACGGTATAAGCAGTCAAAAACCGTTGACCAACCATGACTTTTTAAAAAATCTGGGTAACCCAGAAAGCTTTTTCAGCTACTGACAATGTTTTGTAACGATCAGATCTGTCAGATATTTTAATATTTTGATGATATGTTGTATTCATGTTGTAGCTGGTAATGTGAACTGTAGATTAATGTCTTAATATACCGTAAACAATAAACAGATCAACAGTGAGAAGCGGTCAAAGTAGGCCATTTGCACTGTTTCGATGTTTCTGGGAATTTCCAGAAACGTGAAGAACACCGTTTCTGACATGGGTTGACCGGGAGCTAGCTTGTTATTTTGTTGTTGTTTACTCGATCTGTTGCTTTGTTATTGTTCCTTGTCATGAATAATAAATGTATGAATCATAAAACCACCAAAACAACAACTAGAACCTAGATAAATTTGTACTGGAAAGTGACCAGTCGATGTTCTGGGTTTCTGAAGAAACTCAGGAAGCGTCTGACATGTTTTTTAGCGAGCCCAAATCGTTTTGTTATGTATGTTATAGCTGAGATGATGAATGAGTATTGTAGTATTACAGTTTGTCTATATAATCAAAGTTCAAGTTAGTTCAGAAACGTCTTGGATTGAAAAATACACGCGGTCAAACATGATAGGTTGATAAGCCGGTTGTCAGTGTTCTTGGGCTCAAGAACACCAACAACGACGCTTTTTGTCGCTAAAGACCTACAGCGACGATTTCTATTATTTTTAATTTATATATTTTTCGAAAATTACTTAAAATAGAAAATAAATTATAAAAATTACAAAATTAGTTTTAAAAATTATTTTAAATTATGAAAAATAACTTTTAATTATTTGGAATATTTTTTCATTAATATTTATAATTATTTGGATATTAATGATATTTAATTTATTTAATTAGTGTATTAAATAAATTAGAGAAGAATGATTTTAATTATATAAAATCATTTTTAAAATGAATAAAGTGTTTAAAAATATTTTGAGTTAATTTTTGATAACTTTTAATATTTTGTGATGAATTTCATTAATTAATTAATATAAATGATAATTAATTAATTTATTTAATATATTAAATAAATTATGAAAAAATAGAATTAATGATTTAAAAATTATAGAAAAATGATTTAAAGGTTATAAAAGTATTTTAAGTTATAAATATAACTTTTGATGTTTTCTCATGAAAAATATTAATATTTTAATATTAAATAATATTAAATTTATTTAATAATTATATTAAATAAATTAGTTTAAAAATAATTTTAATATTAAAAAAAATCATTTTAAATGAAAATAAATAGTTTAAAAATATTTTAAGTTATAAAATATAACTTTTAATATTTAAAGGTAAATTTCATTAATTAATTATTATTAATGATATTAAAGTTATTTAATAATTATATTAAATAATTTAATTTAAAAATGATTTTATGATTATAAAAATCATTTTAAATGAAAATAGAGTGTCTAAAGATATTTTAAGTTATAAATTATAACTTTTAATATTTAAAGGATAATTTCATTAATAATTTGATATTAAGGATATTAATTTAACCCTAATGATATTAATTTATTTAATAATTATATTAAATAAATAGTTTAAAATGGTTTTATTAATTTAAAAATAATTTAAAGGGATATAAATGAATTTAAAATATTTTAAGTTATTATTAATAACTTTTAATATTTAGATAAATAGTACATTAATATTTTAATATTAATGGTAATTATTTAAGAATGATTTTAAATGTTTTAAAAATCATTTAAGGGTAACATAAATGTTTTAAAAATATTTTGAGTTATTATACATAACTTTAATATTTTGGCAATGGTTTCATTAATAGTTTAATATTGATTAAATGTTAATAATAATAGAAATGTTTGATATTTAAATCATTTAATAATGATTCTGATATTTCAAAAATTATGGTAAATGGTAATAGTTATTTTATAATTATTATAAGGTCATGAAAAATAGTGCGACTGTTGTTTAAGTTATCTATTTGGATATTGAACTTCGGGATAGAGTCTTAGACTCGATTATTACCCGATAAAGTTGTCGGTAGACCAACATGTTTCAAAAATTGATCTGGACTTAGATAATGTGATTAGTTAACTGTTTATTTGTGATTCAATGGTTGTTAAGGTTATGTGACAATGTGATTAGAAATGTGTTGATGTTTGTTTGTGAGTCAATGACTGTTGAACATGTGTGATAATATGATTAAGTTATGTGCTGACTGCAAAATGCAGTACTATGTGTTATGTTATATTGTCCTAATCGAACGAATGATTTGATTAATGATAGGTCGTGTTAGAAAAGATAAATCTAAGTTGCGTAATTGTAAGCAGCGCATCAGGCAAGTATCCTAACTTTTCATTTTCTTTATGCAATGGACAAGTGTAAGAATATTTCAGAATTATATTATTATTATACAGATTGTTAAACCTATATTATATACGCCCATTGATTATCAACATGTTAGTATATGATAATTCAGATATATATTCTGTTCGTTAATTTCTATAAATGATTATACAAGTGTCCCCACTTGGATAATCATTGTATTTAATCACATGTTGATACACATTTGATATACATATATGTTGAATTATATAAGACCTTTGTTATGAAAACCCGACAGGTATGAACATCCCAATAATGGGAAAATTTTTATGCGCTATGGCGGACAAAGGATGAACGATAATATCGTTCTAGCAATGTAGTATTGTTCAATACATGGCCCATGGACTGTACACCCTCAGGCCCGTAAGCAATGGCCGGTTTACAGATGAATTTCTGTTTAAACCCTTTCGAAAATGAAAACAATGTTCATAATATGTCACAGAAATCCCATGTATAGACAATACATAGTTTCAAGAATTTGAAAGAGGGTTGTTATGTTATTGTTATTAGTACAGATTACTTCACAACTATTGACCGGTTGTAGAAGAATATTATAAATAAAACATTTAAATTCTTTCAGCTTATATATATATAATACTTGCTGGGCACTCAAATGCTCATCCTTGCTTAATTTAAATGTTTTCAGTTAAGTGTGAAGAATTGGAAAGTTCGGCCAAGAACAAGTGAAAAGGAAAGCAAACAGGACATGTTATTGGTATCATTTATAATAGATAGACTATATTAAGTTAATAATATGTATTATATATCATTTAAAGAATGTAGTAAAGGTTGCGTACTTGGGATTAAACTCTGATAAATGTAAGTTAAATTTAAAATTTATATTATTGTTATTATTATTAGTAATATTTCCGCTCATAGAAATGGTATCGTGAAGTACCGAATTCGGGTTTCAAGTATCCGGGTTCGGGGACTTTATAATATATTTGGCCCGTAGTGCAAAGATGTCCTGTTGTTGAATATCTTTGGCTTATAGTGCAAAGATGAATTGTTGATGAATATCTTTGGCCCGTAGTGCAAAGATGAATTTATTAGTATGATTATGAATAGGAACTATGATTTGGTATAACCATGATCTTTGATGTTCCAGGTAAAGACATGTGATGAAAATTATCTTCGTCCTGGATGAGAAGAGGAATTTAGAACTGTAATTATGATTATGAGTTATTCAAATGATTGTGGATAGAAACTGTTGACTGATGTTACAGGGTTAAAACATTGTTGGTGGACTTTTAACAAGGAGAAGATAATAGACTTTGTGGTCTATTTGACTCTTCTAATGGATTGCTCGTTCCGCTGCAACTATGGTTGAAAAGTTTTATCATCTACCATATGTTCTAAATCTCTGATTTATTACTGATGGAGGCTATTGACAATTTAATTATCTTTAGTCATGATATTCTTTACTGGGCTAGTTGTGCTCACCCTTTTATTTCACAATTCATTTCAGGTAATAAAAGTGTAGCTGGGTCGAGCGGGGGTAACAAGGGAATAGAACAGTGATCTATAGCTATTGAGGTTCTTCCTAAACAGTATGGAAATAATTTTATTAAGAATTTGAAATAAGTGTGTCGTATTTTATACGTCATTTAACCGTTGATTTTGGTGAATCGAATAGGGTGAGGTGAACCCAACTTTGGAAGGGTGTTTTGCCACTATCATACAAGATGTCTAATGACCTACGACTTCGTGTTATCATAAGACAGGGTTGTGCACATCCATTTGTTGATTATATCTACGAGCACTACCTATATATTCTTGGAGTTTGGTTGAAATATAATTCTCAATTGGAGACTAATGGTGATAATTATATATCAAGAGAAGGCTCACAATTGGAAAGAACATGATAGCAATCTTCTCATTTTTCTTTGGGGTCTATTAGGTCAACCAAGGATAATTCTCGAGTCATATGATATCTATTATAACTTAGATGCATGGCCTCCCATGTATGAAGGTTTCCTTGAGCATTTTCCAAAGATTTTAATTTCTAAAATAGTTATTGACTGTACATTTATGTAATGTATCAATGTGAGGTGTCATCCAAGTAAAGGGATGGGAGTCACAGTTGGTATTAAAACTCATAATATATGTGTTGTCGTATTTTGCACGACAATTGTAATAATGAAGTTGTAGTTATTTTATGTACCATGTATTTGGCGACTCAGAATGGGTTGGGTAGATTGGAATTTTTTTGGGGGCGTCACACATAACATTTAAATATGCTCTTTGTATCTTATAATAGATACCTGGGGTATTCCCCTATCATAAAATAGGTGTTCTTTCAGTCTAAGAATCCTTACCATCAATTGGTTTGGATAGCTTTTATAAAACTGCATACACTTGTCTGACCGAACAAAGGTTCAGACTCTATCTAACAGAGTTCAAGAATTATAGAACTTTAAATGATGTACAAGTCCAAGACTGTACGAACTCAAGTGCACTAAGTGCGAATATCAATAATATCTATGTGAAATAATTGTAAGGTAATTAAACCACTTAATAGAATACTTGGAAATAAGATTCAAGCTTAAATGAATAACTTTCAAATTCAACAATAACCTGCTCAATACAATAAGTGAAGGATAGGAAACTTTCACAAAAACAAGTGAAAGTTTAGCAACTTGCATAATATTCAAAGTTGTGTAAAATAGAGAACTTGCACAATCAAGGAGTGAAGTTCGGAAACTTGCTCAATATAAATTTGAGTAAGGTTAGGGAACTTGCATGTTTGCTCAGCTACAATTTAATTCTAGCTTTAATTGACTTGCGTTGAAACGACCTAACGTTAACAAGTCGATCTTTTCAATTAGTATGTTTAAATTAATATGAGTCTACACTTACAAGAATCAAGTCATCACATAGCATGCTTCTCAACACATTATATGGCATATTGGTCACATATTACAAGGTAAAGAAATCATATAATCATGCCTTGAATTTCAGAATCAAAAATAGAATCTACTTATGACTGCAGGATGGCGCAGTTGCGCCTGGTCTAGGCTTAGGGACGGCGCAACTGTGCTTTCCCCTGGCCAGACCAGGATTGAGCTTTGCTCTCCTCACTACAAACCCTCTCTAACATACCAATACACTTATACTTTAACATACATACATGCTAGAGTTTCTCACATAGAACATGACCATTCTTGAGTTTACCTTTGTAAGTTTTAGCTTATAATTTACATGGTGTTAAAACATAAAAAGATCATGTAATCATCATGCTCAATACATATGTATCATGTCTAGGGATATTATAGACATAACATGACATCTTAACCCTTTAGCCTCTAGATATTCATGTAATGCCACTAGATTTTTGAAAATACGTTCAAGGTTTCCTTTGAAATCCCTTTATCATAAATGATGCAAGATAGAACATATAAGACAACTTCAAAACTCTTATCATAAGGAGTTAATTCATGTTAACCTCCTTTCAAGATCAGAATCTATATCTTTTAGCATTCATGTTCATTAGCCTTATTGTACTAAGCTTTTCTTTTTAAACTAATTTCTAACACAAAGCTTATCAAGTTGGTCATGGATACAACAACTATGAATCATATATCATGCTTATTTAGGTTCCAAATTAGTCATGTATGTGGTCTCCTAAGTTCAGAATTTGAAAAACATATATTACTTCAAAGTTTGTTTTCTAAACTTTAAGTTCTCATTACAAATATCTTACTAAATCGTGGTGATCACTCCATATTACACAAGAAAACCTTATATCTCATGATATACTCCTTTATAGGTATGTATCTAAGTCATGATACCAAGTTAGAAACACATAGCACAACAAAAACCAGTAACTGATTCTGGGGTACGGCTCAGCTGCGCTGCACCCTAGTACAAATAGGGCGCAGCTGCGCCATGCCTGTACCAAAAACAGAAACAGACTCTGTTTTGCAGAGCCTCAACCACTTTGATTATTTTCAGTTTAAACATATTCCAATCCATCAATTATGAGTTCATACATGTGAAACTACTTCCTAAACACATTATATCATGCTAATTCACTTTGATTGATAGAGAATTTCAAGTGATTTCAAGAATTTGACAAAACCCAATTCAAGAACACAAGTTAAGATTTTATACCTCTTGGAGCATAATAGACTTAGTTTCTTTCCTCTAAGCTTGCTAGCCTCTTGATGAGTAGGTTTTATACCTATGAATCCGATATTATTAAACTTAATTATTGTTATCTTTTATTGTTTTTTTAGTATCTTTTTATGTGTTTTGTGTTTATTT
This sequence comes from Panax japonicus, assembly GCA_020205505.1. Classification (NCBI taxonomy): domain Eukaryota; kingdom Viridiplantae; phylum Streptophyta; class Magnoliopsida; order Apiales; family Araliaceae; genus Panax; species Panax japonicus. The sequence continues at coordinate 31,914,036 of CM035112.1, read as the reverse complement.
GTTGTAGGTTGGAGCTGGAGGGACAAATTGGTCATTTCGAAGAAGAAAAAGGTCAAAAATCATGAAAATTAAAGCTGAGTGGCATTTTTGTAATTACGTGGTTCTGGTCAAGCACCTAGGCGCTTGAAAATAGCCTATGATGAGCGCCTAGGCGCTTTAGTGCGTAAAGATGTGCGTTTTTCTGCTGTCAAGTGGGTTTTTGAAGCCAAATAGGAGTCTGAATGAGGGCTGAGACCAATACAAATAGGAGAAGACTTTAGAAAAGACGGATCAATCAATTTTTCAAGAGATTTGCAGAGAGAACAAGGAAGAAAAGCACGAAGGAGAATTGCAAAGGCTAAAGATCTAAGAGAGAGTTTAAGAGCAAATTCAGAGTTTCTTCTTCTCTTTTCTAGTTTTATCTTTTGTAATTATCTGGGATGTTTGGATTATTAACTTGGATGATGTTTTTCTTTATTATTATCATGAACTAAATTTTAATTAAGATTGCAACGGAACTTGGTATGTAGTTTAAATTGCAAGCTTCCCATTGAATGAAAGTTGGTTTTTATTGAATTGTTTATTATATCTTATGTTTAATTGATTAATTGTTTGGCTAACAATTACTGTGATAATCTATATAAAATTGGAAGATGGAGTATAGATTGAGATCTGGATATGATAATATATGTTCATATAATCTGAAAAGGGTTAATATGATTAGCGTGTAGGATAAGAATATACCTATGTGTCTTTTGTATCAATTGAAAGAATTTGTGTGTAAACCCTAATTAACTTGATTCACATAGGAATATAGTGAGTTGATTAACTGGGGTGTTCCTTATAATTCCGCATCTTAAAGATTGGATTTAGGAGGATTTGTTCACGTGTCTTTGGAAGAAGTGCGTGAATATTCATAAAGCATTCTTGGATAATGATTCATATTAATTGATTTATTTTAAATGGGAAGTAAGTTAGTTTAAATAAAATACCAAGGGAAGTTGTAATCTTAACCTGTTAAATCTGCAGTTATTCTTGTGAAATTTTGATTTTAATTATTAGTTTGTTAAGTTTAAATTTTCAAATCATAAACAAAATTTTCGTAGTTTAAAATAGGATTAATTGCATTAGAGTTAGTAATTGATAAATATTAGTCTATTTCCTCGTGGGAACGATATCCTTGCTTGCTGAATATTACAATTGAACGCGAATACTTGTGTGGTAAAGTGCTATTAAAAATTAGGCAACAAGTTTTTGGCGCCGTTGCCAGGGAAATTAGTTTAATATTTTGTCATTATTGATTTTTATAGCGCTAATCTTAATTTAAATTTTTTCTGTTCTGTTCTATTCAGGTGTTCTTGACTAGTGTATGCAAACGCGATCGAAGAAGCTAGATTTATTGCCTCACGAGGACGACATCGAAAAAAAATTTCAGCGGTTGCGTAAGTGGGTTAAAGAAACCAAAGAAGCACTTGATAAGAAAGATACTATGGCTGAAGAAGAGCAAAAAGCACTGCGGGATTATGCTACACCACGGGCTACTGAAATTCAGTCGAGTATTACGAGACCTGCCATTACTGCTACAAGTTTTGAGATAAAACTGGGGACAATACAGATGATTCAAAATTCATGTCAGTTTGGAGGGTTACCAAACGATGATCCGAACGATCACATAGTCAGCTTTATAGAAATCTGCGATACTTTCAAGTACAATAATGTGTCAGAGGATGCAATAAGGCTAAGAGTTGGCTCCATTCACTACCACCAGGCTCGATTACTACATGGAATGATCTAGCCCAGAAATTTCTTGCAAAGTTTTTCCCGCCTGCAAAAACAGCAAAGTTGCGGAACTATATCTTCTCTTTCGTTCAGTAAGATTCAAAATCACTATATGAAGCTTGGGAGAGATTCAAAGATTCATTGCGAAAATGTCCACACCATGGGATTCCTAAATGGCTTCAGGTGCAAACTTTTTATAACGGTTTATTCAGCACAGTGAGATCGAGTATAGATGCTGCAGCAGGAGGAGCTATTATGGCCAAGAATTGTGATGAGGGGTATCAGTTGCTTGAAACCATGGCAGATAATAATTATTAGTGGCCAACAGCAAGAACAACTCAGCCAAGGACAGTCGGAGTGTATGAAGTGGATGCGATGACAGCATTGTCAGCTCAAGTGACAGCTCAGATTTCTGCTCTTACAAAGAAGATAGATGCACTTGGGGTACAACCAGTTCAGAAAATGGAAACGATATGTGAAATATGTGCGGGTAACCACTCAAGTGATCAATGTGCAATAAATCCTGAGTCAGTCCATTTTATTTCCAATTATAACAGGCAGCAGGGCAGTTATTCAAACAACTACAATTCAGGAGTGAGAAACCACCCGAATTTTTCTTGGAGTAATAATCAGTCACATGCTCAAGCCCAAGCTCCAAGGCAAACATATCCACCTTGATTTCAGCCACATCAACAAACTTAACAACACCCACAACCTCATCAACCTGATAAGTTATCACAAATGGAAGAATTGTTAGCAAGATTGGCAACTCAGTTTGAAGCCACAACGAAAAACCAATCAGCGGCAATCAAGAATCTTGAGAATCAAATGGGGCAAATGGCTAATGCTTTGAATACTAGAACTCCAGGTTCTTTACCTAGTGATACGGAGAAAAATCCAAGGAATGATGGAAATGAGCACTGTAAGGCAGTTACACTCAGAAGCGGGAAGGAGTTGACTACAGATTTGGACGGACACAAAAAAATAATTTCTGCTGAGGATGGTGAACAAGAGAGTGGAAATTCGGAAAGTAAATCTGGGGAAAAAGTTGTGACAAAACAACAAGAAGATAAGCAAACAACAGTTGTACCACCTGTGCCGTTGCCTCAAAGATTTCAAAAGCAGAAATTAGATAGACAATTTTTAAAATTTTTAGAAGTGTTCAAAAAGCTGCAAATCAACATTCCATTCGCAGATGCTTTAGAACAAATGCCTAGTTATGCAAAAATTATGAAAGATATTTTAGTAAGAAAGAGGAAGCTAGGGGAGTTCGAAACTGTAGCATTAACAGAAGAATGTAGCGCAATTCTGCAAAGAAAGTTACCACCGAAGTTGAAGGATCCGGGTAGCTTTACAATACCGTGCACGATTGGGCCCCAGTTCTTTAACAGATGTTTGTGTGATTTGGGTGCGAGTATTAACTTGATGCCACTTTCGATCTACACTCAGTTGGGATTACCAGCGCCAAAGCCAACAAATATCTCTCTACAGCTCGCAGATAGATCAGTGACATACCCTAGGGGCATTGTGGAAGACATATTAGTGAAGGTGGACAAATTCATATTTCCAGCTGACTTCATTGTGTTGGACTACGAAGAGGATAAAGACATACCCATTATCCTTGGAAGACCGTTTTTAGCCACTGGAAGGACATTAATTGATGTACAAAAGGGAGAGTTAACAATGAGAGTTCAAGATGAAGAAATAACTTTTAATGTTTTCAAGGCTATGAAATTTCCGAAGGGAGAGGAAGAGTGCTTAAGAGTTGATCTAATTGAAGAAGCAACTGAAGAGGTATTTAGTGAATATGTGATTGAAAACCCTCTTGAAACCGCATTGGTTAGTGAAAATTTATTTGATGATTCAACTGTGATAGAATGGGTCCAAATGTTAGATTCAACTCCGAAGTTCACACGATGTCTAGAAAAATTTGAACCTCTGGATTATCGGGAAAAGCTAGATGAAAAGGTGACATCATCCGTAGAAGAACCGCCTACCTTAGAACTTAAGCCATTGCCTAACCACCTCCGGTACACCTACCTTGGTTCTTCTTCCTCCTTGCCAGTCATTATTTCTGCATCACTTGACAAGGTTCAAGAAGAAAAGCTACTAAGGGTACTTCGACAATACAAGACTGCTCTTGGATGGACTATTGCAGATATCAAGGGAATAAGCCCATCAATTTGTATGCGTATGATTTTGTTGGAAGACGAAGCGAAACCAACTATTGAACAACAACGAAGACTCAATCCCATTATGAAGGAAGTCGTTAAAAAGGAAATCATTAAATGGTTGGATGCGGGAATTATCTACCCTATCTCAGATAGCTCATGGGTAAGTCCGGTTCAATGCGTGCCAAAGAAAGGGGGAATGACAGTAGTTGCGAATGGGTAGAATGAATTGATCCTAATGCGAACAGTTACTGGTTGGCGGGTGTGTATGGATTACAGAAAGTTGAATAAGGCCACTCGTAAAGACCATTTTTCTCTACCATTCATAGATCAGATGTTGGACAGGCTTGCAGGGCACAAGTATTATTGCCTCTTGGATGGATACTCAGGATATAACCAGATTGCCATTGCACCCGAGGATTAGGAGAAAACAACATTCACATGCCCATATGGCACCTTTGCTTTTCGCAGAATGTCTTTTGGGTTATGTAATGCGCCAGCGACATTTCAACGGTGTATGATGGCTATTTTTTTTGATATGGTTGAACAAAATCTTGAGGTATTTATGGATGATTTTTCAGTTTTTGGGGATTCGTTTGATTATTGTTTGGAAAATCTCACCCTCGTTCTCAAATGGTGTATGGAAACGAATTTGGTTTTAAACAGGGAGAAATGTCATTTTATGGTGCAAGAGGGGATAATCTTGGGTCACCGAGTATCATCAAAAGGAATTGAGGTTGATAGAGCTAAAATCGAAACCATTGAGAACCTGCCACCACCAATTTCTGTAAAGGGTATTCGATGTTTTTTGGGACACGCTGGTTTCTATAGACGATTTATAAAAGACTTCTCCAAAATCACAAAACCACTTTGCAATCTTTTGGAGAAGGATGTCCCATTCAACTTTGATCAAGCATGCCTAGAAGCTTTTGATGTGTTAAAGAAGAAACTTGTTACCGCACCTGTAATCATAGCGCCAGATTGGAATATACCGTTCGAATTAATGTGTGATGCTAGCGACTTTGCGATTGGCGCAGTTCTTGGCCAACGAAAGGATAAAATTTTTCATACTATATACTATGCTAATAAAACATTGACGGACGCTCAACTGAATTATACCACTACCGAGAAAGAGCTATTAGCAGTTGTTTATGCATTTGATAAATTTCGCTCATATTTAATTGGGACAAAGGTGATTGTGTTTACAGATCATTCGGCAATTCAGTACTTAATAGCAAAGAAAGACGCGAAGCCGAGATTAATTAGATGGGTATTATTGCTACAAGAGTTTGACTTGGAGATACGGGACCGAAAAGGAACAGAAAATCAGGTTGCTGATCATTTATCACGGTTAGAGAATTCAGAACTAAAGAAAAATGACACAACAGTGATCAACGAATTTTTTTCGGATGAACAGCTATTTACGATAAGGATGGATACACCATGGTATGCAGATTATGTAAATTTCATTGTCAGTAAGGTGTTTCCGCCAGATTTGACAAGCCAGCAGAAGAAGAAATTTCTCCATGATGTGAAACAGTATTTATGGGATGAGCCATTTTTATTTAAACAATGTGGCGATCAAGTAATAAGAAGGTGCGTCCCGGAAGTTGAAATGGAGAATATTCTATACCAATGTCATGCATCTGACTATGGTGGACATTTTGGGGGAGAAAGAACGGCAGCTAAAGTGCTTCAATGTGGATTTTTCTGGCCAACACTCTTTAAAGACGCCCGTGTGTTTTCATTAAAATGTGACAGATGCCAAAGAGTTGGTAATATATCAAAGCGACACGAGATGCCACTTAATATGATCCTGGAAGTCGAATTGTTTGATGTTTGGGGAATTGACTTTATGGGACCATTTCCACCATCTTTCTGTAACTCCTATATACTTCTAGCGGTGGACTACGTTTCGAAGTGGGTAGAAGCTATATCATCGCCCACCAATGATGTGAAGGTTGTGATTAAGTTCATTCGGAAGAACATTTTCTCTAGATTCGGCACTCCTCGCGCAATCATTAGTGATGAAGGAACGCACTTCTGTAATAAGCAGTTTTCAGCTATCCTCGCTAAGTACGGAGTCACTCATAGGATAGCTACTGCTTACCATCCACAAACAAGTGGTCAAGCCGAGGTATCTAACCGAGAAGTGAAACGAATCCTCGAGAAGATAGTGAATCCTAGTCGGAAAGATTGGTCTAGCAAGTTGGACAATGCTTTATGGGCATACCGTACAGCTTACAAAACTCCGATAGGAATGTCTCCGTACAGGTTAGTTTTTGGGAAGGCATGCCATCTTCCAGTTGAACTCGAACACAGTGCTTATTGGGCAATTCGGAAGTTAAACTTTGATATATCTGCCGCGGGGGAGAAGCGCCTCTTACAATTGAATCAAATGGATGAATTCAGACTCCAATCGTATGAGAACGCGAAGTTATATAAAGAAAAGATTAAGAGGTGGCATGATGAGAAAATTCTGGAAAGAAAGTTTAAAGCAGGTCAAACATTGTTATTATACAATTCAAGGCTTAAACTGTTTCCTGGAAAGTTGAAATCTCGTTGGTCTGGGCCATTTATAATTACAAAAGTCTATCCTCATGGAGCTGTAGAAGTGGAAGACCCGAATTCAAAACGTAATTTTAAAGTCAACGGTCAAAGATTGAAGCACTACTATGGGGGTTGTGTTGATCGTGAAAAGACATCAGTCAACCTTGCTGATTAGAAAAGAGGAGAAAGTCAGGCTGAAGACTATAACCCAAGCGCTAACTGGGAGGCAACCCAGGAATTTTTATTGTTATTTGCTATTTTTACTTTTATTAATTTGCTCTACTATTAGTTTATTTAGTGGTTAAAATTTTATAGTTTAGGATTTGTTACATCCATCATTCTCTAACAAGATTCAATTGATTGCAGGAAAGGAGGCCAAGAATTTATGATCTTAATAAGGTGAACGTCCACTCGTCAAAATCTCAAATTTCTAATCAATTCCGCAAATTTTGGTGTGGAAGGAAACACGTTATTGAAGGTATGGCATGCAAGAAGCGTAAAACACCAAAACAAGCACTGTACACTGACCAAGCGCCTAGGCGGTCCAGCCAAGGCCAAACCAAGCGCCTAGGCGCTCCACACGATCGAAGCCTTCTACAAGCAACCGCCTAGGCGGTCCAGACAGCACAATCTCAAGCGCCTAGGCGCTTTAATAGAAAAAATAAATAAATAAAAGCCCCAATTCGGGCTACACTTCTCCAATTCCAAATCAAACACTTTCTTACTCTCCTACTCCATCTCTAACCCACCACAACTCTAAACCCTCATCTAATCTAGCCTAAACAACCAATCTTTCTCTTCCAAATCCTAATCAAACACTAAATCTCTACCCAAAACCAAGGCAACTAAGTTCCATATTGTCATCCTTCTTCACCAATTCGGGAATCAACTTGCATTCAAGCCACATCTATCTAAAGAAAGGGTTCAAAGCTCAAATTGCTCATCCAACTTTGATTGAACATCATATTTGGCTATACCCAAGTAAGTACACAAGATTTTAATGCAAATTATTTGGATTCACTTGGATAATAGCTTTGTTAGTACTTTGAAGCTAATTTATATCATTGTGTTGGCTCAAGTGGGTGTGGGTACTCTTAATTGTTACTTGTATTGCCTTGGAAGTATAGTGGGCTTAATAATTGGAAAAATTGGTGAAAATTAAGTTTGGGGGAGTGCCTACCAATAGTATTCCAAATCTGTGCACACCAAGTGTTCGATAGTTGTCACAAAGAGGATTTTGGCTATCCTAAGTCATTGAGTATCATTTAGGTTGACAAGAACTTAGTACATAAGACTATGGCTACTAAGAGACAAAGCGGAGAGACTTCGGGCACTTCGCAAAAGTATGACAAAAAGATATTTACAAGTGCTAAAGCGTCCGAAAGATATTACAATGTACTTTCTAATAAAGCACTAATTCCCGAGCGTGGATTATTGCCAGAGATAGAAGATGGGGAATTATTACAGATGATTGGGAGTAGAAGATGGGTGAACTTTACAGCCCAACCGGATGCATCGGTTGTTAAAATTGTTAAGGAATTCCACGCCAATGCAATAGATCATGTTGGTAACATAATTTGGGTTCGAGGAAAATCAGTGGAGGTCAGTTTTGGGTCAATAAATGCTTATTACGGCTTGAACACGATACCCAATAATGGATACATGCAATATTTAGAACACGAGCTAGACTATAGTGAGATCATTCAAGCCTTGTGTGTACCTGGAACAACATGGAAATTAACAGATCAACAAGAAGCTGTTTTGTTCCCCGCATCCAAACTAAGCAGTTATGGGAAAGCATGGCATGCCTTTATTTGTGCCAAGTTGATGCCATGTAGGCATATGAGTGATGTTATAAATCAAAGGGCAGCATTGCTTTTCTGCATTGCATCGGGAAAAATTATAGATGTGGGCCAAGTTATTCATGATTCCATTGACAAAGCAATTCGAGGAGGGACCTCAGGTGGATTACCACACCCATCTTTGATCACAGGACTATGTCAACAAGCTGGGGTAAAATGGGATGTCGAGGAAGCTACACAGCCTCCTTTAGCCGCAATTGACCACTCGCTTATTAAGAAGTACAAGGTATGGGGTGGGGGTATACCACACCCGAGAGGGTTAGGATTCATTATTGCTCCTCCCGAGCCTGCAGCAGAGCCTATTCAACAATTACACGACAATCCTCCTGTAGCTGGAAGTTCTGGGCAACCACCTAATTTTTATGAAGATATCCGTCGAGATTTGAGAAATCAAACTAGAAGGATCGACATGGTGGCCACTCGAGTTCAACAAGGTTTTGACCGAATGGAAAGAAATCAGGATAGTTTAGCTCAGCGGCAAACGGAGGTGTATCAGAATTTTAGTGCAGCATTCCTTGAAATGTTTGCCCGCATGAATCCAGGTGCCGCTCCCTACCAATTTCCACCATTGTCTGCGTATCCCCCAGATGAAGAAGAAGATGAAAAAGAAGAGGAAGAAGATTCTGACGAGGACTAAAGCTTCTTTCTTTCAGGGAAGTCCTCAGTGCTTAATTTCTTAATTTTTGTTTCTTATATACAATGAGGACATTGCATTGGTTAAGTTTGGGGGTGTAATTGTCCAGCTCCAGTTCATGCATGTAGTATTCATCTAGTGCATTCATATAGTATTTAGTTAATAGTTTTTCATGTAGTTTGCATTCATTTAAAAAAAATTAATTTTTAAGTCTGTTTTGCATATAGTAGTTTTTGCATGTTTCCAGCCGTTAGATAGTTTAAGTCTATTTTGGCCAGTGATGAGTTTGGAATTGAGTAGACAAGTATAGTATTGTCTGTTAAGACTTTGATGTGATTTCTTGTCATGATTTGAATCTGTACCTGTTTGAAACTGATATAATAAGGATAACACAGTAAAAACAACCATGTTGACTGATTGAGTTTAAATTGACACATAATGGACTTCTAGAGGTTAATGCTAGTTTGAATGAATGAAAAACATGAATAGGCGAAGATGACTGAATTTAGATAAAAACTTAAGTTTTGGGGGAAAATTTGGGATATATAAGCTTAAAAAAAATAATAATAATAAAAAAAAAAATACCGTGGCTAGTTTTGTTTCGGGGCCTTTGTTACTTGAGCAAGTACGCCCGAAGGGGTATCTTAAAACCTAGCGCCCTAAGGTCTTATATGGTCTGGGAGTCGTTGGTCGAAAGCTCGCTAAGGGGTAGCACTGTTAGCCTAATGGAATGAGACATTGCACAGTCATGGTTAAATATATATATATATATATATATATATATATATATATATATATATATATGAAAAAAAACAATAAAACGGGAAAAGAGCAAAAAGCCCCCGTAGAGCACAATAAAGCATAAGTATCCCGGATTGGACTCTTAAATTTGGTGGAGGTTTGTTTTTAGTTGGATCTAGCTTGTTTGTGAATTTTGTGAGTTTACACTGTATGATTCCTTTAAAGAGATTTATTATGTGTTGTATTTAGTATCATATCAGTTAGCATGGATGTTAAGCACACACACACTATATCAATAATAACAGGTTCAGATTTGTTGATTGACGAGGAAATTATTAATCTATCTTGATATGATGTACTAGCATGTTTATTGTGATTTCTCTGAGGCTTGATGAATAGATTTTGTTCTGTTTGACTGCTGGAATTTAAGCATGTATCTAGTTGCATTTGCATTGCATATTTAGTTATTGCATTGTGTTGTGTTGCTTAGGGACAAGCAATTGGTTAAGTTTGGGGGTATTTGATGAGTAGGTTTTATACCTATGAATCCGATATTATTAAACTTAATTATTGTTATCTTTTATTGTTTTTTTAGTATCTTTTTATGTGTTTTGTGTTTATTTGTTGTAGGTTGGAGCTGGAGGGACAAATTGGTCATTTCGGAGAAGAAAAAGGTCAAAAATAATGAAAATTAAAGCTGAGTGGCATTTTTGTAATTACGTGGTCCTGGTCAAGCGCCTAGGCGCTTGAAAATAGCCTATGATGAGCGCCTAGGTGCTTTAGTGCGTAAAGATGTGGGTTTTTCTGCTGTCAAGTGGGTTTTTGAAGCCAAATAGGAGTCTGAATGAGGGCTGAGACCAATACAAATAGGAGAAGACTTTAGAAAAGACGGATCAATCAATTTTTCAAGAGATTTGCAGAGAGAACAAGGAAGAAAAGCACGAAGGAGAATTGCAAAGGCTAAAGATCTAAGAGAGAGTTTAAAAGCAAATTCAAAATTTCTTCTTCTCTTTTCTAGTTTTATCTTTTGTAATTATCTGGGATGTTTGGATTATTAACTTGGATGATGTTTTTCTTTATTATTATCATGAACTAAATTTTAATTAAGATTGCAACGGAACTTGGTATGTAGTTTAAATTGCAAGCTTCCCATTGAATGAAAGTTGGTTTTTATTGAATTGTTTATTATATCTTATGTTTAATTGATTAATTGTTTGACCAACAATTACTGTGATAATCTATATAAAATTGGAAGATGGAGTATAGATTGAGATCTGGATATGATAACATCTGTTCATATAATCTGAAAAGGGTTAATATGATTAACGTGTAGGATAGGAATATACCTATGTGTCTTTTGTATCCATTGAAAGAATTTGTGTGTAAACCCTAATTAACTTGATTCACATAGTAATATAGTGAGTTGATTAACTGGGGTGTTCCTTATAATTCTGCATCTTAAAGATTGGATTTAGGAGGATTTGTTCACGTGTCTTTGGAAGAAGTGCGTGAATATTCATAAAGCATTCTTGGATAATGATTCATATTAATTGATTTATTTTAAATGGGAAGTAAGTTAGTTTAAATAAAATACCAAGGGAAGTTGTAATCTTAACCTGTTAAATCTGCAGTTATTCTTGTGAAATTTTGATTTTAATTATTAGTTTGTTAAGTTTAAATTTTCAAATCATAAACAAAATTTTCGTAGTTTAAAATAGGATTAATTGCATTAGAGTTAGTAATTGATAAATATTAGTCTATTTTCTCGTGGGAACGATATCCTTGCTTGCTGAATATTACAATTGAACGCGTATACTTGCGTGGTAAAGTGCTATTAAAAAATTAGGCAACACCTCTTCTTTGGACAACACACACTCAAATTCAATTTCTCAGAGTTTCAACAGATAAATACAAGTAACGTAAAAACTAAAAATGGAGCTGCCATTTATAGAAGGAGCTTGAACTGGGCACTCATTTTACACTGAGGTTTGAATCAAAGGAAAAAGAAAGAAAACATTGGACAATGAAAGGTTGGCCAACTGCCCACCTCCATAGCCAATGGCCTAACAATCACTAGCCACTGATAGTTATGTAAACTAGATCCATATTACTATTCATGTACTATTGTGCCACTCAATTTAGGACAAGAAAAAAAAATCTCAGCAACAAGTTATTTAAGGCTTGGTTTGGTTCTATAATTCCCAAAATGTAACTTTAATGTATAATTATTACCATATTAGGAAATTTAGGGATTATTAAGGTACTCACATCATATAATCCATGTACATTAAATACACGCACTAAAATAACACAGTTAGGTATTATTAATCGGGTATCTCCATATTTATAATTTACTACTCACATAACCACATTATCACATTATTTAATATTATCTATCCAGTGTACACACATAATTTCTCTTCCCAATTTCTGGAATACACAAATATTAATTATTTCTGTATTAAAAATCACTTATAATTTTATTGCATTACTTGATACTTCATATCATTAGAATATGTTTTTATTATATGATTTTATTCATGTCACACCTTAAATTAATGTTCCATTTCATTTTCTATAGTAGAAACTAACTTTTCTCAGATTGGACACTGACGCAGTTGCGCCATTTTATATTGCTGGGAGGGCGCAGCTGCGTCGGTCCCTAGCAGTGCCAAAATGGGTTAACTTCAAGTCAGTTCCAATTTCTATCACCACACAAGTTCTGTATGATATAATTTAATTTCTATGGTGATGATATACCCATAATTGAATTGAATCAATATGTTCAAATCCTGACACTATATTCAAATATATTGAACATTTAATTATTAATAATCCTATTAATTCCTTGATATTAAAGTCTTAGGGTTAGTCCACTAATTTAAATAAACTATTAGTGACTCCCTTTAATCATTTCATAAATTCACATAACCACATAAGGTATAAATAGACTCACAAAACTAACTCATTAAAAATTAAATCACGTATTTATTTAATAAGGAGTTTTAAAATTCACGGTCATTACACGATCCCCACAAAGCAGAGAAAAGAAGAGATGAACTCATGGAGTGGGAACCGAACCCCGTACTTCAGAACATATAACTCCAAATTGGATTCGGTTTGTTCCTAAGCTAAAAATTGGACTTGTAATCGATAAATACATGATGTAAGGCATAAAATAAAGGGAGATGAGATAGATTAGATTAAAAAAAAACATTCCAATAGATTAGAATATAAACCCTAGTTTATATTGGATTGTTAGAGATTTAAGCAACTTGGAGATCATTGAAGATCAAGAGCAGGAGCAAGAGGGGAGCATCAGATTTGCTGACAACAGATTCTATTCTCTTCTTTTATCATACTTTTATCTTTTTAATGTCTATTCAGTTGTGGATTCTTGGTTTTAATTCATTAAGCATGAACTAAATCCTTTGTTTAAGATTACAATTTGAACCTTTTATGTCTATGAATTAATTGTTTAATTTATTCCAATTATTTATGTCAAGGTGAATTGTTTATTATGTCTTATGCGTATTGATTAATTATTTGGCCAGTAATTACCGTGTTACTCTAGAAGGATTCGGAAGATGAAATTTAGGGTTGGAACTGGACATGATAACATGTATGCTTAATTATTTGCATGAGATGAATAATTAGGGTGGTGAATTGAATAGAAATATATGTTCACTACATGTAACAAATTGGGAATTGGAATTTAATGGGTTTGATTTAATTATTTTGCATAGGAATATCGCAAGATTGATTGAATTGAATAAAAGTTAACTGATCACTTGGAAAAGGGCTTTTAACACTTAGAGTTCATGTTATCAATTCATTAGGCATAATAATTAGATTAGTTGGATAATTGGTTTGTAGTACATAAATTGAGGATATTGTAGTCTTAACCTTTATTTATCTGAATTCATTCGTCGAGTCTTAATATTTATTTATTTGAATTATTTTAGAGTAATCCAGTTTTAATTGATTAATTTAGTTTTCTTAATTAGAAAAATCACACTTTGCAATTGTTTAAATAAAATTGATTTGGTTAATAGTTAGTACTTGGTAATTTTTTTTAAATAATTCCTTGTGGGAACGATACTTTTCTTATCACTTTATTACTTGTTGACCGTGTATACTTGCACGTATTCATTGATTGCGAAATCGATCAACAAGTTTTTGGTACCGTTACCGGAGAATTAATTTGATAATATTTGCCAATATTAATTTTTATCAAATTAGTTTTAATTTAAACAATTTTTTATTTATTCTTGTCTTATTTAATTCTCTTTCTATTATTTTTCTTTCTTTTCAGATACTATGGCAGAATGTAATCATCAATGGTCGTATACGAGAATGACTCAGCCAAGGGGAGCGGAGATTGATGGACTCGCGACACTTTCTCCATTGCCAGCAAAGATTGAGACACTTTCGAGGAGGTTAGACGCTTTTGCAGCACAATGTCGTCAAAGTATGGCGGTTACTTGTGATAATTGTGCTAGAAATCATGCGAGTCATCAATGCACCACCAGTTTTGAGCTGGTACCGTATGGTGGTTATTACCCTAATAATTATGTCTATCCCAAAAACTATTATCAGAATTGGAGGTATCACCTGAATTTTTCATGGAGCCATACTCATCAAGATCAATTTTATGCTCCAAGTCCAATATACCCACCGGATTTCTCATGTCCACCTCCACTACAACAGGAGGAACATTCAAATTTGGAGAAAATTTTGTCCAAGTTCATAGCTTCAGGTGAGGAGAGGAGGATTAATCAAGAGATATCGAGTCAAAATTTTGTGAACCAAATGGAACAACTAATCAATACCTCGAACATTTGTCCTCAATACACTTGGCTCTATGACATGGATTCCGAGCCTGATGAGCCCGAACCAAATCTACAACCGGATGTGCCAAATGATATAAATGTTGAAAGATTGGAGACACTTGGGGACCAAGAAAAGGAGATCGATAAAGATCTAACTTTGAGTACCAACGAAGATGAGCCGATTTTGATAGTGTCCCATGTACTTTTTCCACCAAAGTTCAAGGATCCGGGCAGTTTTTCAAGACCGTGTCCAATTGGTAGTCATGTTATATGGGCAAGGCTATATGTGATATGAGAGCTAGGACAACTTTAGAGCCATGGTGGGATGAGAAAAGGGAAGATAGAAGAAGACCCTATTGTGTATGACAAGCTTCCATGCCATAATTTTATCACAAACATAATGGGGAAAGCACCTAGTGGTTTGTCGTACTTAATAGGGATCCTATCTGAAAAGATCATGCTAGGTGACTTAGATTTAATGGCCATTACTAATGGTAACCTCCCAAAAGAGACATTGTTTCTGATGGATGGAGGGTTCCTCAATTTTCGTAGGGGAATTGGATAGAGAATTGAAGAAGTCAGGCTGAGACTATAAAACAAGCGCTTATTAGGAGGCAACCTGAGTTTAATTTTTATTTTTATTTTTTATTAGGTTTCATATTAGTTGATAGATTTTTTTCATTTTTTAGGATTTAATAAGTTTACTTCTTTTGTGTTCACAGGTTAGTTAAGTCCAACTCAAGTGTGGTGCCTGATTCATTCTAATGTGCCTAACCTATTCTTCAGACTTCGCAGACAATGAGATAAATTGCTATATGTCAGGGAAGTCCTCTCTTTTAATTTTTCCTATCTTAGCCATTGAGGACAATGTCTCTTTTAAGTTTAGGGGTATTTATCGTGTTTAGTATTTACTTGGGCAATATTTTGATGGAATTTGATTTTGGCAAATGATAAGTTAGTGGTTGATATTGTTAACTCTTGGAGAATTGATGAGCAAGCTTAGTCTATATTTTAACTCATTAGTTGGTTTTCACATTACTTGCAAAATTTTTAAAAAAATTTTACACATCCATTTGTTTAGCCAGTTGGGATTGACATTTTTTGGCTAAATGCTTATGAAAGATACCATTGCAACTTGTTAAATCTTATTTGAGCATCATTCGAAGTGAAAATTAGGCACTCATATAAGTTTGGGGGAAATCTTGGGGTATTTTTGGAAAAAAAATATTGGAACCTTCCCTAGATGAATAATTAGATCATGTGATGGGTCGAGATGAAGCGTAAAACGCACTCCCCATAAACATAGGCACGAGATGGAGCGTAAAACGCACTCGTTCAATAAAAAGTGGAAAACAAGATGGAGCGTAAAATGCACTCATTCATGAAAAGTAAAAAGTGAGATGGAGCGTAAAACGCACTCACTAAATAGAGAAAAGAAAATATTTATGTTTGAAATAATTGGGAAGGGTTCATATGTACTTAAAAGTTGAATATCTGGTTGATCCTCAAGAGAAAAAAAATTATACTTTGTCTATTTTAGCGGTGATTGATGTGATAAGAAGTTTTGAGAGTTGTTTTTAAAATCTTTTACGAGTTTTGGTTGATCTTAGCTAAATCATAACTAGTTCGAACATATAGATTCACACACGCACTTAAAGGATCATAAGTAGATGTGAAGCTAATGAAAGTTGTTGAAATTTGGACATGACATTGTTTTGAAATTTTCTGCGGGTTAACATTTGTTGTAACCTTTGAGGCCATTGTGTGAATTCATATTGATTAATTGTTTGGGTGGATCATTGCTAGAGGATGAATTTTTCTAAATTGTGTTTGCTTGAGGACAATCAAATGTTTAAATTTGGGGGTATTTGATGAGTGAGTTTTATACCCATGAATTGAGTGCGTTTAAGCTTAATTTTTTGGATGTTTTTAAGTGTTTGTGTCTATTCATGGATGTTTACGTTGTTTTGTAGGAATTAGGACAAAAGTTACTTGGATCGACGTTTGGGGTTGCTAGATTTGCATTTTCGGCTTGCCATTTACGTAGCAGCCACTTCAAAGCCAATTTCAGCATTGTCCCGGACCTTATTTCGAAAAACCCAAAGAATGAAAGTTGTAGATCTACTTCTCCTATTTCCGAAACATCTTGAATCATCGAAATCGGATTTCAGACGAAGATGTTATGGGCATTTTCCCAAAGGATATCGAAGTAGAAAATTTCCAGAAATGAGGCTAGAGCTGGGGCGTCCATTTCAAGCCTATTCCCAGCACCGGGGTGCTAGGAGGTAGTGGTGCAGTGCCATGAACAATGTTGGTGCGCTGGGAAAGGGCTTGGTCAAGCTTGGACGCATTTTGGGGCAAATTTTAATACTTTTTTACTCCAAATTAGATTGGTTTTGTTCTTAAGCTAAAAATTGCACTTGTAACCTATAAATACATGATGCAAGACATAAAATAAAGGGATGAGATAGATTAGATTAGAAAAAACATTCCAATAGATTTGAATATAAACCCTAGTTTATATTGGATTGATGGAGATTTAAGTAACTTAGAGATCATTGAAGATCAAGAGCAGAAGCAAGAGGGGAGCATCAGATTTGCTGACAACAGATTCTATTATCTTCTCTTATCATACTTTTATCTTTTAATGTCTATTCAGTTGTGAATTCTTGGTTTTAATTCATTAATCATGAACTAAATCTTTTGTTTAAGATTACAATTTGAACCTTTTATGTCTATTCATTAATTATCTAATTTATTCTAATTAGTTATGTCAAGGTGAATTATTTATTATGTCTTGTGTGTATTGATTAATTATTTGGCCAGTAATTACTGTGTTACTCTAGAAGGATTCGAAAGATGAAATTTAGGGTTGGAACTGGACATGATAACATGTATGCTTAATTATTTGCATGAGATGAATAATTAGGGTTATGAATTGAATAGTAATATATGTTCACTACATGTAACAAATTGGGAATTGGAATTTAATGGGGTTGATTTAATTATTTTGCATAGGAATATCACAAGATTGATTGAATTGAATAAAAGTTAACTGATAACTTGGGAAAGAGCTTTTAACACTTAGAGTTCCTATAAACAATTCATTAGGCATAAGAAGAAAACAATGAAAGCAAAAGGGTGAGCTCAACTAGCACAATAAGAAATATTATGACTAAGATAATGCAGAATAAATTATCGTTAGCTTTCAACATTGTTAAACTGATAAAATATAACAACCATCAACTTTAACTGCAGCGAAAAAAGCAATCCATTAGAAGAGTCAAGTTGAGCATGATATCTACTATCTTCTATGATTTAAAAAGTTTATCATCAATTTTATCGCTGAGACTCAGCTTAATAAATAATCCACATCACTGAATTATCCATGCACTACGGGCCAAGGATATTCATTAGTATCACGTCCACGAATTATCCATGCACTATGGCCAAGGATATTCGTGTAATCACTAATGGTCATGATCATGCCAACAACTATCCATCAATGCATTACGGGCCAATAAGGACTTTTACCACATCATTTGTAATATTACAAGTCATGATTATACCGAATAATTCCTGATCATAATCATCCAAATCAACAGTCCATCTATGCACTACGGGCCAAAGATGACTTTCATCACAATATAAGCATGAGGATGATGACAATGATATAAGAATTCAATTAAATGGAAGCAAATAATAAATTTTAAAGATTTATAGTTTAATTTATCCAGAATTCAAAAACGTCCAAATTGTCATGATACTGCTTTGTGGAGTAAAATTCAATAATAATATTGTATCAAAAATGATTTGGACCGAAAAGAGATTAATTTTTGTCATAAATAGTACCTCGAGTGAATAGTACATGAGTGAATAGTACCTCGTGAATAGTACTTTGGGAATAGTAACTCCGTGAATAGTATTCCGGTATGAAAAAGTTAAAAATTATCAAGAATGCTTAGACTAATATTCTCATGAAAAGATACTGGATGAAGCACAAATTTCAAGGATATTCTATTAATTTCATGGAGAATAGAAGCCAAAACTTAACAAAATGATTATAGAATTCGGAATCTGAAACGAAATAATAATACTTAAATACTACAGAGTATGAAAGAAAATATTATTTCTTACGAATATTGAACAAAAATAATATCCATTACCTTAAAAAGAGAGTACTTCTAACTGGTAGTGCGGAGATATTCTTGAAGAAAACGTATACCGTTTTCTACGCTCAAAGATTTCTTAAACTCTAAAGAAATATGCTCAAGATTATAGAAGAAGAATTTTCTGATTCTGGTGTGATTTTCAATTCTAAACTAAGCATCCTATTTATAGGAGAATGGAAGGGGCTACTGTTTAAGAAAATTACGGATGCATAGTTTAAAAAAAATCAAGGACACCTTATGAAAAATCAAATTTCATATAACTTTACTATGCAAACACTATGTAGACACTATACAAATACTATGCATAATAAAATATAATATATTCTATTTTTTCATAAAAAACAAAACTTATTATAATATATATATATATATATATATATATATATATATATATATATATATATATCTATATATATATATATAATGTTATACCTCCCGTGACAAACCATCAGATTCCCCCCCCCCCAAATTCAACCACACGTGGGCCCCACTCGTGGCCCCCACCATTATTATTATATATATATATATATATATATATATATTAAATAACTTTTTACCGATAATTTTAAAAAATGGGTAAGTGGGGGCCCAAATAATACGCTAAAATTTATAACAAATACTTCATAAAAATTCCCTCAATATTTTTAATAACATTTATTCATCATTATTATAACCAGTAATATTAACAACCAGATCGGTCTCAGGAAAGAGGGGGCTTTCCGATAAGGATTTCTCCCTATTAGCTCACAATTAGGTGACCAGACCACTTTTCTCGACAGAACTTTCTAGACATTGTTAATTATGAAAATAATAATATGAATAACTTGTCATCTCAATTATTGATTTAATAATATAAAATATTGTGCAGATGATACTGTGACAATAATTGAATCAATAATATGAGAGATACTATACAACAATTATTGTAGCAATAATTGAGTGTCACTGAGTGACTTCTCACGTAAGCATCAAATACCATGTGCTACTATGTAATCACGCGTATTACCGTACTTTTATCACCGGTTATTTCAACAGTTAACGATAAAACTTTCATCGTTATTTTTATAAAAAGATATTTCTGTCGTTTTCTAACTGCGATAATAATTCTGTTGTGGGGTCCACTAATGATTGTGATGGCGTACAAGTATTCCCTATTAAAACGAATATTCCCCGACCACTCAAATATTTTATAACAACTTGCATACTTTGTAAAATTTATAAATATTACCCACAACTATAACATTATATCAAATCCACACCATAATATTCAAAAATATATTTCGAAAAAAATTAATCTTTACTTATGAAAGTTGGGGTCTTACAACCTCCTCTTCTTATGAAAATTCTTTCTCAAAATTGTACCTGGTATATCGAAGAGGTGATGACACCTTGATTTCATTTCAGATTCTAACTCCCAGGTCATTTCCTCAACATCGTGGTTTCTCCATAAAATTTTGACTTGAGGTATAACCTTGGAGAGTAGAATAAGTTCATTCTTATCCAAGAATTTAACAAGTACCTCTTCATACGTTAAATCTTCCGCTATTTCATCATTTTCTAACTCAATAATGTAGTACGGGTCTTCCACATATTTACGTAACATTGATATGTGAAAAACGTTATGAACACGAGACATACTTGGCGGTAAGGCGGGTCTATAAGCCATAGTTTCTACTTGATTGAGGATTTTGAATGGGCCAATGAATCGATGATTGAGTTTTTCTCTCTTTCTAAATCTCGTAACTCCTTTCAATGGATCCACACGTAACAACACATGATCACTTTGAAGTACAATGCCTCGAATGCCACTTGTGTCCGTACAATGCCTCGAATGGGGCCATGCCAATACTTGCTGATAACTGTTGTTGTAGGAGAATTCCACCAATGACAAGAACTTTTCCCAACTCCCTTTGAAGTTAAGGACACATAGTCTTAATAAATCTTCAAGAGTTTGAATAGTTCTTTCCGACTGCCCGTTCGTTTGAGGATGATATGCCGAACTAATCATAAATCTGTGTCCATAGCTTTTTGCAAACTAACCCAAAATTGTGAAGTGAATCTTGTGTCTCGATCAGAAACTATGGATACTGACATACCATGCAGTCTTACAATCTCATTTATGTATATACGAGCAAGACGTTCAAGTGAATAAGTTTCTCGTATACGTAAGGACGAATATTTATAAGGGGGAGAATGTAACGGGACGAATTGATTGAGTCGTGATTCTAAGGATAGAATCTTTTTAAGGAGGGAAAGATGTGACCAACGAGATTTTGTAATTTAATTTTAAATATTTATTGAATTAAATAAATATTTTCGATGATTTAATTATTAGATTAAATAATTAATTAATGAAGTTGTGATAGATTAATTTAATTATATGTGTTATATTTATTAAATTAATATGGAGAATTTTATTATTCGAAGTATGAATTTATGTGAGCTTATTGAATTAATAGAAATATTTAATAAGCTTAATATTATTTTAATTAATTAGAGAATTAATAATTTGACATAATTAACAAATGAGAAATTTAATTATGTGACTATGTGAATTAATGAAAAATTATTATATTTTATTTAAAATAAATTAAATAAGATATTTGATTTGTTTTATAAAGGGGTGTGACACTATTAAACTATAGTATAAAAGATTTATTAAATTAAATGGTTATGATTCTTTTAAGGCTAACCAAACTGAGCCTTATTGGGAGTTGGGAGCAGTTAACCCATGATCGGGTTAGCTGACCACAATTACGCTCAGTTTTATAAATTTATACGTCTTCTTCTTCTTCTTTCATTTTTCTAAGTCTAGCAAAGGAAATCACATAGAGAATTGAGAATTTTTGAAGGAATTGTGAGTTGTGTGATTGATTGAGAATGCTTTCATCTCTAATAAGTCTACACTACGCTTTGAGTAAACTCTTCAACCTAGTTTTTATTTACGCTATTAAAGTTTTCATGAAAATGGCTTTCAGGTTTCTATTAAAATCTCCGTAGTTGGA
Organism: Panax japonicus; assembly: GCA_020205505.1. Taxonomy (NCBI): domain Eukaryota; kingdom Viridiplantae; phylum Streptophyta; class Magnoliopsida; order Apiales; family Araliaceae; genus Panax; species Panax japonicus. Next base: position 31,892,311 of record CM035112.1, on the reverse strand, counting down.
AAGAGTAATAATTATGTGTTTATATATGTGATAAGATGTTTTTATAACGTGTTGTTTTATATATTATGGTTCCATAACATTAGTTTCTTGAAAATACATCGTATATTATTGCTCCAAAATTACAAAGTATAGAAATATGGCCATATGCCCCTTACTCGCAAATTTAATACGTCAAACATATATTGTCTCATAAATTTTACACTTGTATATAATTATGCTTGTCAAAACAAAGAAAACAAACTTCAAATGGACAGATTTGGTGTTATGTCGAACCCGTGGTGTTAATTTTTATGTTTTACGTTCAAGACTTTCAAGAAAATTAAGAACAGTGAAATTACATGTTTTGATTCTGTAAATTATGTGTTTTAACTTGTTAAAATCATGCTAGAAGAGTTGAGTAGTAGTTATTTGTGTATTATTACAATGATTGGGTATGTCTAAATTGTGTAAGAACAAATCAATTGGAGGTTTTGGCCATGTTCTGCAATTTTTCGCGAATTGCAGAACTGATTCTGGTTCGCCGCGCTGCACTGCCAACTCCATGCTTTAAGTCCCATGCCGCAGCGCCACCGCATCGCAACGCCAAAACCCAAGCTGCAATACCACCACTCCGCAGTGCCAAGAACATGTCTAACAGTAGCGCCGCAGCGCTACTCTGCAGATTGTCCAGAAATGAAAAATTTTATTGTTCAAGTCTAGGAAGGTGATAGTAACTTAATCTAATGATAATAAAAACATGTTAGACGTATAACGAAATATTAAAATAAATTCTTAGCATGTCAATAACACATTTACATGTGGATTGAATTATTGAATGCATAGTTAGCTTATTATTCGTAAAGTGTAAATTATGTGTCAATGAGTGTAGTAATTCGACTAAGTATGGTTATAATCCGAGTTAGACAAAAAGAATGAACTTGTAATGACTAGTTACGTTATAATTGACTGGTATTGTGAATGTAAATGGTATGTAGGATTAAATCAAGGAACGTGTATAATTAACGTGTAATCTACGTACGAGGCAAGTTTCCTAACCCTACTTGTTTTCATTATATAAGTTTATAAATTTACCTCTCTACATCGAGCAAATTCTCATTATTATTGATAAAGTCTGTTTTGTTATAGTAAAGTTTATTAATCTTTCAAAGCATGATGTTGTTATATAATACTTATTCTATTGTATACCTCTTGAGATTTTATTTCAATTTAAATATCAGTTACAGTTGAACCTTGTTAGACTAACGAACCCTTAACGATTCGACTAGTCCATAGTTGATGAACGTTCTAAATTTTAGAACCCTTGTTGAATTATCCAAACCAAACTTCCTTTGGTGCAGACTCTAATGTCAAACTAAGATGAACAACCCTGTATAGGGGATTACTTATGCGTTAGCGTTAAGATATTGTGCACAGTATGGCACTAAGGGTTGATCCCCCTAAGTACGGGAAGAAGAGTCCATAGTCTTATGACTGTTAAAGGTTTCAAGTATAAACACTTGACAACCTAAGACATTGTTCAAGGTCTTATGACCCTCAAAAGTTCTTTTGATTCTTGTTATCATTCTTGATTCAAAAGTCGAGTTTTCTTATTTTAGAAGTCTTTGATTCATTCGCATGTTATTATTTTATTGTTGTACTTGTGGGCAATTGTGCTCACTCTTGCATAATGATAACATTGTAGTTAAGAATGAAAGATACGACGAGCCTTCCACTAGAAAAGGCAAAGGCAAAGTTAACAAGTAATGAGGATTTGTTGTTAGTTGATGAAATTTTTTTCAAACTTGATATTGTTTAAGACTTTATTTGTTTATGATTTCGCACAAATGTTTAAGGTTAGTTTAACCTGGGATTGTATTTATTATTATTCAGATGTTGTAACCCCATAAGGGGAAGGTTTATTTCTATCTATTACATGGTTTCCATTTATTATGGGTAGATAGATAGATGATATTTGTACAGTGAACACCAAATCCTGTGGAAATGGAAGTACCCGGTTTTGGGGGTGTCACATGTTGGTATCAAAGATGTAGGTTATGAACCTTAGGTGGGGGAACAACCTTAGGTAGTAGCCTTGTAGGAAATTGAAAACATAGTGATAGAAAACTCTTATCGTGTTCTAAGAAATGAATTTCTTAATTCATTAAAGATAATAGAAGACTTTATATTTTTATGTGTTAAATTATGTGCTCGCTAGTACGGCTTAGTAACTAAAACTTAAAACTATATTGTCAGGATGTCGAATGTTGGAGGAGCTAGTCGAGCTGGGGAGGAGGAACCCCGAGTACCTATAGAGGAGGAGTCCTGAGACATTCATGTCGTCGGGGAGTAGTTGGTACAAAGAGAGCCATATCTATTGATCACTGTTGTTGGTCAGGAACATGAGCCTGAGACTGATCTAGAGGAGGATCCTTATGAAGAAGAGGAAGAATAGGAGTTCCCACCGAACTCCATCGATGATGAGATGTACGACGAGTTATATGATTGTAACATAGAGTTACGTGACACTGTCCAGGATCTGACTGAGTGGACGATTATTCAGCAGATTACCATCGAGCAGAAGGATAGGGAGATTGTGACTCTTCACACACGTTTGGGAAATGTGGAGTGGGATTTGGTTCACAAGAAGGGTCAAACCGAGGAGAAGTCCAAAGAAATAGAGAATTTGAAGAAGGAATAGAAAGAGAGATCAGCAAGGCTGACCATAGCAGAGGAGGGCTGGGTAAGAGAGTCACGTCGTGCTAATCTTGCAGAAGAGGATTGTCGTGCGAAGAAGGCTAAGCTCGGGGAGACGATGTCCCGTATCATGCAAGAGGAACATAGCAAGGCTACCATCGTATATGCTAGATCGCATGACGATGTCCCGTATCATGCAAGAGGAACATAGCAAGGCTATTCAGCGCCTTAACAGGCAGTGATATGATTTGTTTAATTATGTGAAAACTCATCTGCTATTTAGATGTAAATTCTAATGTGTTTATGAATAAAGGAATATTTTAATGTTTTAAATCCTGTAGATTATTTATCTAAGGATAGTTGATGTAAATAACTGTGATGCTATCGTTTGATGTTAAAACTTTTAATTTAAATAAATATCAGAGTTATTGATATAATGTGTTAAGTGATTATGTTTAAATGTTTTAGTTGAGCCTTAAATGTTTAAGGGATTGAATAAAGACTTAATAAGCATATATTCTTAACAGAAATATTCCGCCTAGAAGAAGACAAAACCGTCAACAAGCTCAAGAAGAACCGATGAATAACAACAATAACCCCAACACTAACCTCGTTCAGCAACTGGTGAACCTATTAGTAGGAGCAATTAACAATCAACCTCAAGCTATACCGAAAACATCGTTCAAGGATTTTAAGGCGGTGGGATCGCTAGAGTTTAAGGGCTCCAAGAACTCGATCGAAGCCCAAACCTGGGTTATGGAGATGAAGAAAGTGTTTGATGTCGCTAGAGTAAGAGAGGACCAAAAAACCGCTTATGCGACGTTCATGCTGAAATCCGAAGCCAGTTATTAGTGGCAGACAAACAAGGTACGGGGAGGAGAAGGTGTGATAACCTGGGAGAGATTCAAAGAGATGTTCTTCGAGATGTATTTTCTGACCAGCTCACAGAACCAAATGGAGGTCCAGTTTCTGGAGTTGAAGTAGGGGAATATGTCTGTATCAGACTATGAGGAAAGATTCAACAAGTTGGCTAGGTTCGCCACATATCAATTACATACTAATGAGAGAAAGGCAAGACATTTCGAGCAGGGACTGAAACCCTGGTTGTATAACAAGGTGTCAATGTTCCAATTAAACACTTTTGCTGGGGTGCTAAAGAAGGCTATACTCGCTGAAGGTGGAAGCGATGCGGTAACTAAATATAATCAAGATTAGAAGAAGAAAAAGAGTGAAAATGAAGGATTTAACAAGACTAGTGGAAGTGGCACTGGAGGTAGTAATAATCAGAAGAGAAAGAGGTCTGATAACTCGTCAACTGGAAATCAACAAGGAGGGTAGAAGAAGAGGATCGAAGCGTACCCGACCTGTAGAAAAGCTCATTTAGGAGTGTATATGAAAGGAAAACGAGTATGCTACAATTGTGGTCAGGAAGGCCATATAGCACCTAACTGTCCTAACCCAAAGAAGGGTGCTTGCTTCACTTGTGGCTCAAAGGATCATCTGGCAAGAGACTATCCTAAGAAAGGAACTGAGGGGTAGTATCAGGAGGGAATAGAGGAAACAACGGTGGAAGCACTCTGACTATCACAGGACCAACTGCAACAAACTAACCGACCGCTAGAACATTCAACATGACACTTCAGGATGCAGTACAGTCTCGTGATGTGGTGTCAGGTATCATTCCGATCAATAGAGTTAATGTTTATGTATTATTTGATTCAGGTGCTACTTGTTCATTTATATCTGATGACTTTGCTAATAACTTAGAATTGCTTAAGGATGAATTAGAATACCCCAATAGAAATTGGGAATAGAGAAATAATGCCTGTTAAGTACGTACATAAGAACTGTAGAGTGGATATTAAGGGTAATATCATGAACGTAGATCTTATCCCTATTTGACTTGCAGAATTTGACGTTATCTTGGGTATGGACTGGTTATCCAATTATGGGGCGGTAATTGATTTCCAAAAGAAGTGTATTAACCTTATGACTCCGTCAAAGGTTGTGTTTTATGGAAGCAAGTCACCTAGAAAAGTGAGTTGTCTGACGATGATGCAGGCCAGGAAGTTGTTAAGATAAGGCTGTGTAGGATGTCTAGCTTACATAGTCGACAGTCGTAAAGAGAATTCAAAAATAGAGGAAATACCAGTAGTGAGGGATTTCGCAGACGTATTTTCGGACGATTTGCCAGGACTTCCACCAGATAGAGCAGTTGAATTCGTGATCGATTTGGCTCCAGGAACGGCTCCAATATCAAAGGCATCGTACCGAATGGCACCGGTACAGATGAAAGAATTAATGGTTCAACTATAATAATTACTGGACAAGAAGTATATCCAACCAAGCGTATCGCCGTGGGGAGCGCCGATGTTGTTTATGAAGAAGAAAGATGGGTAATTGTGGCTCTGCATCGACTATAGAGAGCTGAATAAAGTCACGATTAAGAATAGATATCCGTTAACGATGATCGATGACTTGTTTGATCAATTGAAGGGAGCGAAATACTTTTAAATAATAGACTTGAGGAGTGGTTATCATCAACTGAAGGTGAGACAAAAGAACAAATATTAAGGATTCGTACTTCGGTTTATCCATGTTCAAAAACACCCCATAATATACTATAGTGGAGGAAAACTCAAGCTTGAAGATCAAAACATGGATACAATCAAAAATAGTAACAAAAATATACATCTGGGACAAAGAAGAGAAAATTTTATTTTTCTGTGAATAGTGTTGTATTTGTGAATAGTGTCGTATACATGAATAGTGTCGTATACGTGAATAGTAACCCCGACACAAAACGAAAAGAATTTCACAAGAAAAATCTTCCCAATATTCTGGAATAATGATATTGAAAGAAATAATATCATTTAAAAAAATAGCATCCCTTACCTCAAAAGAATAGTACTTCTGGCTGGATTATCAGATATAACGCTGAAAGAAACTTGCACGGTATAGAAACACTCAAAGTATCAAAATACCCACAAGAATACGCTCGATAATATAAAAAGAGAAAACTTTAGTTTCTGGTGTGATTTTAAATTCTAACCTAAGCACCCTATTTGACGCCCCCAAAATAGGTATACATCACATATTCTGAGTCGCCAAATACATGGTACATAATACAAATACAATCTTAAATATACAACATGAGCTGTTAGTTTTAATACAAATATTTTCTTCTAGACAATATTCAAACTCAAAATAAGTCCTCAATACATTTATTATCACACTATTTCATAGAATAGTGAGGACTACTAAGGCTATCATCTGGACTGTCACTCCATTCCCCGACTAGTCCCTACTACGTTTTTATTTCCTGAAAGAATAATGAAAGCAAAAGGGTGAGCTCAACTAGCCCAGTAAGAAATATTATAGCTAAGATAATGCATAATAAATTATCGTTAGCCTTCAACAGCGTTAAACTGATACAATATAACAAACATCAAGTTTAACTGCAGTGGAACAACCAATCCATTAGAAGAGTCAAGTAGAGAATAAAATCTACTATTTTCTATGATTTAAAAGGTTTTTCATCACTTTTATCGCTGAGACTCAGCTTAATAAATAATCCACATCATCCCTGCACTACGGCCAGGGATATTCATTAATATCACGACCATAAATTATCCATGCACTACGGGCCAAGGATATTCGTGTTTTCATCAATGGTTATGATAATGCCAACAACTGTCCAACAATGCACTACGGGCCAATGAGAACTTTTACCACATCATTTGTAACATTACGGTCATGACTATACCGAATAATCCCTGGTCATAATTATACCAAGTCCATTTATGCACTACAGGCCATCGATGACTTTCAACATAATATAAACATGAGGATGATGACAATGATATAATAATTCAATAAAGCAAGTTCAAGAATTAAATTTTAAAGATTTATAAGTTAATTTCTCCTGAACTCAAAAATGTCCAAATTGTCAACATGATACTGCTTTGTGGAGTAAAATTCAAGAATGCTCAGAAGATTATTTTCGTGAAAATATACAGGATATTCTACTAATTTTATGGAGTATAGATGCCAAAACTTTAACCAACTGAGTATAATAGAATATATGAAACTGCAAATGAATTTTCCCTCTCCATACGATAATCCACGTAGACAGATCATTTCCACAATTTAATAAGGAATGAATACAAAGGATCATTCACCATGCATGTGGTAATCCACATAGACAGGTTATTCCAAAAGAATAATAAAGAATGGAATAACAGAAGAATTCACCATACATGCGTTAGACCGCACAGACAGGTTATTCCCAACAGAATAATAAAGAATGGAACCAGGTCGTGTAAAATCCGCACAGACGGGATATTCCAACAGAATAATAAAGAATGGAATAACAACAGAATTCACCAGGCATGTGATGGACCGCACAGACAGGTTATTCCAACAGAATAATAAATAATGGAACCAGGTCATGCGTAATACGCACAAATAGGATATTCCAACAGAATAATAAAGAATGGAATAACAGAAGAATTTTGCCATGTATACGGTACTTCGCATAGACAGATTATTCCAACATAATAATAAGGAATGGAATAACAATAGCTCTCTTCATGAAAATGAAAGAAATAATACCCCTTACCTTAGAATAAAGATGGATACCGGGATAGAGAAGTAGTAGACTACTCTTTTTCTTTTTCTCTATAATTTCTCTCTATAATAATTGCTCTATAGCTTTAGTGAATTGGTGAGAAATGAAGGAAGAATGAGCTTCTATTTATAGAAAAATATTATTTCTATAATTACACGTTTTGGGGCTCGAAAAATTACAGTACAATACCTCCAACTTTTCTTTCATTTTTAATTTAGTTCGGCAAGTATTATCAAAGTTGCACCACCTCCCCTAATAGTAAATAATGTGAATCAATAGTTCAATCATGTGATTCAATAGTTATAATCATGTGAAAATACGAATAACAGTATAGTACCTCCATCTTTAACTTAGTCATGCAAGTATTATTAATCTTACACCAACTCCCTTAATAGTACATGAATGTGAATCAATAGTACATACATGTGAACAAATAGTTATAATCATATTAATTAATAGCAATTAATTGCTCATTTATCCGATTAATTACCCGACTGGTCAGTAACTTCCAAACATCAATTAATATCAAAATAAATGTCAATTTCCACTAACACTAATAATTCCAACACAATGGAACTATCAATTTCATCTTTAATCAACACGAAATTATTTATCATTAATATTATAACTCACAATATTTAACAACCAGGCCGTTCCCAGGAAAGAGGGGGCTTTCCGATAAGGATTTCTCCTTACTGGTGCGCAATTAGATGTCCAAACATCTCGTTGATAAAACTTCTAGACATTGTAAATATTGCAATTTAATAATATGAATAACTTTGTCGTCTCAATTATTGATTTAATAATATATCATATTATGCAGATGATACTATGACAATAATCGAATCAATAATATGAGAGATATGATGCAGCAATTACTGTAGCAATAATTGAATATAACTGAGTGACTTCTCACGTAAACATCAATAACCAATACCGTGTGCTACTATGGAACCACGCGTATTACTGTACTTTTACTACTAGGTAGTTCAACTGTTTTAACAGTAACACTTCCGCCGTTATTTTTATAAAAAGATAATTTTGTCATTTTTTTACTACGACAATACTTCCGTTGTGGGGTCCACCAATGATTGTGTCGTCGTACGAATATTCCCTGTTAAAACAAATATTCCCTGACCAATCGAATATTATATAACCACTTGCTTACTTTGCAAAATTTATAAATATTACCCACAACTATAATATTATATCAAATCCACACCATAATATTCAAAAAAATATTTTTAGAAATTTAAATTTTTATTCATAAAATCTGATGTCTCACAATCTCCCCTCCTTATGAAATTTCGCTCTCGAAATTTACGTACGTACCTGGTATGCCGAATAGGTGAGGATACCTTGACTTCATTTCATATTTCAACTCTTGATGTATAACCTTGAATACCTTTATCATCAAAAATATTACATGTTGCATACGTGCATGCCCGATGTCCTCCGATTGGCTCTGAATGCACATTAGTCCCTAAAATAGCCACTTTAGGCCTTGATACCGACATCAAATCTCAAAATATAAAGAAGGAAAGTTTTAGGTCTACTCGTTATCTTTCTGAATCATCCTGAATCACCTCAATCGGAGTTTGTATGAAAATGTTATGCCTAATTTACTAAAGGACGTACGGACAGATTTTGTCTTAACACTTGACCAGCGCCTAGGCACCCAAATTTGGCCATGGGCAAGCTCCTAGGAGCCCAAGAACAGATTCTAAGCACCGAACCTAGTGCCTAGGTGCTCGACCTTTGGCACTTAACTCTAATTTTCTAGATTTTATAACTTTTGACACACATACTTCAAATCTTCATAACTTCTTCATTCGGTATCGGAATTAGTCCATTTTCAAGGCTATGGAAAGCTTGTAACATGCTCTAAAAATCCCCCATGATTTTATAATTTTTTAGATTCATTAATTATTCCAAAATTTGGCTCCAAAGTCCCCCAAGACTAAGTTTTTACTAACAACGATACGTGAAAACGTATGAACACGCGACATACTTGGCGGTAAAAAAAAGTCTATAGGCCACATTTCCTACTTAATCAAGGATTTCAAATGGGCCAATAACATCGAGGGTTGAGATTTCCTCGCTTCATCGATTCTTGCTTCAAGAATAACGCCCTCTTGAACCTTCTTCTTCACATTCATCATCAGCTCCAGGTGTGTAGTTTGAGTGGCTTTAACTTTATCGATTAAAGTATATTCTAATTGTATATTCATTATCTTCAAATGGGTAACTAGAGTCTTTAACTCTATCTTCATCATTTGTAAGTTATAAGAAATGGGCTTTTATGTTAACAACATCGCACTCCTAAATGCATACGATCTTCTACTCAACGCGTCAGCTACCACGTTCTCTCTTCCACAATGATATTGAATGGTATGATCGTAATCTTCAACAGCTCGAGCCAACGTCTTTAGCACATTATACGATCGTTTCAGGTAAAGAAATATTTAAGGGTTTTAGAAATGGGTTTTGTATTGGGTTCAATACAAAATTCGATTTCACGCTCTAGGGGTAAGCTAAGAAGTCTTCAGGAATACGTCAGGAAATTTATTAACAATAGAAATATCATTCAAAACTGCGACCTTCATCCAAGACTTGGATAACACATCACATTGATATCTATCAACTTGCTACCGTTATTCATAACGTCCCCTACGAAAAGTTCAGCTTCGGTGCATTCCACACAAGGAAGTCAACAACGAAAGGATCGGGGCTCTTTATTTATGGTTTGGTTGCTTGAATTCACATAACAGGTTGGTTAGGAATATGAAAGCTAACAACCTTATGAAAAGCATGATGAGTACTTAACTAATTGATTCCTAAAATTACATCAAAGGCAAGTATTTTCAAAGAGATAAGATTGACAGGTAACATGAAAGTGTCGATTTGAATCAACAAGATTTATAAATAGTGGAGGCAACGAAGGTTTCTCCTAATGGAGTTTCAACCGATAAGTCAAAGTCTAACTTCTCTAGGGTCAAATTTAAATGTTGAGTGCAAGCAAGAGAGATAAAAGAATGGGTAAAATCAGTATCTAATAAGGTATAGACTTTGTAAGAATTTATAATTAACTAACTCGTGCTAACTTTGTTCGGGTTACTCGCTTTTTGAGAAGTCACGAAAAACAATCTTCCTGAAACCACCGACTTTGTTTTGTCCGTATCCGTCTTTGGTGCCACCGTCTCAGCTGAACTTGACTTTGGTGTACGACAAAATTGGGCTAGGTGACCTTCTCTTCCATAATTGTAACAGGTTTTGGACTGCTGCGTACAGTTTGGACTGATATGTCCCTCCCCTCCGAATTTGAAGCATATGATAGGTGGTCGTTCCCCTTCCTTAACAATGGGTGCTGATGTTGACGTCTTTCCATCATTGTTGAATCTCCTCTTCTTGGAATGTCCATTCTTATTATTTTGGCCATGATTACTGTAAGACCCCGAATTTTTTTTAAATAAAAATGGAATTTCCTCTATTTTTTTTTTTGAAATAGTAAGGGTGAATTTGATTAATGTGGTTAGTTATGGGTAAAATGCGCAAATATTTTAAATAAGCAGGTGGTTATAAAATATTCATTGTTGTCGGGGAATATTCGTTTGGTCGTGGAATATTCTTGCTGTCGGGGAATATTCGTACGACGGCGCAGTCTTTTGTGGGCCCCATAACGGAAAGCGATTGGATGAAGAAAACGACAAGTATAAGTTGTTTATAAATAACGGCGTAGTTGTTACCGTTAATACTGTTGAAATACCCGGTGGGTAAAGTAAAGTAATACGCGTTGTTGCACAGTAGGACACGGTATTGCACCAATTATTGATTCTTACGTAAGAAGGCACTACTCAATAATTGTTACAGTAATTACTGTTCAGTATTTTATGTTATTGATTCAATAATTGCTGCATTGATATTTTATATTACTGTTGTTTCAATAATTGTCATTACACAGTATTTTCCATTATCGAAGCAATAATTCATATTATCTGAATAATATTATTTGATAACATTATTGGCAATGTCTAGAAAGTTCTGTCTAAGGAGAGGTTTGGTCACCTAATTGCGCGCCAGTAAGGAGAAATTCTTATTGGAAAGCCCCCTCTTTCCTGGGAACGGCCTGGTTGCTAGTACTGTGATTCTGTAATATTATTTGTGAATAATTAAATTATTGATTTATATGATGAGGAAAATATTGATTTTATGTGGATATAGATGGAGAAAATTTTTAATGTGACAATTGTTGAAAATTAATATTTTATCTTTTTCTGATAAAATAATTCATTTAAATATATTATTTTAATAATATATTAACGATGATATTTTTATAATGAATGTGGGATATATGAGTATATGAGGAGGAAGAGTATTTTTGTGGCATTAAATGTTTAACACATATTTTGTGTGTTGGTGGACACAATTATTGACTGAAATTTGGTTATAGCCTGAAAAATCACCCGTTTGTGGATTTCGGTCAATTTCTGTTTGGAATTTGGAAAAACTTCCTTCTGTAAAGTTGTAGAGAATTTAAATTCCTATAAAAACTCGCGAGATTCGAATTTTCTGACAAAAGGGCTATTTATTGTGAATTATTGAAGTTTCGAAGCTCCGAAATAATTGATTTTTGGAAGTTTAAAATATTTTTAATTACAAAAACGTTTTTGTCATTTTTGTGGGTTTTGAATGTGTTGGAATTTGCTGAATTCAGATTCTAGAGTGTGTGCGTAGGAATATTTATATAATATATTATTATTATATTAAATTTTCTACTTTGGTGTTCTAAGCAATTTCCTATAAATAGGTGCTTAGGTTAGAATTGAAAATCACACCAGAAACTGAAGTTTTCTCTCTCTATATTATCGAGCGTATTCTTGTGAGTATTTTGAGTATACTTTGAGTATTGCTATACGGTTCAAGTTCAAGTCATAGCCTATATCCGGTGTTTTAACTAGAAGTGCTGTCTTTCGAGGTAAAGGATGTTATTTTCTTCTCAAATGATATTATTTCTTCAATATCATTATGCTGAAATGTTGGTTGGAAATTTTTATCAAATTTGGAACTTTTTCATGCCGGGGTTACTATTCATGAGTTACTATTCATGAGTTACTATTCACGAGTTACTATTCATGAGTTACTATTCACGAGTTACTATTCACGAGTACTATTCACGAAGCGTAAAGATGTTTTTTGTGAAATTTCTATCTTTTGGTGTCGGAGTTACTATTCACGTATACGGCACTATTCACGTATACGGCACTATTCACGAATACGACACTATTCACCGAAAAAATAAAATTTCTTCTTTTTGTCCAAAATATCTATTCTGGATACTAGCTTTGATTGGATCTATGTCTTGATCATTTTTGAATTTTACTTCAATATGATTATTTATGAAGTATTTTTTGAACTCAGATTGTTTAAAGTACGAATCCTTAATACTTGTTATTTTGTTTCACTGGATTCGTTTCCTTTAAAATATTTTTCATCATCCTCAGTCCTAAATGATGGTGTTACTGAATATCTTTGGCCTGTAGTGCAAAGATGGTTGATTTTATTATGAATATCTTTGGCCCGTAGTGCAAAGATGTACAGGTGATGAGACGAACATAAACAATTGATGAATATCTTTGGCCCGTAGTGCAAAGATGAACAGGTGTTTAGATGAACATGATCGACTGATGAATATCTTTGGCCTGTAGTGCAAAGATGAATATTTGATTTGATTTGAGATATATATTGATTGATGTTACAGGGATAAAATATTGATGATGGACTTTTAAATTCATAGATGTTAGTAGATTTCATTCTCTACTTAACTCTTCTAATGAATTGTTATTTCCGCTGCAGTTGTTGATCTAAAACTTGTTGTCTATTGTATTCTATCAGATTTTTCCCTGTTGAAGACTAAGGATAATTTGTTGTACATTATCTTAGTCATAATATTCTTTACTGGGCTAGTTGAGCTCACCCTTTTCCTTGTTGTTCCATTTTTCTTCTCAGGAGGCGAGAATGTAGCGAGTACTAGTCGGGGTATGGAATGAAGGTTCTAGAGAGAGTTGTTTAGTAGTCCTCACCATTTTTTTGTAAAATTATGTATCAATAATTATGATGGGGATTTATTTGCATGTGGATATTATCTAGATGATAATGTTTGTATTCAAACTCACAGCTTATGGGTTGTAAAAGTTGTAGTTGTTTCTGTACCATGTGTATTTGGCGACTCAGAATGGGTTGGATGGAATGGACCTATTTTGGGGGCGTCACAGTTGGTATCAGAGCCATAAGTAAAGAGCCCCGAGCCTCTATCTGGTGACTTCCTGTTGATGGGGAATGCACCGAAGCCAGACTCTCCGTAGGGGACGCCGTTCTGCGGTGGCAAACTGATAGGTATCACTAGTGAGGTGCTGACACATGATGGTGTCCAGAGTCACAGTTGGTATCAGAGCTTAGGGATATGATCTCTGGCGGAGATCGGGGAATAGAACTAGGAGGGGAGAGACGAGTAAATCCTTCGCTAGTGTCCTACCTAAGCTTATTTGTTGGTTGGTCATAATATAGGGGTAATGTGTGATTTGTTAAATTGTTTAATTAACCCTTGTTTTATGACAGTATTTGAGAATGTCAACTGAGAATGTTAACAGTGGAGTTAATGAGACCGTAGAGATGCCTGTACTTACCAACGAAGAGAACATGCAACAGGCTGGTAATGTACCTCCTGTGAACAACGCCACTGAGCAGACGATAAACGACGGGATGTTTAGGAGCTTTTTGCAGTTCATGCAAAACCAGACGAGGGAGACTCGTGTTCAAAATACAGGAGGAAATGATAGCAATTCACGGGTGGTCACAGCCAAGCAGTTCAAAGAGTTGGGACCACCAGAATTCTGGGGAAAGCCGGATCCGATCATGGCGGAAACGTGGGTCAAACAAATTACCAAGATATTTGATGTCTTGGGATGCACGGAGGAACAGAAGGTTCCATTCGCCACCTTTATGTTCCGTGGTGAGGCAGACTACTGGTGGGAGTCTGTGAAGCGTACACATCCAGCCGCACTCAGCATGTCATGGGAGACGTTTCAGAAACTTTTCAACGAAAAATACTTTCCTGAAAGTATTCGACATATGAAGGAAGTGGAGTTTATTAGACTAGAGCAGAATAACATGACGGTGTCCCAGCACGAGGCGAAGTTCGCGGAGTTATCCAGGTTTGCACCTCATTTGGTGGAGAATGAGGAACGTATGACGCGGATGTTTCTGAGAGGTTTGAAACCCGGTATACGTCAGTATCTCATTTCTCATAAATTTTCTATCTATTCAGATGTTGTCAACAGGGCTCAGTTGTTAGAGCGAGATAACGAGTACGTTCAACCGAGGGACCATAACCAGGATTATACTGGTGACAGCAGTCATCAGAACAACGATAACCTGCGAAGAAAGAAGAATACGGGCAAAGGTGGTAACCACTCTGGTGGTAATCACGGCCATGAAAATAGAAGAAGCGAGTCAGGAGGAGATTTTAAAAAGAGGAGATTCAACAACGACCATGTGAAGACGTCAGCACCAGCAGCAACTGATTCCAAGGGAGGAGAAAGACCACCGGTCGTATGTTACAAATGCGGGAAAGAGGGACATATCAGCCCAAACTGCCCACAACAGTTCAAGGTATGCTATAATTGTGGAAAGGAATGACATATCACTCGAGAGTGTACGGTAGTGAAACCAATTCCAGCGGGGATGGTGATTCAAAAGGTTGTCCCAGAAAAGTCAAAGTCAACGGTTCTTGGAAGAGCGTTTGTCGTGACCGGTCAAAATGCGAGGAACCCGAACGAAGTTAGCACGGGTTAGTTAATTATAATTCTTGCGAAGTTTATACCTTACTAGATACCGGTTCTACCCATTCTTTTATCTCTCTTGCTTGCGTTCAACGTTTGAACTTGACTACGGAGAAATTAGACTTTGACCTATCTATGGAGACTCCGTTAGGAGAAACTTTCATTACATCCGTTGTTTAGAAATCTTGCTTGATTCAAGTTGGCACTATCACATTACCTGTTAACCTTATTTCTATAGAGATATTTGCTTTTGATGGGATTTTAAGGTTAACTACTCATCATGCCAAAATTAATTGCTTTTGTAAAGGTTGTTAGTTTTCATATTCTTAAGCAACCTGATATTCGAACTCAAGCAATCAAACCATTGAAGTCAAACATTTTTATATCAATCCATGAAGTCATTCATTTATTGAAAAATGGATGTCATGTTTTCTTAGCCCATGTCATGGACTTGAACAAAAGTACATCAGATTTGAATGATATTTCTGTTGTTAGTAAATTTCCTGATGCATTTTCTGAAGAATTTCTTGGCTTACTCCCAAAGTGTGATATTGAATTTTGTATCGACTTTGAATCCGGTACAAAACCCATTTCTAAAATCTCATATCGAATGGCTCCTATTGAACTTCAGGAGTTAAAAACCCAACTGTAGAAGTTGATACCCGAGCCTTTATCTGGTGACTTCCTTTGTGGAATACACAGAAGCCAGACTCTCCGTAGGGGACGCCATATTCATACGGTAGTAAACTGATAGGTGTCATTGTAACGTGCTATCCAAGGTTGGGATATGAGTCGCAGTAGAGAGCAACCTAAGTCGGTAATCGAAATACGTAGCTTTCTAGGCTTAGTTGGTTATTATCGGAGATTCGTTGAAGGATATTCTCGAATCGTTATTCCATTAACGCAGCTGACTCGTAGAGATACAAAATTCGAATGGAGCAAGGAATGTGGGAAGAGCTTCGAAGAACTCAAGAGGAGACTCATTTCAGCACATGTTCTGACCATGCCATCCTGGAAAAGCGAACGTGGTAGCTGACGTGTTGAGTAGAAGATCGTATACAAGTACGAGTACGATATTGTCAAAGACTCATTTCGTATAATTTACAAATAATAGAGATGGAGATAAAAACTCTAGGTGCCCACGTGATGATATACGAGTATAATCGACTTTAATCGATAAAGTTAAAGCTGTTCAAGCTACACACCGGAGCTGGTGAATATGAAGAAGCAGGTACGAGAAGTTCTTATTCCAAAAGCGAGAATTGGCGATGTGAGCAAAGCTCAAACCTTCGATTTATTAATCCATTTGAAATTCTCGATCGAATAGGAACTGTGGCCTATAGACTCGTTTTATCGCCAAGTATGTCGCGTGTTTATAACATTTTTTTTATGTACCGATGTGGACGACTCGAACCATGTTATTGAGTTAGAACCGGACGAAATAGCCGAAGACTTAACGTACGAGGAGTTACCTGTCAAGATGTTGGATGGGAAGAAGCATGTCCTATGCACGAAGGTCATACCACAAGTTAAAGTTTTGTGGAGGAATCATGCTATACAGGAAGTGACATTGGAATTGGAAACGGAAATAAAAGCGAGGTATCTTTACCTTTTTGAAACACCAGTTACGTACGTCAATTTCGAGGACGAAATTTCATAAGGAGGGGAGAATGTAAGACCCCGAATTTTTTTTAAATAAAAATGGAATTTCCTCTATTTTTTATTTTGAAATAGTAAGGGTGAATTTGATTAATGTGGTTAGTTATGGGTAAAATGCGCAAATATTTTAAATAAGCAGGTGGTTATAAAATATTCATTGTTGTCGGGGAATATTCGTTTGGTCGTGGAATATTCTTGCTGTCGGGGAATATTCGTACGACGGCGCAGTCTTTTGTGGGCCCCATAACGGAAAACGATTGGATGAAGAAAACGACAAGTATAAGTTGTTTATAAATAACGGCGTAGTTGTTACCGTTAATACTGTTGAAATACCCGGTGGGTAAAGTAAAGTAATACGTGTTGTTGCACAGTAGGACACGGTATTGCACCAATTATTGATTCTTACGTAAGAAGGCACTACTCAATAATTGTTACAGTAATTACTGTTCAGTATTTTATGTTATTGATTCAATAATTGCTGCATTGATATTTTATATTACTGTTGTTTCAATAATTGTCATTACACAGTATTTTCCATTATCGAAGCAATAATTCATATTATCTGAATAATATTATTTGATAACATTATTGACAATGTCTAGAAAGTTCTGTCTAAGGAGAGGTTTGGTCACCTAATTGCGCGCCAGTAAGGAGAAATTCTTATTGGAAAGCCCCCTCTTTCCTGGGAACGGCCTGGTTGCTAGTACTGTGATTCTGTAATATTATTTGTGAATAATTAAATTATTGATTTATATGATGAGGAAAATATTGATTTTATGTGGATATAGATGGAGAAAATTTTTAATGTGACAATTGTTGAAAATTAATATTTTATCTTTTTCTGATAAAATAATTCATTTAAATATATTATTTTAATAATATATTAACGATGATATTTTTATAATGAATGTGGGATATACGAGTATATGAGGATGAAGAGTATTTTTGTGGCATTAAATGTTTAACACATATTTTGTGTGTTGGTGGACACAATTATTGACTGAAATTTGGTTATAGCCTGAAAAATCATCCGTTTGTGGATTTCGGTCAATTTCTGTTTGGAATTTGGAAAAACTTCCTTCTGTAAAGTTGTAGAGAATTTAAATTCCTATAAAAACTCGCGAGATTCGAATTTTCTGACAAAAGGGCTATTTATTGTGAATTATTGAAGTTTCGAAGCTCCGAAATAATTGATTTTTGGAAGTTTAAAATATTTTTAATTACAAAAACGTTTTTGTCATTTTTGTGGGTTTTGAATGTGTTGGAATTTGCTGAATTCAGATTCTAGAGTGTGTGCGTAGGAATATTTATATAATATATTATTATTATATTAAATTTTGTACTTTGGTGTTCTAAGCAATTTCCTATAAATAGGTGCTTAGGTTAGAATTGAAAATCACACCAGAAACTGAAGTTTTCTCTCTCTATATTATCGAGCGTATTCTTGTGAGTATTTTGAGTATACTTTGAGTATTGCTATACGGTGCAAGTTCAAGTCATAGCCTATATCCGGTGTTTTAACTAGAAGTGCTGTCTTTCGAGGTAAAGGATGTTATTTTCTTCTCAAATGATATTATTTCTTCAATATCATTATGCTGAAATGTTGGTTGGAATTTTTTATCAAATTTGGAACTTTTTCATGCCGGGGTTACTATTCATGAATTACTATTCATGAGTTACTATTCACGAGTTACTATTCATGAGTTACTATTCACGAGTTACTATTCACGAGTACTATTCACGAAGCGTAAAGATGTTTTTTGTGAAATTTCTATCTTTTGGTGTCGGAGTTACTATTCACGTATACGGCACTATTCACGTATACGGCACTATTCACGAATACGACACTATTCACCGAAAAAATAAAATTTCTTCTTTTTGTCCAAAATATCTATTCTGGATACTAGCTTTGATTGGATCTATGTCTTGATCATTCTTGAATTTTACTTCAGTATGATTATTTATGAAGTATTTTTTGAACTCAGATTGTTTAAAGTACGAATCCTTAATACTTGTTATTTTGTTTCACTGGATTCGTTTCCTTTAAAATATTTTTCATCATCCTCAGTCCTAAATGATGGTGTTACTGAATATCTTTGGCCTGTAGTGCAAAGATGGTTGATTTTATTATGAATATCTTTGGCCCGTAGTGCAAAGATGTATAGGTGATGAGACGAACATAAACAATTGATGAATATCTTTGGCCCGTAGTGCAAAGATGAACAGGTGTTTAGATGAACATGATCGACTGATGAATATCTTTGGCCTGTAGTGCAAAGATGAATATTTGATTTGATTTGAGATATATATTGATTGATGTTACAGGGATAAAATATTGATGATGGACTTTTAAATTCATAGATGTTAGTAGATTTCATTCTCTACTTAACTCTTCTAATGAATTGTTGTTTCCGCTGCAGTTGTTGATCTAAAACTTGTTGTCTATTGTATTCTATCAGATTTTTCCCTGTTGAAGACTAAGGATAATTTGTTGTACATTATCTTAGTCATAATATTCTTTACTGGGCTAGTTGAGCTCACCCTTTTCCTTGTTGTTCCATTTTTCTTCTCAGGAGGCGAGAATGTAGCGAGTACTAGTCGGGGTATGGAATGAAGGTTCTAGAGAGAGTTGTTTAGTAGTCCTCACCATTTTTTTGTAAAATTATGTATCAATAATTATGATGGGGATTTATTTGCATGTGGATATTATCTAGATGATAATGTTTGTATTCAAAGTCACAGCTTATGGGTTGTAAAAGTTGTAGTTGTTTCTGTACCATGTGTATTTGGCGACTCATAATGGGTTGGATGGAATGGACCTATTTTGGGGGCGTCACAATTACCACCGAAGTGGTTACCATTTCTGGCATGTTGATTCCCTCCACACTTATTGTCACCGCTTTGATGACTGCTATCACTGGTATTATCATTTTTCCGGCTGCTCTCTTTTGGTTGGGTTGACTCATTATCTCGCTCCAATAACTGAGCCCTATTAACAACATCTGAATACAAAAATAGTTTATGAGAGATAAGATATTGACGTATCTCGGGTTTCAAACCTCTTAGAAACATTCAAGTCATTCTCTCTTCATTATCAACTAAATGGGACGCAAACCGGGATAACTCGGCAAACTTTGTTTCATACTGCGACACGATCAAGTTATTTTTCTCCAAGTTTAATGAACTCTACCTTTTTCATTTGACTAATACTTTCGGGAAAGTAGTTGTCGTTGAACAGTTCTTGAACTTCTCCCAAGACATCTTTAGTACGGCAGGTTAAGTACGCTTTACAGATTCCCACCAGTAATCTGCCTCTGCCCGCAACATGAAGTTGGCAAAGGGAACCTTTTGCTCCTCGGAGCATCCCAAGATATCAAATATCTTGTTGATCTGCTTTATCCACGTCTCCACCTTAAGTGGTTTTGGCTCTCCAAAAAACTCCGGTGGTCCCAGCTCCTTGAACTGTTTAGCAGTGACCGTCTGAGAATTACCAGTGTTTCCACCTGTATTTTGGACAGTAGCCGCTCTCGCCTGATGTTGCATGAATTGCATAAAGCCGCTAAACATTCCAACGTTCATCATTTGGTCAGTGTTGTCGTTTTCATGAGGATTGTCGCCTTCCTGATGCACGTTATCCTGATTATTGATATGTGGAGTCTCAACGGTCTCTTGTGCTCCATTGCTATTTTTAACATTCTCGGATGTCATTTTCAAATACTTCCACAAAACAAGGGTTAATTAACTTATCACATATTATCCCTATACTCTGACCGACCAA
This sequence comes from Panax japonicus, assembly GCA_020205505.1. Lineage (NCBI taxonomy): Eukaryota > Viridiplantae > Streptophyta > Magnoliopsida > Apiales > Araliaceae > Panax > Panax japonicus. The sequence continues at coordinate 31,871,733 of CM035112.1, read as the reverse complement.
TTAAATACCAAATAAACATAGGTAGGTCATACTAGCGAAGGAATTCTCCGTCTCTCCCCTCCTAGTTCTTGTCTCACATCTCAGCCAGGGATCATATCCCTAAGCTTTGATACAAACTGTGACGCCCCCAAAATAGGTATACATCACTTATTTTGAGTCGCCAAACAAATGGTACAGAATACAAATACAATCTTAAATATACAACATGAGCTGTGAGTTTTAATACAAATATTGTCTTCTAGACAGTATTTAAACTCAAAATAAGTCCTCAATACATTTATTATCACACTATTTCATAGAATAGTGAGGACTACTAATGATATCATCTGGACCGTCACTCCGCTCCCCGACTAGTCCCTGCTACGTTCTCATTTCCTGAAGAGAACAATGAAAGCAAAAGGGTAAGCTCAACTAGCCCAGTAAGAAATATTATGGCTAAGATAATGCAGAATAAATTATCGTTAGCCTTCAACAGTGTTAAACTGATACAATATAACAAACATCAAGTTTAACTGCAGCGGAACAAACAATCCATTAGAAGAGTCAAGTAGAGAATAAAATCTACTATCTTCTATGATTTAAAAGGTATTTCATCACTTTTATCGCCGAGACTCAGCTTAATAAATAATCCACATCACCCCTGCACTACGGCCAAGGATATTCATTAGTATCATGACCACAAATTATCCATGCACTACGGGCCAAGGATTTTCGTGTTTTCATCAATGGTCATGATCATGACAACAACTGTCCATCAATGCACTACGGGCCAATGAGGATTTTTACCACATCATTTGTAACATTACGGTCATGACTATACCGAATAATCCCTGGTCATAATCATACCAAGTCCATCTATGCACCACAGGCCACAGATGACTTTCAACATAATATAAACATGAGGAAGATGACGATGACATAATAATTCAATAAAACAAGTTCAAGAATTAGATTTTAATGATTTATAAGTTAATTTCTCCTGAACTCAAAAACGACCAAATTGTCAACATGATACTGCTTTGTGGAGTAAAATTCAAGAATTCTCAGAAGAATATTTCCATGAAAAGATACTGGATGAAGCGCAAATATCCAGGATATTTTACTAATTTCATGGAGTATAGAAGCCAAAACTTTAACCAGCTGAGTATAATAGAATATATAAAACTGCAAATGGATTTTCGCCCGCCATGCGGTAATCCTCGTAGACAGATCATTTCCACAATTTAATAAAGAATGAATACAAAGGATCATTCACCATGCATGTGGTAATCCACATAGACATGTTATTCCAACAGAATAATAAAGAATGGAATAATAGAAGAATTCACCATGCATGCGATAGACTGCACAGATAGGTTATTCCCAACAGAATAATAAAGAATGGAACCAGGTCATGCAAAATTCGCACAGACGGGATATTCCAACAGAATAATAAAGAATGGAATAACAACAAAATTCACCAGGCATGTGATAGACCGCACAGACAGGTTATTCCAACAGAATAATAAATAATGGAACCAGGTCATGCGTAATACGCACAAACAGGATATTCCAACAGAATAATAAAGAATGGAATAACAGAAGAATTTCGCCATGTATACGGTACTTCGCATAGACAGATTATTCCAACATAATAATAAGAAATGAAATTACAATAGCTCTCTTCATGAAAATGAAAGAAATAATACCCTTTACCTTAGAATAAAGATGGATACCGAAATAGAGAAGTAGTAAACTTCTCTTTTTCTTTTTCTCTATAATTTCTCTCAATAATAATTGCTCTATAGCTTTAGTGAATTGGTGAGAAATGAAGGAAGAATGAGCTTCTATTTATAAAAAAATATAGTTTCGATAATTGCACGTTTTGGGGATCGAAAAATTATAGTATATTACCTCTAATTTTTCTTTCATTTTTAATTTAGTCCTGAAAGTATTATCAAACTTGCACCGCCTCCCCTAATAGTAAATAAAGTGAATCAATAGTTCAATCATGTGATTCAATAGTTATAATCATGTGAAAATACGAATAACAGTATAGTACCTCCATCTATACCTCCATCTTTAACTTAGTCATGCAAGTATTATCAATCTTGCACCAACTCCCCTAATAGTACATGAATGTAAATCAATAATACATACATGTGAACAAATAGTTATAATCATGTGAATTAATAGCAATTAATTGCTCATTTATCCGATTAATTACCCGACTGGTCAGTAACTTCCAGACACCAATTAATATCGAAATAAATGTCGATTTCCACTAACACTATTAATTCCAACACAATGGAACTATCAGTTTCATCTTTAATCAACACGAACTTATTCATCATTAATATTATAACTCACAATATTTAACAATCAGGCCGTTCCCAGGAAAGAGGGGGCTTTTCGAAAAGGATTTCTCCTTATTGGCGCACAATTAGATGACCAAACATCTCGTTGACAAAACTTCTAGACATTGTAAATATTTCAATTTAATAATATGAATAACTTTGTCGTCTCGATTATTGATTTAATAATATATCATATTATGCAGATGATACTGTGACAATAATCGAATCAATAATATGAGAGATATGATACAACAATTACTGTAGCAATAATTGAGTATAACTGAGTGACTTCTCACGTAAGCATCAATAACCAATACCGTGTGCTACTATACAACCACGCATATTACTGTACTTTTACTACCGGGTAGTTCAACTGTTTTAACGGTAAGACTTCCGCCGTTATTTTTATAAAAAGATAATTCTGTCATTTTTTTACTATGACAATACTTCCGTTGTGGAGTCCACCAATAATTGTGCCATCGTACGAATATTTCTTGTTAAAACGAATATTCCCCGACCATTCAAATATTATATAACCACTTGATTACTTTGCAAAATTTATAAATATTACTCACAACTATAATATTATATCAAATCCACACCATAATATTCAAAAAAAATATTTCGAGAAATTTAAATCTTTCTTCATAAAATATGGGGTCTCACACCCTATTTATAGGAAAATGCATAGAGCACCAAAGAAAAAAATTTAATAAAATATTCATATATTTTTTTAAAATTTCCTACGCACACCTCTTTTGATCCAAAACATCAGCCACCAAGTAGGGCCCACCTGACCAAAATAAAAAAAATGTTTTTCTCAAAAATATAATTAAATCTTCAAAAATCAATTATTCCGGAACTCTAATAATTTATAATAAATAGCCCTTTTATTAGAAAAATTCGAATCTTAGGTCCATTCTATAGGAAATTCAATTCTCTACAACTTTATAAGTTTAAGTTTTTCCAAATTTCAAGTAGAAATTAACCGAAATCCACATACGGACGATTTTACGGGCTATATTCCAATTTTATTCACAAAATGGGGCCCACCAACACACGAAACATGTGTTAAACATTTTTTGTAACAAAAATACTTTTTCTCCTCATTTATTCATATATCACACATTCATTGTAAAAATATCACCATTATTATATTATTATAATATAATAATATATTTAAATGAATTATTTTATCAGAAAAGATAAAATATCAATTTTAAACAATTGTCACATTAAAAATTTTCTTCATCTATATCCACATAAAATGAATATTTTCCTTATTATATAAATTAATAATTAATTATTCACAAACAATATTACAGAATCACAATACTGACAATCAGGCCGTTCTCAGAAAAGAGGGGGTTTTCAATAAGGATTTCTCCTTACTGGCGCAATTAGGTGACCAATCCTCTCCTTAGACAGAACTTTCTAGATATTGCCAATAATGTTATCTAATAATATTATTCAAATAATATAAATTATTGATCTGATAATGGAAAATACTATATAGTTACAATTATTAAAACAACAATAATATAAAATATCAACGCAGCAATTATTGAATCAATAAAATAAAATATTGATCAGTAATTACTGTAACAATTATTGAGTAGTGCCTTCTTACGTAATAATAAATAATTGGTGAATACCGTGTGTTACTGTGTTTAAACTTCCGGTTATTCCAACAGTGTTAACAGTAACAACTACGCTGTTATTTATAAAAACTTATACTTGTCGTTTTCCCAACAGCGACCGCATATGCGGTCGCTAATACTACCATCTGCGACCGATAGCTGCGACCGTGATTTAATCCAGTCGCTATTATATATCAGCGAGTGTCTACGATCACTGATCGGTCGCTACCATAATTTTGCCTCCCATAATTTGGCAGGAAATGTTGGCACCAAGGTTTTGTGCGACCACTTAAAATCAGCGACCGCATGTGGTCGCTGATAAGTCCAAGTCATTAAAAATAGCGACCGTGTGCGGTCGCAGATGACGGTCACTGATCAAACTAAATGTAATAAGTTCCTGGTATTCGCACGACACAGCAGACGGGAGAAAAAGAAAAGAGGGAGCTCAGAGAATAGAGAGAAGAGGGAGAAAGGGGGGGAAGAGGGAGAAAGGGGGAGGAGCTCGCTCGCCACCACTGCCTACTGCCATCGCCGCCGCCATAGGTAACCCTAACTTCTCTTTATTTCTAAATTGGATATTGATTGGGTGTTACCAAGCATAAGTGTTCTCCTTATATTTTTTAATCTATTTCTTCTCCCTCTTGATAACCGAATTTTTGCACCCTAAATTTCTATCAAAATTTCTCTTCTTTGTCGTCTAATCTAGCAAATTGAGCAAGGAATGGAGCAAGATAGTTTAAATATAAACTGACCCATGTTAAATTTGGATATCAGGGCAGCAAAAAGAAAGGGTTCTAACTGAATCATAAGTGTCAATTTCAGCTTATTAAACTATTAATGCAAGGTAAGTTTTAAATCTTGATTTTTGAAGCAAAAATTAACTGTTTTATATAATATTTAGAGTATTATAATTGTGCTAATTGGGTTTTATGTTAGATGGAGTTTAGTTGTTATTAGGATAAATAAAGGAGGAGAGTGTGGTTTAAAACATGTGCAAAGGTTTATGAAGTCTGTCCATAAAGTTTGTGCCTATATATGACATGTTTGATTGTATACTTCATAGAACTGTTAAGACCAAAATGAGTAATTGAGGTACTGTAGTGAGTAAGGTATCATTCATATATGTTATAGAGTATACATGGAATGTTTAGCATAAGCTACCTATCACATTAATCATATTGGTGCATGGTACTGAAATGGGTATACTCTATATGTTATATATAGAGTATACATGGTACTGTAGTGAGTAAGGTATCCTATTGATTGTAAGTGTGGCTGGAAGTCTGTTTTAAAGTAAAAACCATATTGGTGCATAGCTTCAAAACTGTTTCGGTAGAGAACATTACTTTGCTAGCTACCTATCAATATAATTTTGCTTCCTTGTTGACCATCGTCTTCAGTTCCTTCAAGTAGTAGTTGATCCTCAGGAATAGTGATATTCTCGGGGTAATTCATGCGCAAGACAAACAATAAGCTACTTATAATGTAAAGGTCCTAGCTATGGGACTAGACATGGACCAAGTCAGCCACAATGGTTACAAAATAAATGGTTGTGAATTTTATACAAAGGCATATGGGCGAGGTAAAAGAACAACGAACTCTGGAGTGTGTGTCCAAGGAGATTGTTACAATGAGCTTAGTCGTGCCTTTTATGGGGAGTTGGAGGAAATCATAGAGTTGTCGTGTAAGGGCACGTACGGGGGTTATATTCACTTGTTCAAGTTCCGTTGGTTTGATTTAGAAAAAGGAATACGTGTTGATAGACATGGAATCATCGATATTGACATCCATAGGTCTGCGTACTCCAACGAACTATTTGTTTTACCAACTCAAATAGTACAAGTATACTACACTCCTAGTCCTGTTAGGAAAAGGGATAGACCGCCTACAGATTGGCAAGTTATAATTCATACTCCCGGGCGTAGTCGTGTAGAGGTAGTTGATGGGGAAATTTACCAAGAGCAGATGCTTCATAGTCAAACTATAATAAATGTGGAGGACGACAATGAAGTAATCCAGTTAGATGGTGGAGATGAACCACATGAATTAGATCCTGAGTCAATACTTGTGTCAGGTGACATTGATACTGAGGAGGAAGAGCTATTGACTGAATCTGACACTGAATCTAAAGCTGATGATGGTTATGAATCTGCAACACGTATACAAGATTATTCTGAATCAGACATTGACACTTGAACAAATGAAATGTATGTTTAGCATTACATGTTTTTATATCATTGTCATGTTTATGTACTTAACTATTTAAATGCAATTTTTGTTTATTGTCATTTTATATTCATATATATACATGTTTATATCACTGTCATGTTTATTGTCATTTTATATATTCATATATACATGTAATCAAATATAACTCATATATACATCTTGAAATTTTTAATATACAGATGGCTTCTGAAGCAGCGCGGAAAAAGCGCGGCTTGGGTAGGGGACCTAATCATGTGCCCAAGGCCCCTACTAATCCGGATGATAGGATTCTTACTCAGATTCGCCCTCCTCCGAATAGCACGTACGTCCCGCATCATTTGTGACAACCCGATATTTTCTATATAAATAAATCATAAATTTTGCGTATAAATTTTTTTTTATTTATTAAAATAAATATGAATGATATGTGTCAAGGTAATGTGTAATTATAATTATATGTGTGATAAATAAAATTTATTTATTACATTAAGTATTGCAAATAAATTTATTTTAGAATTATTGATTATTATCAATTATAATTTTTATACTAATTAATTCCTTATTGGAAATGTTTTATTAATTATCTTTCAAGGAAAATATAATCTTATATTATTTAAATAATATATGAAATGAATTTAGAATAATTATTTATTTTAAAGGTAAGAATGTGTGAAAGGTATTATGTATGTATTTATGTGATGAATATAAAATATATTTATTACATGAATGGTTATGAATAATTTTATTTTAGAATTATTGCTCATTATAAATTATATTCTAATAATAATTAGTTTTATAGTAAAAATGTTTTTAATGTTTATTTTCCATGAAAATATGATAATTATATTAATTGAATAATATATGATATATGATTATAGAATTTTTATAATAAATATTTTATTATATGAAATTATTTCAGAATAGTTAAGTAAATTATTTTTACTTAATTAATAAGATTATTTATGACAGATAAATCAGATATGGAATCCAAACCCTAATTCTGAATTTTGATCAAGGAATGAGAATAATAATATTATATTATTATTTACCAGTGTTATAGATATGTATGGTTATGTGTGTAATGTTAATGTGTGGAACTATTTTAGTGTTAATGATAACCTTAACTTTGGTTATGGGATAAGGAATAATGATAATAAAATTATAATATTAATTATATTTTGATTTTTCAGTGCTATGATTATGTAATGTATTTCTGTATTGATAATGGTTGGTCAATTACGGCGTATTATGACCAAACTTTAGTAATAATGTTAAACCCTAATTTGAGATCCAAATTAGAGTGCAAGATTGTTTTATAAGTGTGATATATAATTTATGGCATGTATTAAAAGTATTAATTAGGTAAACCCTAATTAAAATTCTAGAAACCCTAAATTATTAAAAAAAAACCCAATTTTAAGTGTAAAAATCCTAATTTGAAACTCAGCTGTGAGTTCAAGACTGTTGTTTAATTGTGTGATATGATATATGTTATGCATTATATAATTTTTTAATTAAACCCTATTTAATATTTAGAAACCCTATTTAAAAAAAATAAAAACCCTAATTTCAAACTGTTAAACCCTAATTGATTTGAAACCCTAATGCGAAAGTCATTCACGACTTTGAGAATTTGTAAAGTCGTTATGTAATCACGATAATGTGATTTATGATCGGTGTTTATGTATTAACCTTAATTAGGGAGAATCGTAATTATTCAAAATCCTTATTATTTTTCTATATTATAAACCCTAAATTCTAAATTAGTAACCCTAATTTGTAATTATAAACCCTAATTGTTAGTTTGGAAAATGTAATGCTAATTAGTGTTACTTTAACCTAATTAGAAAAGTGTTATAATTAAAGACCTAAATTAAATTAGGAAACCTTAATTGGTATTTTTAGAAACTAAAATTTTAGTTTATTATTTTATTTTATTTTATTGTGCAAACCCTAGTTAAAAATCCTTCAATTTGTGCTAAACCCTAAAGGTTAAACCCTAAGGGTTTGCCAAGTTCTATTTTTGTCATTAAATTGGAAGAACAAATGACCATTATGCCCTTTTGCATTATTAAAGCTACAAACTTAGGTTTTGACAATAGGTTAAGTTGTTGAACCACTCCAACTACTCCTTGTGACTCAAAATTGACAGAAAATAATTCTATATCAGCCAATGCATGAATCTAGCATGTCTATATAAGAGATTAGAGAGAGTAAAATTCATTTTTGCTAAGCCATTTTGCTCAAACACCCAACCAAGACTTTCTCTCACTACAACCTCCGAAAATATCAAGCAAATCAGTCCCAAAATCCAGCCCCACGATCAGCCATAACAAATCAGAAGCCTAGAAATCAGAAAATTTCAAAGAAGGTATAAATCCTAACCTTGATTTCTGTCCAAAAAATTCGGTGTTAAAAGTTATGTTTAAGTGTTAATATATGTTGTATGTAGTGTTATTAAGTGATCTGGGTTGATAGATGTTGGATCCATAACATCTATAAGCTCGGATCTAGTGTTTTTGCAAATCTGGAAATTTTGTTTTTCATGTCTGACAACCAAATGTCAGGTCATGTAGATCTTTCTATGTTTTATGTTTTTGTTGTTTTAATGTTTGGTCTTGTAGTATGTTGTGAGATCTTTTCTCTGGAACTAAAATCAGAGTCAGATCGGTTGTTGGTTGCAAGATATGGATGGTCAAATACCGTTGACCAACAATGACTGGCCATGTTCTAGGTAACCCAGAACGAGCCCAGATATGTCTGACAGGATTTTTATGAGCACGGATCTGGCAGTGTTTTGATGATATGTTCTTGTTTTTGTATCTAAATTTGTAGTATGTTGTTTGTAATACATTATAGTATTTTTTTATAACCTAAAAACTTAGTTGTTGAAAGAAATTATTGGTCAAACCAGGCCGAACGACCATGACATCTGTTTTCTGGGAAACCTAGAAAACCGATGAGCATGTCTTCTAACATTGTTTGACCGGAGTGGATCTCATGATTGAAATGTTGTTAGAATGATTTTATGTAATGGATCTGTAGTATTACATGTTGGTTAAACACTAAAGTTTTTAAACCACAAAAACATCAAACAAATCACATGTGATAGAAGGCCAACAATAGACAGACAACCTGTTCTTCATTTCTAGGTAACCCAGAAATGAAGAACATATCTGACAGCTTGTTTGAGAGATCAGATCTCTTTGTTTATGCATGTTATGATCCTGATTATTGTTGTATACTGTAGTCTTGCATTTATACTACACGGTCTGATCAACCACATGACCAGAATCACAATGCACACGGTTTTAATCTTGGTCAAACAGAGCCCCTCAAAACTGCGTATGCATATCTGGGTTTGTATGAAGAACATGAAGAACACCTATAGCGACGGTTCTGTCGCTATAGGTGGTCTTTAGCGACATATAGTAATTTATTTTCCGAAAATTAATAAATAAATAGAAAAAATATTTTTTAATTATTAAAAATACAAAATAAATTATTAAAAATTATTTTCAATTCCGAAAATTAGTTTTTAATTATTTTAAATATATTTCAAAAATATTTGATATTTTTGGAATATTAAAAGTATTTAATTTATTTAATTATAATATTAAATAAATTATTTAAAAATGATTTTAATATTTGAAAAATCATTTAAAATTATATTATGATATAAGAAAATATTTTAAGTTATTTTTAATAACTTTTAATATTATTTGATAATTTTAATTAATAAATTAATATTAATGATAATTAAGTTATTTATTAAATGAATTAAATAAATGAATTAAAAATGATTTTATTATATTAAAAATCATTTTAAATAAGAATAAGGTATTTAAAAATATTTTAAGTTATAAAATATAACTTTTAATATTTAAAGGTAAAATTAATTAATTAATTAATTATTAATGATATTAAAGTTATTTAATAATTATATTAAATAATTTAGTTTAAAAATGATTTTAATATTTTAAAAATCATTTTAAATGAAAATAAAGTGTTTAAAGATATTTTAAGTTATAAAGTATAACTTTTAATATTTAAAGGATAATTTCATTAATAATTTAATATTAATGATATTTATTTAATGATTAACGATATTAAATTTATTTAATAGTTATATTAAATAAATAGTTTTAAAATGGTTTTATTTATTTAAAAATTATTTAAAAGGGATATAAATGAATTTAAAAATATTTTAAGTTATAATTAATGACTTTTAATATTTGGATAAATAGTTTATTAATATTTAAATATTAATGGTAATTATTTAATAATGATTTTAAATGTTTTAAAAATCATTTAAGGGTAATATTAATACGTTAAGAATATTTTGAGTTATTATAAATAACTTTAATATTTTGGCAATGGTTTCATTAATAGGTTGATATTAATTAAATATTGATAATAATAGAACTGTTTGATATTTAAATCATTTAATAATGATTCTGATATTTCAAAAATTATGGTAAATGGTAATAATTATTTTTTAATTATTATAAGGTCATGAAAAAATGATATGACAGTTATTTAATTAGTCTAAATGGATATTGAACAACTGTTTAGAGTCTTAGACTCGATAAATTACCCGATAAAGATGTCGGTAGACCGACATGGTTCGGAAATTGATCTGGACTTAGAAATTTAGTTAGTTAATTATTTTATTTGTTATTCAATGGTGGATAAAGTTGTGGGACAATGTGATTAGGAGTGAGTTGATGTTTGTTTGTGATAACATGCATGATTGTTGAACATGTATGACAATGTGATTATGTTATGTGCTGACTGCAATAAGCAGTACTATATGTTATGATATGTGATTCTAATCGATAAAATGATTTGATTAATGATAGGTCGTGATAGAAAAGATAAGTCTAAGTTGCGTAATTGTAAGCAGCACATCAGACAAGTATCCTACCTTTGCATTTTCTTTATGCATTGGACAAGTGTAAGAATGTTTTAAAGTTATATTATTACTGTACAGATTGTTAAAGCCTATATTATATACGCCCATTGATTATAAACATGTTAGTATATGATAATTCAAATATATATTCTGTTCGTTAATTTCTATAAATGGTTATACAAGTGTCCCCACTTGGATAATCATTGTATTCAATCGCATGTTGATACACCTTTGATATACATATATGTTGAATTATAAAAGACCTTTGTTATGAAAACCCGACAGGTATGAACATCTCGATAATGGGAAAATTTTTATGCGCTACGGCGGACAAAGGATGAACGATAATATCGTTCTAGCAATGTAGTATTGATCAATACAGGGCCTATGGGATGTACACCCTCGTGCCCGTAAGTAATGGCCGGTTTACAGATGAATTTCTGTTTAAACCCTTTCGAAAATGAAAACAATGTTCATAATGTGTCACAGAAACCCCATGTATAGACAATACATAGTTTCAAAAATTTGAAAGAGGGTTGTTATGTTATTGTTATTGGTACAGATTACTTCACAACTATTGACCGGTTGTAGAAGAATATTATAAAGAAAACATTTAAATTCTTTCAGCTTATATATATATATATATATATATATATATATATATATATATATATATATATATATATAATACTTGATGGGCACTCAAATGCTATGCCTTGCTTTATTTAAATGTTTTCAGCTAACTGTGAACAGCTAGAAGGCTCGGCCAGGAACAAGTGAAAAGGAAAGCAAACAGAATGTTATTAGTATCATTTGTAATAGATAGACTGTATTAAGTTAATGATATGTATTATATATCATGTAAAGAATGTAGTAAAGGTTGCGTACTTGGGATTAGACTCTGATAAATGTAAGTTAAATTTGATAAATCTATATTATTGTTATTATTATTAGTATTATTCCGCTCATAAAAATGGTATCGTAAAGTACCGAATTCGGGTTTCAAGTATCCGGGTTCGGGGACTTTACAGGTTGGTATCAGAGCTATAGGGTTAGAAACTTTAGGTGGGTTAGACCTTAGGCTATAACCTTAGAACAGAGGGAAACGTTGAAAATATAAATAACTCATATAGAGTTTAAAGATAGATGAATTGAATAAATTCATCGTCAAATTAAATAAAAGATAATTTATAAAACTATTATGTGTTATGTGTAATTATTAATTGCTAGTCAAGATATTTTGTGTATAGGTGTTAGAAAGGAACAGAATTAGGATACCCTTAAGTCGTAAAGAATAAGTCAACCTCCATGACTGAGCCAATATCAAAGCTAATAGCTGCAATAGAGGCTCACATTGAAAGCTACCTCAAAGAGGTGGTTATTTTGGAAAGTATAGTACTGAATCAAGAAACGCTAAGTATAACTGATAGGAAAAGTATAGTTAAAGGATTATAAGTGGTCAATGTTGAGTTCTTAAACTCGTATATTTATGGTGAGTTCTTAAACTCGTATGTTTGTGATGAGTTCTTAAACTCATAATGTGTTATAAGTTGTGATAAATTAGGTATAGTTGTGTGTGAATGGATATTGAGGATAATGGAAAATAGATAGGTTATTAAGCAAATGATCGTTAGTGAATGTGTAAAGAATGGGTAGTATTAGTATTAGTTCAATATGTATGATTTTAGGTGGTATATATGATATGTATGTTGGTGTAACGTAATATTTTGTATAAGGTATGGCAGCGATTCCCGACTTTCAAGTCACAAAGGGATAGAGGATGTTTAAAGCAGTGTGTGCAAAGGCATGTCAAGTGTTATGAATACGGATCTATGTTGGTTTAATGAATTAAGTGGGTATAAAGATAGTAGATATTTATCTGAATATTGGTTAATACAGTAAACCAAATTTTCAAAATCTAATATTTTGAGTACATGATTATTTGAATAGAAAGTTTTGCGTTATATGTTAAGCGTTTACGATAAGGCTTAGTATGTAAGAATAATTTATGAAAATGCCGTCAAGACGAAAAAAAAACGAAACCAAAGGATAGCATGACATGTGAACAAAGTTGGAGGATAACCAGACCCGACATCGAAATTTTTACGAATGCGGACGATCAAGCTATGCAGAACGGAATACCAGTCGTGGAAAATCAGCCAGGCAATCGATCGACAAACTTTAAAGACTTCAAGACAACCGGACCGTCAGAATGTAGAAGATCAACCGACCCTGTTAAAGCGTATGTGATAGCTAGGATAACGGCGGGGCAAAAGACAACTTTTGTCACCTATATGATAAAAGAAGATAATTTCGATAATACCGGAAATAAGCCGAGAATGTGATTAAAAGAAAAGTTGTGTGTGGAAAGTAAGGACAGAAAGGATATATATCTTTCCAAAATGTCCCAATCCAAGAATGTATAGTGAATGTGTTGTGTGCGAATCAATAAAGCATAAGGTAAAAGACTGTTCAAAAAAGGAAATGGAAACAAGGAATGCGATACAGAACAAGGCAGCAGGACATTGACGACAACGGGATCAACTTCAACAAACAAACCAACGAAATCAACCGCAAGCGTCTTCAGCAGGACTGTTCGGGATTCGATAGCAGCCGGGGATGCAACTCCAGGTATTAATCTAACCAATTTTTATTTTCTTATTATATTTTTTTATATATATAGTAAATTATTTTTATAAATTATTTTGAAGGAGGAATTTGAGTTCTCTTAGAAATCAAATTTCTGTTTAAGGAGATAGATAAGCGTTATGCTGAATAGTTAAAGATCGATTCGATCAATTATGATCGAGATCTAATTGCAATGATTGTGTATATTATATACCCTCGTATGTATAGGTTTTAAAAGGTGATTCTGGGGACGGAATCTTTATAAGGGAGGGTGAATGTGACAACCCGATATTTTCTATATAAATAAATCATAAATTTTGCGTATAATTTTTTTTTTATTAAAATAAATATGAATGATATGTGTCAAGGTAATGTGTAATTATAATTATATGTGTGATAAATAAAATTTATTTATTACATTCAGTATTGCAAATAAATTTATTTTAGAATTATTGATTATTATCAATTATAATTTTTATACTAATTAATTCCTTATTGGAAATGTTTTATTAATTATCTTTCAAGGAAAATATAATCTTATATTATTTAAATAATATATGAAATGATTTTAGAATAATTATTTATTTTAAAGGTAAGAATGCGTGAAAGGTATTATGTATGTATTTATGTGATGAATATAAAATATATTTATTACATGAATGGTTATGAAAAATTTTATTTTAGAATTATTGCTCATTATAAATTATATTCTAATAATAATTAGTTTTATAGTAAAAATGTTTTTAATGTTTATTTTCAATGAAAATATGATAATTATATTAATTGAATGATATATGATATGATTATAGAATTTTTATAATAAATATTTTATTATAGGAAATTATTTCAGAATAGTTAAGTAAATTATTTTTACTTAATTAATAAGGTTATTTATGACAGATAAATCAGATATGGAATCCAAACCCTAATTCTGGATTTTGATCAAGGAATGAGAATAATAATACTCCCTCCGTCCCAAATTATCTGATGTTCTAGAGTTTTACACACATACCAATATGTATGATAAAAATACTAAAACACCCTTTGTGCATTGGAATGATAGTATATTAAAGAGAGAGAAACAATGATTAATTGAAGAGAGAGAGAGAGAGAAAGTAGCTGATTAATTGAAGAGAGAGGGAGAGAAACAAGGATTAATTGAAGAGAGAGAGAAAGTATGATTAATTGAAGAGAGAGAGAGAGAGGAGTGAATGTGAAGAGAGAGAAAGTATGATTAATTGAAGAGAGAGAAAGTATGATTAATTGAAGAGGCATGAATGAGAGTAATAATTATCAACAATTAGGGTAAAGGGGCAAATTTGGAAAACAAAGAAAAAAAATGCATTGGAATCTTAAAAAAGCAGATATTATGGGACAAATTTTTTTTGCTAAAACAGCAGATAATTTGGGACGGAGGGAGTATTATATTATTATTTACCAGTGTTATAGATATGTATGGTTATGTGTGTAATGTTAATGTGTAGAACAGTTTTAGTGTTAATGATAACCTTAACTTTGGTTATGGGATAAGGAATAATGATAATAAAATTATAATATTAATTATATTTTGATTTTTCAGTGCTATGATTATGTAATGTATTTCTGTAATGATAATGGTTGGTCAAGTACGGCGTATTATGGCCAAACTTTAGTAATAATGTTAAACCCTAATTTGAGATCCAAATTAGAGTGCAAGATTGTTTTATAAGTGTGATATATAATTTATGGCATGTATTAAAAGTATTAATTAGGTAAACCCTAATTAAAATTCTAGAAACCCTAAATTATTAAAAAAAAACCCCAATTTTAAGTGTTAAAATCCTAATTTGAAACTCAGCTGTGAGTTCAAGACTGTTGTTTAATTGTGTGATATGATATATGTTATGCATTATATAATTTTTTAATTAAACCCTATTTAATATTTAGAAACCCTATTTAAAAAAAATAAAAACCCTAATTTCAAACTGTTAAACCCTAATTGATTTGAAACCCTAATGCGAAAGTCATTCACGACTTTGAGAATTTGTAAAGTCGTTATGTAATCACGATAATGTGATTTATGATCGGTGTTTATGTATTAACCTTAATTAGGGAGAATCGTAATTATTCAAAATCCTTATTATTTTTCTATATTATAAACCCTAAATTCTAAATTAGTAACCCTAATTTGTAATTATAAACCCTAATTGTCAGTTTGGAAAATGTAATGCTAATTAGTGTTACTTTAACCTAGTTAGAAAAGTGTTATAATTAAAGACCTAAATTAAATTAGGAAACCTTAATTGGTATTTTTAGAAACTAAAATTTTAGTTTATTATTTTATTTTATTTTATTGTGCAAACCCTAGTTAAAAATCCTTCAATTTGTGCTAAACCCTAAAGGTTAAACCCTAAGGGTTTGCCAAGTTCTATTTTTGCCATTAAATTGGAAGAACAAATGACCATTATGCCCTTTTGCATTATTAAAGCTACAAACTTAGGTTTTGACAATGGGTTAAGTTGTTGAACCACTCCAACTACTCCTTGTGACTCAAAATTGACAGCAAATAATTCTATATCAGCCAATGCATGAATCTAGCATGTCTATATAAGAGATTAGAGAGAGAAAAATTTATTTTTGCTAAGCCATTTTGCTCAAACACCCAACCAAGACTTTCTCTCACTAAAACCTCCGAAAATATCTAGCAAATCAGTCCCAAAATCCAGCCCCACGATCAGCCAAAACAAATCAGAAGCCTAGAAATCAAAAAAAAAATCAAAGAAGGTATAAACCCTAACCTTGATTTCTGTCCAAAAAATTCGGTGTTAAAAGTTATGTTTAAGTGTTAATATATGTTGTATATAGTGTTATTAAGTGATCTGGGTTGATAGATGTTGGATCCATAACATCTATAAGCTCAGATCTAGTGTTTTTGCAAATATGGAAATTTTGTTTTTCATGTCTGACAACCAAATGTCAGGTCATGTAGATCTTTCTATGTTTTATGTTTTTGTTGTTTTAATGTTTGGTCTTGTAGTATGTTGTGAGATCTTTTCTCTGGAACTAAAATCAGAGTCAGATCGGTTGTTGGTTGCAAGATATGGATGGTCAAATACCGTTGACCAACCATGACTGGCCATGTTCTGGGTAACCCAGAACGAGCCCAGATATGTCTGACAGGATTTTTATGAGCACGGATCTGGCAGTGTTTTGATGATATGTTCTTAATTTTGTATCTAAAGTTGTAGTATGTTGTTTGTAATACATTATAGTTTTTTATTATCACCTAAAAACTTAGTTGTTGAAAGAAATTATTGGTCAAACCAGGCCGAACGACCATGACATCTGTTTTCTGGGAAACCCAGAAAACCGATGAGCATGTCTTCTGACATGGTTTGACCGGAGTGGATCTCATGATTGAAATGTTGTTAGAATGATTTTATGTAATGGATCTGTAGTATTACATGTTGGTTAAACACTAAAGTTTTTAAACCACAAAAACATCAAACAAATCACATGTGATAGAAGGCCAACAATGGACAGACAACCTGTTCTTCATTTCTGGGTAACCCAGAAATGAAGAACATGTCTGATAGCTTGTTTGAGAGATCAGATCTCTTTGTTTATGCATGTTATGATCCTGATTATTGTTGTATACTGTAGTCTTGCATTTATACTACACGATCTGATCAACCACATGACCAGAATCACAATGCACACGGTTTTAATCGTGGTCAAACAGAGCCCCTCGAAACTGCGTATGAATATTTAGGTTTGTATGAAGAACATGAAGAACACCTATAGCGACGGTTCTGTCGCTATAGGTGGTCTTTAGCGACAGATAGTAATTTATTTTCTGGAAATTAATAAATAAATAGAAAAAAATAATTTTTAATTATTAAAAATACAAAATAAATAATTAAAAATTATTTTAAATTCCGAAAATTAGTTTGTAATTATTTTAAATATATTTCATAAATATTTAATATTTTTGGAATATTAAAAGTATTTAATTTATTTAATTATAATATTAAATAAATTATTTAAAAATTATTTTAATATTTGAAAAATCATTTAAAATTATATTATGATATAAGAAAATATTTTAAGTTATTTTTAATAACTTTTAATATTATTTGATAATTTTCATTAATAAATTAATATTAATGATAATTAAGTTATTTATTAAATGAATTAAATAAATGAATTAAAAATGATTTTATTATATTAAAAATCATTTTAAATAAGAATAAGGTATTTAAAAATATTTTGAGTTATAAAATATAACTTTTAATATTTAAAGGTAAAATTAATTAATTAATTAATAATAATATTAAAGTTATTTAATAATTATATTAAATAATTTAGATTAAAAATGATTTTAATATTTTAAAAATCATTTTAAATGAAAATAAAGTGTTTAAAGATATTTTAAGTTATAAAGTATAACTTTTAATATTTAAAGGATAATTTCATTAATAATTTAATATTAATGATATTTATTTAATGATTAATGATATTAAATTTATTTAATAGTTATATTAAATAAATAGTTTTAAAATGGTTTTATTTATTTAAAAATTATTTAAAAGGGATATAAATGAATTTAAAAATATTTTAAGTTATAATTAATTACTTTTAATATTTGGATAAATAGTTCATTAATATTTAAATATTAATGGTAATTATTAAATAATAATTTTAAATGTTTTAAAAATCATTTAAGGGTAATATTAATACGTTAAGAATATTTTGAGTTATTATAAATAACTTTAATATTTTGGCAATGGTTTCATTAATAGGTTGATATTAATTAAATATTGATAATAATAGAACTGTTTGATATTTAAATCATTTAATAATGATTCTGATATTTCAAAAATTATGGTAAATGGTAATAATTATTTTATAATTATTATAAGGTCATGAAAAAATGATATGACTGTTATTTAATTAGTCTAAATGGATATTGAACAACTGTTTAGAGTCTTAGACTCGATAAATTACCCGATAAAGATATCGGTAGACCGACATTGTTCAAAAATTGATCTGGACTTAGAAATTTAGTTAGTTAATTATTTTATTTGTGATTCAATGGTGGATAAAGTTGTGTGACAATGTGATTAGGAATGAGTTGATGTTTGTTTGTGATAACATGATTGTTGAACATGTATGATAATGTGATTATGTTATGTGCTGACTGCAATAAGCAGTACTATATGTTATGATATGTGATTCTAATCGATAGAATGATTTGATTAATGATAGGTCGTGATAGAAAAGATAAGTCTAAGTTGCGTAATTGTAAGCAGCGCATCACACAAGTATCCCACCTTTGCATTTTCTTTATGCATTAGACAAGTGTAAGAATGTTTCAAAGTTATATTATTACTGTACAGATTGTTAAAGCCTATATTATATACGCCCATTGATTATCAACATGTTAGTATATGATAATTCAAATATATATTCTGTTTGTTAATTTCTATAAATGGTTATACAAGTGTCCCCACTTGGATAATCATTGTATTCAATCGCATGTTGATACATCTTTGATATACATATATGTTGAATTATAAAAGACCTTTGTTATGAAAACCAGACAGGTATGAACATCCCGATAATGGGAAAATTTTTATGCGCTACGGCGGACAAAGGATGAACGATAATATCGTTCTAGCAATGTAGTTTTGATCAATACAGGGCCTATGGGATGTACACCCTCGTGCCCGTAAGCAATGGTCGGTTTACAGATGAATTTCTGTTTAAACCCTTTCGAAAATGAAATCAATGTTCATAATGTGTCACAGAAACCCCATGTATAGATAATACATAGTTTCAAAAATTTGAAAAAGGGTTGTTATGTTATTGTTATTGGTACAGATTACTTCACAACTATTTACCGGTTGTAGAAGAATATTATAAAGAAAACATTTAAATTCTTTCAGCTTATATATATATAATACTTGCTGGGCACTCAAATGATCATCCTTGTTTTATTTAAATGTTTTCAGCTAAGTGTGAACAGCTAGAAGGCTCGGCCAGGAACAAGTGAAAAGGAAAGCAAACAGAATGTTATTAGTATCATTTATAATAGATAGGCTGTATTAAGTTAATGATATGTATTATATATCATGTAAAGAATATAGTAAAGGTTGCGTACTTGGGATTAGACTCTGATAAATGTAAGTTAAATTTGATAAATCTATATTATTGTTATTATTATTAGTATTATTTCGCTCATAGAAATGGTATCGTGAAAGGGTTTCAAGTATCCCGGTTCGGGGACTTTACATCATTTATATATAAGCATTTTAGATTTTATTTTAAATGTAAATTGCTTTAATATATCTACTTATCGTTGATGTAAATTATTGTATACTATAGTGATTTTTTAAATAATAAGATCGTCAAGTGCATATCACAGTTGTGTTTACAGAATTGGCCTACACCTGTGATTACGTGGGCGATACGAGCACACCTATCGCCCACAAGGATGTTGTTTGGGCTGAATTCCAGGTATGTTTTTTTTAATTATGATAGATAAAATAATATTTAATTAAGGATAATTGTTTAGTAATGTTATTATTGTTGTTTTATTTGCAGAAAAGGTATAGATGGGAGGACGCGCATGCTTCAGTGATTCAGACATTATTCTGGCAGAAGTGCGCCGTCCGCGCCAAGGATAATTTGAACAAAGAAAGACAAAAAGCCCTTCACAATGTCGAGATCGACCATCCAGGCCAGGGAAAGGATTACATGCACGAGCATAACCCCTGGTGGTTCACCCAGTCCATATGGGCTGAGAAATGTGCCCAATAGAGAGCTGAGAGCTGGGTGAAAAGACGAAAGACTGCCGCTACCAACA
Organism: Panax japonicus; assembly: GCA_020205505.1. NCBI lineage: Eukaryota > Viridiplantae > Streptophyta > Magnoliopsida > Apiales > Araliaceae > Panax > Panax japonicus. The sequence continues at coordinate 31,851,159 of CM035112.1, read as the reverse complement.
GATCCTCGGGTGTACCCGATGGCGAAAAGGCTAAAGAAAAATACAAGGGCAACAGTATTTCATAGTTGCAGCATATCACTGCCAGGGTACGTATTTACAAGTTTTAATATGTTTACACTCATGAATTATAAAAAATATATCACATTCTTACTTAGTAATATTGTGCTATTTTTTGTATAGGAGTCTCAGTCTCAAGGTCAGCCTATCCATTGGCTGGATGTGTACGTGGCCACCCATGATGGTCTGCCTGATGCTATCTAGATAGCAGTAATAAGTTTTAACAACATGATCTTGTTTATCAACGCTTACAGAATTTATTTTTAACTATTTAATTGTTAAAATGATGTCAGGATACTTATAAGCGTTTATTGAATGAGCGATATCCTGAAGGTACTCCACGTCCGCCTATTGATCAAGAGTTGTGGGAGAGGGCATCTGTTGTGAAGAAGAACTACATTAAAGGTCAAGGACAACGAGGACACCCATCCTTTAGTGGCTCAGGCTGCTCTTCTACCCAGTCTTCACAGTCATCGAGCCATCCAGTTGTTTATACTCCAGCCGACTATGTGAGAGCTATATGTCGAGATCGAGATCTTTTGAAGATACTGGGCGGGCATCTGGGGCTCTGAGTACTAAGGATTTAGCTGAAGCAGTAGCGGCAGCAGCAGCAGGACAGCATGGGGATGGCGACGAGGTATAAAATCAATTTGTTGTATATATTGTCGTAATATACCAATATTAACATAGTTAGTATATATTTGTAACTTGTTTTATTATTTTGTTAATTACAGGGTGATCAAGGAGAAGCTAATCAAGACGTTGATGCTTGACGATTGATACAGTTGTGTTTTGTAGTTCTTTGAGAATTTTGTACTTTTATATTCATTTATGTTACTTAAACATTAGATTTGTTTATATTTATTCAATTCATATTGGTTTAAAGGTTTATATACTAGTTTGGTGTATGTGTCGGTGGATGATTGATGTTTACATTATTGTGCAAGATGTTTATATTGTTATGTATGTGAGTTGGGATAAAGAAGGTACAAAATAGGTACAGGTTTTTTGGTAATTCTGCTAAACAGCATAAATCTGGTTTTTTAGTTTTTTCAAATCAGCAACTGCATGCGGTCGCTGATATTCATCAGCGACTGCTAAACATTTGAGGGTATCAGCGAACGTACGCGGTCGTTGATTGAAGTCGCTGACACGTGGACCACGTCAGCCTTTGTCCCTGAGCCATACTGACTCAGATTAGCGACCGAAATGATGAATTTGGTCACTAATAGCGGTCGTAGACATATCGGTCACTAATAGTGGTCACTGGTGTGCACATCAGCGACCAGATTTTATGCGATGACTATCCGCGACTGCAGTCGGTCGCTGATAGGTATCTACGACTGACAGCAGTCGCTGATAGACCCTTTTCTTGTAGTGTTTGTGCATAGGACATGCTCCTTCCTATCCAAGATCTTTACAGGTACCTCCTCATACGTAAAATCTTTGGCTATTTCGTCTGGTTCTAACTCAATAACGTGGTTCGGGTCATTCACATATTTACGAAGCACGTATATGTGAAAAATATTATGAATACGAGACATACTTGGAGGTAACGCGAGTCTATAGGCCACATTTCCTACTCGGTCAAGAATTTGAAATGGACTAATAAATCGTGGATTGAGTTTTCCTCATTTCCCAAAGCTTGTAACTCCTTTCCATGGAGCAACACGCAACAATACATGATCCCCAATACTAAATTCCACGTCCTTTCGATGAAGATCCGCATAACTCTATTGTCGATCATGTGCCGTTTGTATACGTTGTCGAATCATTTGGATCTTTTATGTAGTCTTACGTACCAACTCTGGTCCCAACAATGTTGTTTCACCCACCTCATCCCAACATACTAGAGAGCGACACTTTCATCCATACAATGCTTCGAATGGAGCCACACCTATACTTGCCTGATAACTGTTGTTGTAGGAGAATTCCACCAATGATAAATACTTATCTCAACTCCCTTTGAATTCTAGGACACAGAGTCTTAATAGATCTTCAAGAGTTTGAATAGTCCTTTCTGATTGTCCGTCCGTTTGAGGATGGTATGCCGAACTGAATTGTAAATTCGTGCCCATAGCTTTTTGCAAGCTAACCCAAAATCGTGAAGTGAATCTTGGGTCACGATCCGAAACTATTGATACTGACATGCCATGCAACCTCACAATCTCATTAACGTACATACGTGCAAGACGTTCAAGGGAATAAGTCTCCCGTATCGGTAAGAAACCAGCAGACTTAGTTAATCTATCAACAATAACCCAAATCGCATCTATGCCTTGAAAAACCATGGGAAGACCCGTAACGAAATCCATGGTAATGTGTTCCCACTTCCATTTCGGCATCTCAAGTGGTTGTAATGGACCCTTTGGTACTTGATGCTCCTCCTTTACACGTTGACAAGTTAAACACCTCGAGATAAACTTCGTGATCTCTCTCTTTATATTATTCCACCAAAATGTATGTCGAAGATCACGATACATTTTGGAACTTCCGGATGGATTACAAATGGAATATTGTGTGTCTCCATCATGATCTTGTACTTCAAATCTGAGTCATTAGGAACACAAAGTCTGGAGTTGACTCAAAGTACTCATTCTTCAACGATTCTTGCTTCTGGGATAACACCTTCTTGTACTTTCTTCTTCATCGATTAAAGTTGGTTCTATGTGTATAGTTGACATCATCGCATGGGTCCCCAAAATCTTGAATTATATCTTCATCTTTTGTAAATCACACAAAATAGGCCTTTGTGTTGACAACATCGCACTCGTTCCCACATATGATCTTAAACTCAACGCGTCAGCTACCACGTTCACTTTTCTAGGATGGTATTGAATAGTATGGTCATAATCTTTTAACAACTCGAGCCAACATCGTTGCAGCATGTTGAGTTCCTTTTGGGTGAAGAAATATTTGAGGCTTTTATGATCTGAATATATCTCCACTTTCTCCCCATATAGATAGTGCCACCAGATCTTTAGCGCAAAAACGACTACTACCAACTCTAGATCATGAGTAGAATAATTCCTCTCATATTCTTTAAGTTGTCGCGAGGCATAGGCTATGACTTTCCCATGTTGCATGAGAACACATCCTAACCCTTTGCCTGAAGCATCGCTGTAGATAACAAATCCATCCGAACCAGATGGTATTGTCAAAACAGGTGCCGAAATAAGTCTCTTCTTAAGCTCTTGAAAACTTTTCTCGCATTCCTCGCTCCATAAGAATTTTGTATCTTTCCGAGTCAGCTGAGTTAACGGAGTAGCAATTCTAGAAAATCCTTCCACAAACCTCTGATAATAACCAGCTAAACCCAGAAAGCTACGTACTTCGGTTATTGTCTTAGGTTGCTCCCAACTTTGTATTGCTTCAATCTTTGCCGGGTCAACAAATACTCCATGTTTTGACACCACATGTCCAAGGAATGCTACTTCCTTAAGCCAGAACTCACATTTCTTCAACTTGGCATATAACTTGTTTTCACGAAGCCTTTGAAGTACCAACTTCAAATGGTGCTCATGATCTTCACAACTTTTGGAATATATGAGGATGACATCAATAAAGACAACAACGAACTGATCCAAATATTTCTTGAATACTCGGTTCATCATATCCATGAAAGTCGCAGGAGCATTAGTCAATCCGAAAGACATGACTAAGAATTCATAATGCACGTACCGAGTTCTAAAGGCAATCTTTGGAATATCCTTAGTTCTAATCTTCAGCTGATGATATCCAGAATGAATATCGATATTTGAAAAGATTTGTGCTCCTTGTAACTGGTCAAATAGGTCATCAATGTGAGGTAGCGGATACCTATTCTTGATGGTGACATGGTTCAATTCCCGGTAGTCAATACAAAGTCGCATACTCCCGTCTTTCTTCTTTACGAATAAAACAGGAGTACCCTAAGGAGATGTACTAGGACGAATGAAACAGATGTCCAACAACTCCTGTAGTTGGACCTTTAACTCCTAAAGTTCAATAGGAGCCATTCAATATGGGGTTTTAGAAATGGGCTTTGTACCAGGTTCAAGATCAATAAAGAATTCAACTTCACGTTCTGGGGGTAGACCGGGAAGTTCTTCAGGAAATACGTCAGGAAAGTCACTAACAACATGAATATTATTCAAATTTGACATGTCTTTATTCAAATCCATAACATGGGCTAAGAAAGCTTGACATACGTTTTTCAATAAAAGAATGGCTTTATGTCTTGATATGACTATGATTGATTTTAGTGGTTTAGTTGCTTGAATTCGAATAACACGTTGGTTAGGAATATGAAAACTAACAACCTTACGAAAATAATCAATTTTGGCATGATGAGTAGTTAACCAATCAATCCCTAAAATCACATCAAAAGGAAGTATCTTTAAAGAGATAAGATCAACAGATAATGTGATGGTGCCAACTTGGATCAAACAAGATTTATAAACAGTGGATGTAATGAAAGTTTCTCCTAATGGAGTCTCTACAGATAAGTCAAAGTCTAATTTCTCCGGAGTCAAGTTTAAACGTTGAGCACAAGCAGGAGAGATAAATGAATGGGTAGAACCGGTATCTAGTAAGGTATAAACTTCGCAAGAATTTATGATTAGCTTACCCGTGATCACCTGGTTTGGGTTCCTCGCATTTTTGTGACATCCCAGATTTTTAAAAATTAATAAATGAGAATTTAATAAATAAAATTTTTATTTTAAGATGTTTAAGTACGAGTATGTGTATATGTGTTATATATTGTGAAATATGTGAATTAGTGTGAAGGGAATTTAAATGTTAATTTAATATTTATTGAAGTAAATAAATATTTTAATTGAATTATTTATTGAGATTATGTGATTAATATGGAGTAATGTAATTAAATGTATTATATTAATTAAATGATTATTTAATATTTAATTAATATGTAATGATTTTATGTTATAGTTTTAATTTAATTGGGATAATGTAGTGATGTGGTAATTGTTACATGAAGTTATAATTAGCGAGTAATTATAATGTGATAATTTTATGTGATTAATTGATGTTAAACTTTTAATTAATTAAATTAATGTTATGATTTAATTAATTAAAGGATAATATTAAGAATATGTGTTAAAGGATCGATTAAAAGAGTTAAAAAAGTTTTTAAAACCGTTTTCCCAAACAAGGCCTTACTTTTGTTTTAAACATGTTTTACCCAAACAAGACCTTAATTATTAAAACCTGATTTTAAAATAATATGCCTTAGGGATTTTAAATTTCTAATTTTGTAACTTATATATTAAATTGATGATTAGTATATGTAATTATATTGGGAGTTACATATTCTATAATTATATGTGTTATATGTATAATTGTATATACACTAAGTTATGTTAGATTTTTAAACCTAAGTCTAAACTAAGAACAAAGAGAAGAAGAGAGAATAAGAGGAAGAATGATGTCATTGATGGAGAAAAAGAAGAAAGGAGAAAAAAAAATTCAACAAGGCTTGCAAGAAGAAAAAGGTAAGAAATTGAAAGTTTACAATTTTTGTGCTCTCTTTTGTTAGATCTTTATGAACCAAGCAACTTTTGTTGTGGATCTTTAAAAAAAACTCATGATGTACATGAGTATTGGTATTTTATATCTGTATCAAAGTATTTTTGAAATCAAAAGTTAGATCCAAAGTGAGAAAATCAAGTTTTGTACCAAAAGGTTTAAGAAAAAGCTTTCTTTTGTATGTTATATATTTTTATGTTAGATTCGTTGGGTTCACGTAGTAAATGGTTTAAAACATGTTAGCATGCTAGATACATGAGTTAAGGGCAAAACCCCTTTGGAATCACTCAAATATGTTAAGAATGAGCAAGTTATGAATTAAATCCCAAACTATCTTAACTGTTGAACACAAGCTACCGATCAGTCACTTCTATCCATTTTTCCAGGACCAAAACAGAACCAAAATAGATGTTTGATACATGGAAACTGTATTTTGGGAAAGTATGAATCCAACAACACCTATTGGAACTAAATCCGATTTGTAGATTTTGTTTTATAAGTGTTTCCGTTAAGGACCCCAAATCTAAAAAAATGAACCAATTGTTAAAGAAAACCTTGTTGACCAGTCACTTTGGGACTGATTTCCGGGACCTAGACAGATTAGAATTTTATGTTTGATAACTGAAAACTATAATTCAAGAAGATACGGATCCAATGAGTCTGATTGGGCCTCAATCGGAGTTGTGGATCTCGTAGTACGAGTGTTTCTGTAAAAGACTCCAAAACTGAAAATGTTTACAAGGCATGTAATGGTCAGTCGGTAGTGGCCTGTTTTCAGGGTGCTACAATTGGCCAAATGGACCGTTTCTTGAGCCTAAAACATAGCTCGGGAAGTCACGGTTCTAACGATACCAAGTGGGGCCAAATTGGACTTGTAGATTACCGTCTACAAGTGTTTCTGTGGAGGACCCCAACTTTAAACGAAAATTATAGAATAAATAGAAAATAAATATTAGAAATTTCTAATAAATTTGTAAAAATTATTTTAAAGCCTAAAAATGGGTTTTTAATAATTTGGAATATATTTCATTAATATTTTAATAATTTTAAATATTAATAATAGTTAATTTATTTAATTACTATATTAAATAAATTACTTAAAATGATTTTAATACTTTAAAAATCATTTGAAATTATATTAAAGTGTAAGGAAATATTTGAAGTTATTTTTAATGACTTTTAATATTTTTTGATGAATTTTATTAATAAATTAATATTAATGATAATGAATTTATTTAATAAATATATTAAATAAATTATGGAAAATTAGAATTAATGTTCCAAAAATCATATAAAAATTATTTAAGGGTTAGAAAAATATTTTAATTTATAAAATATAACTTTTGATATTTTGTCATGAAAACACTAATATTTTTATATTAATGACAATTATCGAATAATGGATTTAACTGTTTAAAAATCATATAAATATAATTTTATGGTATTAAAAATACTTTGAAATATTATAAATATATTATAATATTAGGACATGTATTTCATTAATATTTGATATGAAATAAATATTAATGATAATGGAATTAAGTAGTATTTAATTCATATTAATATGATATTAATGATTGAAAAATCATGATAAATGATAATAATTATCTAAAAATTATTATAAGTCATTGAAAAATATTTTGACTGAAGATTAAATTATCTAAGGTAAATGTAAAGCGTTTAGGTAGAGTCTTATGGAAATTAGACTCATGAATTATTCGACTAGACCGTCGGGATGTTAGAAATTGTACCGAATTCAACTTAGACTGAAATAGTTTGACTTGATACCGAATTTTAGGTATTTTATAGACTGATAGGATTATGTGGTAATTTGTTAGGTTATATTATAACTGTATTTAATAGTACTATACTGTGATGATATTATTATAATATTTGGAAATTGATATTATCTATATTACAAAGCGATATAGGTTGCATAACAGTAATCAATGGTACAGGTAATTTCTCTAACTCGATCTCGAGTTGATATTTTTGAAATATGCTTGGGGTTAATCATTACTGATTATACCATGTCTATAAATTATTGATTCGCACTCTGTGCACATTACATGTATTCATCATGTATGAAAGGCTGATCACCTTCATTACCATTTGGTCCAGTTGATTTATTTATGTTCATTATTCGTTCAGCTATGAAAATTTATTCATGCTCTTTCAAAATGTATATATTTTAGAAAGTTAGCCAGCTTATTGTTCAATTCTTTCAATCATGATATATCCTTAATTGAACTTATACTTGCTGGGCAAAATTGTTGCTCACCCTTGCTATATCATGATAAAAATTGCAGATTAGGACGAATATGTCGGATACAGGAAAAATCAAAGATAAGTCAGCTTTGGAATATATGTGCAGCTAAATTTGTAATAATAATGTATGATAATAACTTTGTATGTCTGATAGGATATTAATTTGGGTATTATGTTAAGGTTCTTGACCTTGGGGATAGTGTGTAATGTTTAATGTATAAATAGTTTATGTTTATATCTTTCATAATAGACATATAAATAGCGCACCGGATTCATGGTGGTTTGGGACCCGGATCTGGGGACGTTACAATTTTGGCCAGTCATGACAAACGCTCTTCCAGGAATCGTCGATTTTGCCTTTTCTGGGACAACCTTTTGAGTCACCATCCCCGTTGGACTTGGTTTCGCTGTAGTACAATCTCGAGCGATATGTCATTCATTTCCACAATTATAACATACCTTAAACTTTTGTGGGCAGTTTGGGCTGATATGTCCCTCTTTCCCGCACTTATAACATATGACCGGTGGTCGTTCTCCTCCCTTAGAAATAATTGATGTTGGTGCTGACGTCTTCACATTATCGTTGTTGTACCTTCTCTTTCTAAAATCTCCTCCCGACACTCGCTTCTTCTATTATCATGGCCACGATTACCACCAGAGTGGTTATCGCTTTTGTTCGTATTCTTTCATCCCCGCTGGTTATCATTGCTCCGATGACTGCTGCCACCGGACTGACCCTGGTTGTTATCCCTCGGTTGAACGTACTCATTATCTCGCTCTAATAATTGAGCCCTGTTGACAACATCTGAATATAGAGAAAATTTATGAGAAATGAGATATTGATGTATATCGGGTTTCAGACCTCTCAAAAATATTCGCGTCATATGTTCCTCAATCTCCACCAAATGAGGTGCAAACCTGGATAACTCCGCGAACTTTGCCTCGTACTAAGACACCATCATGTTGTTATGTTCTAGTCTAATAAACTCCACCTCCTTCAAATGATGAATACTTTTAGGAAAATACTTATCATTGAACAGTTTTTGAAATGTCTCCCAAGACATGCTGAGTGCGGCTGGATGGGTACACTTCACAGATTCCCAACAGTAATCTGCCTCATTACAAAATATAAAGGTGGCGAATGGAACCTTCTGTTCCTCCGTGCATCCCAAGACATAGAATATCTTGGTAATTTACTTGACCCACGTTTCTTCCTTAATCAGATCTGGCTTTCCCCAGAATTCTGGTTGTCCCAACTCATTGAACTGCTTGGCTATGACAAACCGTGCATTGCTATCATTTTCACCTATATTTTGTACGCGAGTCTCCCTCGTCTGATTTTTCATGAACTACAAAAATCTTCTAAACATCCCATCGTTCATCGTCTGATCAGTGGTGTTGTTTACATGAGAAACATTATCGTCCTGTTGCACGTTCTCTTGATTGATGAGTAAAGGTGTCTCCACGATCTCATTTACTCCAATGTTAACATTCTCAGTTGCCATTCTCAAATACTGACATAAAACAAGAATTAATTAAAGAATTTAACATATCACATAATATCCCTATATTCTGACTAACCAACAAATAAGCTTAGGTAGGACACATTAGCGAAGGATTTACTCGTCTCTCCTCTCCTAGTTTTATTCCCCGATCTCCGCCAGAGACCATATCCCTAAGCTCTGATACCAACTGTGACACCCCCAAAATATGTATACATCACCCATTTTGAGTCGCCAGAAACATGGTATAGAAACAACTACAACTTTATTAATACAATTGTCGTGCAAAATACGACAACACATAAATTGTGAGTTTGAATACAAATATTGTCATCTAGACAATATCCACACTCAAATAAGTCCTCATTACAATTATTAATATATTATTTTACAAAAATAGTGAGGACTACTAAAACAACTTCTAGAACCATCACTCCATACCCCGACTAGTACTCACTACATTCTCGACTCCTGAGAAGACAAAATGGAACAAAAAGGAAAAGGGTGAGCTCAACTAGCCCAGTAAAGAATATTGTGACTAAGATAATATAAAACAAATTATCATTAGTCTTCAACAGGGAAAAAAATCTGATATAATACAATAGACAACAAGTTTTAAATCAATATTCGCAGCGGAAATAACAATTCATTAGAAGAGTTATGTAGAGAATGAAATCTATTATCTTCTATGATTTAAAAGTTCATCATCAATATTTTATCCCTGTAACATCAATCAATATACATCTTGAATCAAATATTCATCTTTGCACTACAGGCCAAAGATATTCATCAGTTGGTCATGTTCATCTCAACACATGTTCATCTTTGCACTACGGGCCAAAGATATTCATCAGAAAATCTTTCATCTTTGCATTACAGGCCAAAGATATTCAGCTATATCATCATTTAGGACTGAGGATGATAAAAAATAGTTTAAAACAAAATTAATCCAGTGAGACAAAAGAACAAATATTAGGGATTCGTACTTCGATTTATCCATGTTCAAAAACACCCCATAATATACTATAGTGGAGTAAAACTCAAGAATGAAGATCAAAACATGGATACAATCAAAGATAGTAACAAAAATATACATCTGGGATAAAGAAGAGAAAATTTCATTTTTCTGTGAATAATGTCGTATTTATGAATAGTGTCGTATACGTGAATAGTGCCGTATACGTGAATAGTAACCCTGACACAAAAAGACAAGAATTTCACAAGAAAAATCTTCCCAATATTCCGACATAATGATATTGAAAGAAATAATATCATTTAAAAAAAATAACATCCCTTACCTCAAAAGAATAGTACTTCTGGCTGGAATATCAGATATAACGCTGAAGGGAACTTGCACCGTATAGCAACACTCAAAGTTTCAAAATACTCACAAGAATACGATCAATAATATAGAGAGAAAAAAAACTTTAGTTTCTGGTGTGATTTTCAATTCTAACCTAAGCGCCCTTTCTATAGGAAAGTGCTTAGAACACCAAAGCAGAAAATTTAATAAAATATTAATATATTTTTTAAATTTCCTATAGACACCTCTTTTGATCCAAAACATTAGCCACCAAATGGAGCCCACCTCACCAAAATAAAAAAAAAACATTTTTCTTAAAAAAAATAATTAAAACTTCAAATATCAATTATTCCGGAACTCTAATAATTCATAATAAATAGCCCTTTTATCAGAAAAATTAGAATCTTATGTTCATTCCATAAGAAATTCAATTCTTTACAACTTTGTAAGTTTAAGTTTTTTCAAATTCCAAGTAGAAATTGACTGAAATCCACATACGGACGATTTTACGGGCTATAATCCAATTTCAGTCACAAAATGGGGCCCACCAACACACGAAACATGTGTTAAACATTTTTTGTAACAAAAATACTCTTCCTCCTTATTTATTTATATATCACACATTCATTGTAAAAATATCGCCATTATTATATTATTATAATATAATAATATATTTAAATGAATTATTTTATCAGAAAAGATAAAATATCAATTTTCAACAATTGTCGCATTAAAAATTTTCTACATCTATATCCACATAAAATGAATATTTTCCTTATTATATAAATCAATAATTAATTATTCACAAACAATATTATAGAATCACAATACTGACAACCAGACCGTTCCCAAGAAAGAGGGGGCTTTCCAATAAGAATTTCTCCTTACTGGTGCGCAATTAGGTAACCAAACCTCTCCTTAGACAGAACTTTCTAGACATTACCAACAATGTTATCTAATAATACTATTCATATAATATGAATTATTGATCTGATAATGGAAAATATTGTGTAGTGACAATTATTGAAACAACAATAATATAAAATATCAACGTAGCAATTATTGAATCAATAAAATAAAATATTGATCAGTAATTACTGTAACAATTATTGAGTAGTGCCTTGTTACGTAAGAATCAATAATTGGTGCAATATCGTGTGCTACGGTGTTTAAACCATCGGGTATTCCAACAGTGTTAACGGTAACAACTACGCCGTTATTTATAAAAACTTATACTTGTCGTTTTCTTCATCCAATCGCTTTCTGTTATGGGGCCAACACAAGGCTGCGCCGTCGTACAAATATTCCCAAATATTAAGAATATTCCACGATCAAACGAATATTCTCCGACAACAATGAATATTTTATAACCACTTGCTTATTTAAGATATTTGCGTATTTTACCCATAACTAACCGCATTAATCAAATCAACATTTACTATTTTAAAATAATAAATAGAGTAATTCAATTTTATTTATAATAAGTTGGGGTCTTACAATATCCACACTCAAATAAAGTCCTCATTACAATTATTGATACACTATTTTACAAAATAGTGAGGACTACTAAAAAAACTATCTTGAACTATCACTCCAAACCCAGACTAGTTTTCGCTATATTCTCGCCTCCTGAGAAGAAAAATAGAACAAAAAGGAAAAGGGTGAGCTCAACTAGCCCAGTAAAGAATATTATGACTAAGATAATGTACAACAAATTATCATTAGTCTTCAACAAAAAAACTCTGATAGAATATAATAGACAACAAGTTTTAGATCAACAACTGCAGCGGAAACAACAATTCATTAGAAGATTTAAGTAGAGAATGAAATCTATGAATTTAAAAGTCTATCATAAATATTTTATCACTGTAATATCAATCAATATATATCTTGAATCAAATATTCATCTTTCCACTACAGGCCAAAGATATTCATTAGTTGGTCATAGTCATCTCAACATCTGTTCATCTTTGCACTACGGGCCAAAGATATTCATCAAGAAATCATTCATCTTTGTACTACAGGCCAAAGATATTCAGTTATATCATCATCTAGGACTCAGGATGATGAAAAATATTTTTAAGAAAACAAATCTAGTGAGATAAAAGAACAAATATTAAGGATTCGTACTTCGGTTTATCCATGTTCAAAAACACCCCATAATATACCATAGTGGAGTAAAATTCAAGAATGAAGATCAAAACATGGATATAATCAAAGATAGTAACAAAAATAGACATTTGCGACAAAGAAGAGAAAATTTTATTTTTCGGTGAATAGTGACATATACGTGAATAGTAACCCCGACACAAAAAGACAAGAATTTCACAAGAAAAATCTTACCAATATTCCGACATAATGATATTGAAAGAAATAATATTATTTTTAAAAAAAAATAACATCCCTTACCTCAAAAGAATAGCACTCCTGACTAGAATATCGGATATAATGTTGAAGAAAACTTGCACCGTATAGCAACACTCAAAGTATCAAAATACTCACAAAAATACGCTCGATAATATAAAGAGAGAAAACTTCAGTTTCTGGTGTGATTTTCAATTCTAACCTAAGCACCCTATTTATAGGAAAATGCTTAGAATACCAAAGTAGAAAATATAATAAAATATTATTATTTTTATAAAAATCATACGCACACTTTGACAATCCAACTTCAGCATATTTACCACACAAGTGGGGCCCACCAACTCACCAAAAACATTTTTCTTTAAAAAATATTTAAAACTTCAAAAACCAATTATTCTGGAACTTCAATAATTCATAATAAATAGCCCTTTATCAGAAAAATTTGAATCTTTTGTCCATTCCATAGGAAATTCAATTCCCTACAACTTTGTAGTTTTAAGTTTTTCAAAATTTTAAACAAAAATTGACTGAAATCCACATACGGACGATTTTACAGGCTATAATCAAATTTCAGTCAAAATGGGGTCCACCAACATGTTTAACATGTTTTTAGTATTTATTGTAAAAAAAATACTCTTCCTCCTCAATTACTCATTTATCACACATTCATTATAAAAATATCACCATTATTATATTATTGGAATATAATAATATATTTAAATAAATTATTTTATCGGAAAAGATAAAATGTTAATTTTCAACAATTGTCACTTTTCTAAAAATTCCTCCATTTATATCCACATAAATAAATATTTTTCTTATCATATAAATCAATAATTAATTATTCATAAATAATATTACAGAATCACAATAATGACAACCAGGTCGTTCCCAGGAAAAAGTGGGCTTTCCAATAAGGATTTCTCCTTACTGGCGCTCAATTAGGTGACCAAACATCTCCTTAGATAAAACTTCCTTAGACATTGCCAATAATGTTATCTAATAATATTATTCCTATAATATGAATTATTGATCTAATAATGGGAAATACTGTGCAGTGACAATTATTGAAACAACAATAATATAAAATATCAATGTAGCAATTATTGAATCAATAAAATAAAATTTTGAACAGTAATTACTGTAATAATTATTGAGTATTGCCTTTTTACGTAAGAATCAATAATTGGTGCAATACCGTGTGCTACTGTGCAACACCGCGTATTACTGTGTTTTAACCACCGGGTATTCCAACAGTATTAATGGTAACAACTACGCCGTTATTTATAAAAAAAACTCATACTTGTCGTTTTCTTCATCCAATCGCTTTCTGTTATGGAGCCCACACAAGGCTTCATCGTCGTACGTATATTGCCCGACAGTAAGAATATTCCACGACCAAACGAATATTCTCTGACAACAATGAATATTTTATAACCACTTTCTTATTTAAAATATTTCCGCATTTTACCCATAACTAACCACATTAATCGAATCATCCCTTTACTATTTCAAAATAATAAATTTAGGAAATTCCATTTTATAAAAAAATAAAAAAAAATTACGGTCTTACAATCGACAATTAGTCCCAGCTATATTCTCATTTCCTGAAGAGAACAATAAAAGAAAAGGGTGAGCTCAAGTAGCCCCCAATAAAAAATATTATGACTAAGATAATGAAGAATAAATTATCGTGAGACTTCAACAGTATAACAACAGATAAAATACAATAGACAACAAGTTTTAAATCAACAACTGCAGCGGAATAAGCAATCTAAGAGTTAAGTAGAGCATGATATCTACTATCTTCTATGATTTAAAAGTTTATCATCAATTTTATCGTTGAGACTCAGCCTAATAAATAATCCACATCACTGAATTATCCATGCACTACGGGCCAAGGATATTCATTAGTATCACCACCACGAATTATCCATGCACTACGGGCCAATGATATTTATGTTTTCACCAATGGTCATGATCATGCCAAACAACAATTCATCTTTGCACCCTTGGCCGAAGAAAACGCATGGTTATGATCATACCAACATCTGTCCATCAATGCACTATGGGCCAATGAGGACTTTTACCATATCATTTGTAAGATTACAGATCATGATTACACCAAATAATCTCTGGTCATAATCATACCAATCAACAGTCCATCTATGTACTACGGGCCAAAGATGGCTTTTATTACAATATAAGCATGAGAATGATGACAATGATATAATAATTCAATTAAATGAGAGCAAGAATAAATTTTAAAGATTTTATAATTTAATTTATCCAGAATTCAAGATTATCTAAATTGCCAACATGATACTACTTTGTAGAGTAAAATTCAAGAATAATATTGTATCAAAAATGATTTGGACCGAAAAGAAATTAATTTTTCATGAATAGTACTATGGGTGAATAGTACCCCATGAATAGTACTTTGTGAATAGTACCCCATGAATAGTACTTTGAGAATAGTATTTCATGAATAGTACTTTGTGAATAGTACTTTATAAATAGTAATTTATGAATAGTACTGCGTGAATAGTACTATATTTATGAATAGTGCCCATGAATAGTACCGTACGTATGAATTATGCCGTATAAATGAATAGTATTCATGAATAGTACTCTGGTATGAAAAGCTTAAAATTTAACAAGAATGTTAAGAAAAATATCATTGTGAAACGATACTAGATGAAACACAAATTTCAAGGATATTCTACTAATTTCACGGAGTATAGAAGTAATACTTTAACCAAATGAGTGTAGAATTAGGAATACAAAACGAAATAATATTACTTACATACTACAGAGTATGGAAGAAAATATTATTTCATACGAATATTGAACAAAAATAATATCATTTACGAATATTGAACAAAATAAAATTTCTTACGAATATGAAAAATAATATTGTAAGTGAATATGAAATGAATAATACCCCTTACCTTAGTAAGAAGACTGGATACTACAATAGTGAAGTAGCAGAATACTCTTCTTCTTCCTCTCTATAGTTTCTCTCTCTATAGTTGCTCTTGTGAGTCTTAGTGAATTGGTGAGAATGAAAGAAGAAATGAGATTCTATTTATAGGAAAACATAGTTTCGATAATTGCACGTTTAGTAACTTAAATTATTATAGTATAGTACCTTCATCTTTACCTCTATTTTTAATTTAGTCATTAAAGTATTATCAATCTTGCACAACCTCCCCTAATAGTACATGCATGTGAACCAATAATTCCATGCATGTGAACCAATAATAATTTGCATGTGAACCAATAATAATTTGTATGTGAACCAATAGCAATTAATTTCTCATTTATCCGATTAATTGCCCGTTTGGTCAATAATAATAAAACCAACAAATCACAGAATTATCTCCTTTGAGGGTAATTGGGTCACGGAAGAATTAAAGAAAAATAAATGAACAAACATCTTTAATCAACACAAACTTATTCATCATTAATATTATAACTCACAATATTTAACAAACAGATCATTCCTAGGAAAGAGGGGGCTTTCCGATAAGGATTTCTCCCTATTGGCGCGCAATTAGGTGACCAAACCCCTTTTCTCGACAAAACTTTCTAGACAAAACTTTCTAGACATCGTCAATAATACAAATAATAATATGAATAACTTTGTTGTCTCAATTATTGATTTAATAATATAAAATATTGTGCAGATGATACTATGACAAAAATTGAATCAATAATATGAGAGATATTATGCAACAATTACTGTGGCAATAATTGAATAAAACTGAGTGACTTCTCACGTAAGCATCAATAATCAAAGATACTGTACAATACCGTGTGCTACTATGTAACCACGTGTATTACTGTACTTTTACCACTAGTTATTTCAACAGTCTAACGGTAAAACTTTCGTCGTTATTTTTATAAAAAGATATTTCTGTCATTTTCTAACTCTGACAATACTCCCATTGTGGGGTCCACCAATGATAGTGTTTTCGTACAAATATTCCCTATTAAAATGAATATTCTCTGACTAATCGAATATTTTATAATAACTTACTTACTTTTCAAAATATATAAATATTATCCACAACTATAACATTATATCAAATCTACACCATAATATTCAAAAATATATTTTGAGAAAAATTAATCTTTGTTCATAAAAGTTAGGGTCTTACAGAACGATACTTAACTTATAACTTTATTACTTGTTGACCACGTATACTTGTGTATTGTGCATAACTAGATTTTACCCAACAAGTTTTTGGCGTCGTTGTCGGGGACTAATAACTGTGTTTATCACTTTTAATATCAGTTTAATTAAATTAGTTTTAGTTAAACAAATTTCTTTTTAATTTTATTTTCCTCCTTGTTTCAGGTTCTCTTGAGTAGTGCATGCAAACCCGATCAAAGAAACCAGAATTAACACCTTACAACGACAACATCGAAAGAAGATTTCAGTGGTTAATAAGTGGATTAAGGAAACTCGAGAGAAGCTAGAACAACAAGATACAATGGTTGTAGAAGATCATAAAGCACTGCGGGATTATGCTACACCGTGGATTAATGAACTTCAATCAAGTATCACATGACCAGCCATTGTAGCAAATTCCTTCAAAATTAAGCATGGTACAATTCAGATGATTCAGAACTCGGTACAGTTTAGGGGGATTGGCTAACGATGATCTGAATGAACATCTGGTGAGCATTTTAGAGATATGTGATACCTTCAAGTATAACGGGGTAACGGATGATGCAGTAAGGCTTCGGTTATTTCCATTCACATTAAGAGTTAAGGCTAAGAGTTGGCTTCATTCATTACCATCGGGCTCTATTACTACTTGGGATAACTTGGCCTGGAAGTTTTTAGCAAAGTTCTTCCCTCCAACTAAAACTGAAAAAATGAGGAAATAGATTACTACTTTTGAACAACAACATGGGGAATCACTATATGAAGCTTAGGAGATGTAAATAGAATTACTGAGGAGATGTCCACATCAGGGACTACCCAAGTGGCTGCAGATGAACACATTTTATAATGGGTTAGGTAGTAATACTCGGACGAGCATAGACGCAGCTTCAAGAGGAGCATTTATGGCTAAGAAGTTTAAGGAGGCATACGACTCGTTAGAGACCATAGTAGCTAATAACTACTAGTGTCCAACTACAAGGATGACTTAACCTAAGGTAGCTAGGGTGTTAGAAGTGGATGAAGTTACAGCTTCAGCAGCTCAGATGTCTGCATTGTCAAAGAAAATGGATGCAATTGCAAGTGCAAATGTTCAGCAGATGGCTTTTTTATGTGAATTGTGTGAGGGAGCACATCCGACGGAGTAGTGTGCAATCAATCCAGAGGCAGTACAGTATGTGGGTGGTTACACTTGGCCACCAAATTCGTATCAGAACGTTTACAATCCGGAGGCAAGGAACAATCCTAACTTTTCATGGAGAAATAATCAGAATCATCAGTAGGCTCCACGACCATCATATCCTCTTAGATTTCAAAATCAGCAACCTCAGACAATTCAACATCTAGAAAAGAAGTCAGAATTAGAAAAGCTATTAATGAAATATATAGCAAATAATGAGGTGGCAATGAAGAGTCAGGCGGCTACAATCCGAAATCTAGAAAATCAAATGGGCCAAATAACGAATATTTTGACTAATAGACCACAGGGAACTCTACTGAGAAACACGAAAGTCAATCCAAAGAATGATGGGAAAGAGCAATGTCAAGCAGTGGCACTTCGTAGTGGGAAACAGTTGAATGAGAAAAGTGCAGAAAATCTGATGAAAGAAATAGAAAGTGAGAACAAAGTAGAGGAAGATCTAGTGGTTAAAGAAAAGGTAGAAAACCAACCGTGCTTCCACCAGTGCCATTTTCGCAGTGATTCAAGATATATAATTTAGATAAATAAATTTTTAGATTCCTCGAGGTGTTCAAGAAGTTACAAATTAATTTTCCATTTGCAAAAGCTATAGAGCAGATGTCTAGCTATGCCAAGTTCACGAAAGATATTTTATCCAAGAAAAAGAAGCTAGGGGATTTTGAGACAGTGGCCCTAACCAAAGAGTGCATCATGATTTTGCAAAAGAAACTTCCTCCAAAATTGAAAGATCCAGGAAGCTTTACCATTCCATGCACTACATCTAGCTTATCGTTCAACAAGTATTTGTGTGATTAGGGGCAAGTATTAATCTTATATCATTGTCTATCTATACTCAATTAGGTTTACCGGCACCGAGATTGACAAATATCTCTTTACAGCTTGTGAATAGATCATTGACATACCCACGGGGAATTGTTAAGGACATTTTAGTAAAAGTTGATAAATTTATATTTCCATTTGACTTCATCATTTTGGATTATGAAGAAGATAAGGACATTCCAATTATCTTGGGAAGACCATTTTTGTCAACGGGTAGAACACTAATCAATGTACAAAAAGGAGAATTAACGATGAAGGTTCAAGATCAAGAAGTGACATTCAATGTGTTCAAGGCCATGAAATTTCCTAAAGAGGATGAAGAATGTTACCGTTTGGATGTGATCGAGAAAGCGGTGGATGATGAGTTTGTGAGGATGTTGAATACTGATCCATTGGAAACTACTTTGCTGGAGGAAACTGACAGGGATGATCCAGAACTAATAGAGTATCTGTAGATATTGGACGCATTAACAAGGATTAGTAAGTTTAGAATTTTTTTGAGCCGTTAGAGTATGCAAAAAAATCTTCAGTACGTATGAAATCATCTTTAGGAGAGCCTCCTACACTTAAGCTCAAACCATTACCTAACCATCTCAAGTATGTGTATTTGGGTAATTCATCTACTTTGACTATTATTATTGCATCTGCACTTAATGATTTTCAAGAAAGTAAGTTGCTCCAACTTCTTCGCGAGCATAAAACTGCCATTAGATGGATGATAGGTATAATTTTATTTTAGATTATGATGATAACAATTATATTTTAAATAAATATGTAATTATTTGTTTATTTTATTATTTTTTGTTTTTACTTGAATTAATTTTTATTGACCTTGATTAATTATATGTCAACTGTTAAATAAATTAATTCATATAATATTCAAGGCAAGGAAACCCAATTTCTTTTTCAAAACTAAAGTTGGGCAAAATGTTTTTATAAAATACTTATATTACTATCTTTAAAACTATCAATACAATATATATATATATATATATATATATATATATATATATATATATATATATATATAAACCATATACTATAGTTTGTTTATGTATATAATATATATGAGTGTGTGTTAAAGTGCATGTGCTAGAAACCGTGTATTGGACAAAAATGACACTTATTTTGGGACTTAATTCAAATCATTTGTTGGCTGGCATGATTTAGCATGTTGGTCAAAATAAGCAATAAATGATCAGAAGAAGGAGATTGGACTAGGCGGTTTTTACTCTTCTACCGCGTAAAAGCATACTTTAATCTGGACCGTTCAATTCAAAAATGTTTGATCAAAACCGTCCATTCAAAAATTATTTTTCTAAATTATAATTTTTCCCTAAAACTTCAAAATTTCTATAAATAGGGAGTATTTCATTCATTTGGTTTTTACCAATTTTAGTGAAAAGAAAATCATACTATCCTTACCTACATTCTCTCTAAGCTTTATATCTCTTCTGACAAAAGTTCTGATTATTTTTTGAAGAGAAAATTTGGTCCAAGTATTGAGATAAGTTTAATTTCCGTTGAATTATTTCTTACTTGCATTATATCTATAGATATACAAATACACATTGTTCTACATAATTATATATATATATATATATATATATATATATATATATATATATATATATTTCAACTATTTGTCAAATAAAAGGATACTTGGGTGCCGCTGGGCTACGGAGATACACCTCTACATAGAGGAATTCGAACCGTGCAATTTCTTATAGTTTTCAGTAACCTTTTATCGAAATTATTTATATAAATATCGTAAAATAGATATGACACTTGATAGCTCAAAACGACACAGAGATACTGCTCCAAAAAGAGTAGTCATCCGAACTGAAATTGAGAATCGTAGTGATCTATTGAAAATATTTATATAAATATCTATTGTGAAAATTATAAATTCTGTCATACTTAGACGCCGGAAGGCTACAGAGATACATCTCTATCAAGAGGAATTCGAACCTTACGATTCCTTATAGTACTAAGTGACATTATCTATAAAAGTTCACATAATAGATAAAATATTCTTATATATTATTTGAGTTAAACAAGTAATATTTAATATATCAGTTTGTGCTTAACTGAGATTATATTTGATAAATATTATTTGATTTATTCTTTTATACAAGTATTAATTCATAAAAATAATTCATTTAATACTTGGTAAAGTCTATCTAAGAAACAATTCTATATTATTCATAAAAAACACTCTTTATTTTATAGAATTGTTAATTCTTTATAAAGTGCTTTAATATCATATATTTGCTTAATCAGAAGCATCAGTGGATCCAAACAAAAGTTCTATCTGCTTTAAAGAAGTTTATTATTGAATATAAAAGTCCTTGAACTTTTATACTGATATCTTTGTTCTTAATTTTCTATCTGCTTATTTGAGAAACATTAATCAGTACTTAACTCTTATCAACTTATTGAAGAAGCACTTTATTGTAAACTTATTTGTAAACAGAGAAAGAATTAGAGTTAGTTTATTTGATGTATCTGTGAGAAAAATAAGTAATTCTTTGACCAAGACCAGAGTCTTAGAGAGGTCAACAGAAAGTTGGGTCTCTAGTGTACTTGTGAGGTGAAGAAGAGGCTGTTGTTTCAAGACCAAATCATAAAATAGAACTAAAATAAAAAGGTGATACAACTAAACTTGAGGAAGGAGCAGGGAGCTTACTGTCCAAGATAGAATAATTGAATAGTTGGAAGTTTGTCTATAAAACTTTATAAAGGTTTCTCCACCTGTTGAAGGAGTTTTTATTACTGATAGTAATAGGATCTCAAGTTCCAAGTAGGGACTTGAGACTGGACGTAGCAACATACCAAGGGGTGTATGTTGTGAACTAGATAAATCTTTGTGCATTGTGATTGAATTTTTATTATCTTGCAATCTTGCATACTAATTGCTAAAACTGCTAACTAACAACTAAAAATTCAAAAAGGCCTAAATAAAAGTTTCAACTTGTAATAATCTATTCAACCCCCCTTCTAGATTATTATTGAACCTTCAATAGATAATGGCGTACATAAAAGGGAAAAATCCATCATTCTATATTCATAAGATCCTCTTGGAAGATGATTTGAAACCAACAGTTGAACAACAGAAGAGACTGAATCCATTCATCAAGGAGGTGGTGAAAAAGGAAATTCTAAAATGGCTTGATGCAGGAATTATTTATCTAATATCCGACAGCAAATGGGTGAGTCCAATGTAATGTGTTCCGAAAAAGGGTGGTATGACAGTCGTGGCTAGCTAATAAGAACAATGAACTAATACCACCAAGGACAGCGACCGGATAAAGGGTGTGTATGGATTACTGTAAACTCAACAAAGCAACCTGGAAGGATCACTTTCTTATACCATTCGTTGATCAAATGTTGGACAGGTTAGTGGGACACGAGTACTACTATTTGTTGGATGGGTATTCGAGATATAACCAGATTGTTATTGCTCTGGAGGACAAAGAAAAGACGAAATTCACCTGCCCATATGGCACTTTTTCTTTTCGGAGAATGTCGTTCGACTTGTGTAATGCACCAAAAACTTTTCAAAGATGTATGATGGCAATCTTCTTCGATATGGTAGAGTGGAATGTTGAAGTTTTTGTGGATGACTTTTCAGTATTGGGGAATTCTTTTGACAGTTGCTTAGATAATCTGATCATGGTGCTGAAAAGATATGTGGAAACAAATTTAGTGCTCAACTAGGAAAAGCGGCATTTCATGGTACAGGAAGGGGTCATCCTCGAATACGAAGTATCTAGAAAGGGTTTGGAAATAGACAAGGCGAAGCTTGAAACAATAAAAAATTTGCCACTGCCAAATTCAGTGAAAGGCATTCGCAGTCTTCTTGGACATTCTGGATTCTACCGCTGATTTATTAAGGACTTTTGCAAGATCACAAAGCCTTTATGAAGTTTGTTGGAAAAGGAAGTGACTTTTAAATTCGACGGGGAGTATCTGTCATCTTTTGAACTACTAAAGAAGAAATTGATAACAACACCGTGATCGTGGCACCAGATTGGTCTATGTTGTTTGAGTTAATGTGAGATGCTAGTGACTATAAGGTAGGGGTTATTTAGGGCCAGCGCAAAGAAAAGATTTTTCATGCTATCTATTACGCTAGCAAAACATTGACGAATGCGCAGCTCAATTACTCAACTACCGAGAAGGAGCTACTTGCAATGGTTTATGCGGTTGACAAATTTTGTTCATACTTGATTCGAACGAAAGTAGTAGTATTCACGGAGCTTTCTGCTATTCGCTATTTAATTTCCAAGAAAGATGCTAAACCCAGATTGATAAGATGGATTCTACTTCTCCAGGAATTTGACATGGAAATCTGGGATAGGAAAGGTACGAAAAATAAAGTGGTTGACCATCAGTTGAGGTTAGAAAACTTGGGTCAAGACAAGGAAGATAAATTATTAATTAACAAGTCTTTCCCAAATGAATATTTATTTACAGTTAGCTCAGAGATTTCATGGTTTGTTGATTTTGCCAACTACTTAGTGAGCAATGTGTTCCCTCTAGACTTGACATGACAATAGAGGAAGAAATTCTTACGTGATGTGAAAAGGTACATGTGGGATGAGCCTTTCTTATTCAGGCAGTCTACAGATCATATAATTCATCTTTACATTCTACAGAACGAAGTTAAGAGTATCTTACATGAATATTACACATCACTGTATGAGGGACATTATGGGAGCGGTAGGACAGAAACCAAAGTGTTATGAGCCGGATTCTATTAACCCACTTTATTCAAAGACGCTCACCGGTTCATGCAAAATTGTGATAGGTGCCAAAGGGTGGGTAATATCTCCAAGCATAATGAAATGCCATTAAACATGAACTTCGAATTTGAAGTCTTTGATGTATGGGGAATTGACTTCATGGGACCATTTTCGTCATCGTTCAGCAATTTATATATTCTTTTGGTGGTGAACTACGTCTCCAAGTGGGTGGAAGTCATTGCTTTACTGATAAATGACGCCAAGGTAGTCTTGAAGTTTCTACAAAAAAATATATGTAGGAGATTTGGTACACTAAGAGATATTATCAGTGATGTGGGGATCCATTTTTGTAATAAATATTTTTCAGCTCTCCTTGAAAAGTATGGGGTGACGCAAAGAATTGCTACAACATATCACTCTCAAACCAGTGGCCAAACAGAGGTATCTAATATGGAAGTAAAGAGAATTCTAGAGAAAATAGTGAATCCAACGTGGAAAGACTAGTCTATAAAGTTGGATGACGCTCTCTGGGCGTATCGCACAGCATACAAGACATCGATTGGCGCGTGTCCATATCAGAGAGTCTACAACAAGGTATGTCATCTCCCAGTGGAACTTGAGCATAAAGCCTATTAAGCTATCTAAAAGCTGAATTTTGATCCCAT
This sequence comes from Panax japonicus, assembly GCA_020205505.1. Taxonomy (NCBI): domain Eukaryota; kingdom Viridiplantae; phylum Streptophyta; class Magnoliopsida; order Apiales; family Araliaceae; genus Panax; species Panax japonicus. The sequence goes on along the minus strand of CM035112.1, from coordinate 31,826,529 downwards.
GGCTACAGGGGAGAAGCAACTTCTCCAGCTGAATGAGCTAGATAAGTTTTGCCTGCAAGCATATGAAAATTCTAAGTTATACAAAGACAAAGTTAAGAAATGGCATGATTAGAAAATAATTAAAAGAAAGTTTGAGCCGGGTCAAGCAGTTCTCCTCTTTAACTTAAGATTAAATCTTTTCCCTAGAAAGCTAAAATCTCGGTGGTAGAGTCCATTTATCATCAAAACAGTATTTTCGTATGGCGTCGTTAAACTAGTTTGGCAGAATCAAGATGAAACATTTAAAGTCAACGGACAGCGTTTAAAGCATTATTGGGGAGGTGACATCGATCGCCAGAAATCCTTAATCACTCTCGTCAATTCGCCATGAAATAAGGAGTAGTCAGGTTAAAAGACTCTAAATCAAGCGCTTTATGGGAGGCAACCCAATTATTGCTTTTCTTTTTATTAGTTAGATTCAAATGTTTCAATAAGGCATATAGTAGATAGTTTATGCATAGTTATTTAGTCGGCTGTTATTGAGAAATGTTAGCTCATTCTTTCTCCATAATGTTTGTTCTGATATTTGATTAATGTTATCATTATAGGTGTTGAAGAGGTGAATTACAAAGGGGAATCAGGCTAAAGTTCTGTGATCTAAGATAAAACACGTTGAAGGGAGCTAATTGAGTAGTAAACTTGTTGAACAAAGTAAAGAATAGAGGAAAAACTTGTTGTATAGGAAATTCAATGCCCGCCCCAGCGGGATTTGTTTAGCTTGGAAATGTCACCTCGACGACAAACCCTCTATTGTATGCTCGCCCCAGCGAGCCTGGAACGGGCCCCGATGCCAAGCCCTCTATTGGATGCTGCCCCGGCCGACTTCCTAAGCCAAAAACATGTCTCCCCGGTGGGCATCACGATTTGCAGATTTATAAATACCCAATCTCAGTCGAACAAAAACACTCCCTCATCTTCCTAACTTCGAACCACAGAGACCAAACCCTTTCCACATCCAATCTAAACACTATTCGCATCAAATTCGACCATAATCATCCCTCCCATGCATAACACAATCCAAATTTTAGAGATTCAAAACCTCAATTTAAGCATCAACATAAATTAGGGGTCTTCAATTCCCTTCTTACGGGTACCATCCAAGGCAGACAAAATTGACTGAAGTTCTGTAATTCTTTGAGTTCAATTCCAATTTACATTATCATCAATCGGGTAAGCATTCATTCATTGCAATCATAGTCAATTGTTCATCTGATTTGGATCAAAGTTTTGGGGTGAGACATTAGCAGTGCTACATTGAACAGTTTGGCAATAAGGTATCTTTGATGGTGATTTTGAAGTATAATTTTTGCTTAGTTTTATTTTTCTATATTTTTATATTATATGGACTAATTGGATAGGACACTAACTTTGGAAGAAACCATTGGCAAACAACATCACTTCTTTACACCAAGTGTTTGAAAAAGGGTCTCAACAAGAGTTGCCACAAGAGGGTTATGCATTATCCATCAATTACACTATATTTTTCAGAATTAACTGAGTTATACAACCATGCTACCCAGAACACATAAAAGACAGTGAAGTGAGGTTCCGTCCACCCCAACTAGACAGTTTGACAGAAGAAAGTTCATAAGTGCCACAACAGCGAACAAATTTGATTATCTAGCAAATAAAGCACTTACCCCTGAGCGAGGACTTAGATTAGATGAATTTGATGGGGAGATGGGGCATAAAATCAATGAATGGGAATGGAATACTTTCAATGATCAACCCCAAGCGGTGGTGGTGGTTGTGGTTAAGGAATTCTACGCGAATGCAGAAGACAAGGCTCAATTATCTGCTTTCGTTAGGGGGGAAGATGGTGCCTTTCAGTACTAAAGCTATAAATGAGTATTATGACCTAAGAGCTTATTAATTTTTCCAGTACACGACTTATAGAGACAGTGTGCCAGATTATGATAACATTTTTGCATAAATTTACAGGCCATACACTGTGTGGTTAAAGGGCAAGAAAGGAGGGTAACTTGTTTCTAAGAAAGGATTTAAGTTGTTATGGTAAAATTTGGTATGCCTTCTTATGTGCCAAACTTGTCCCTTCCTAGCATGTGAGCGAAGTGACAAAAGAAAAAGTCCTTTTGTTGTATTCAATTCTCAAGGACTTCGCTATTGATGTAGGGGAAATTATAAATTTTTCTATACGGTACTGTTTGAGAGGTTCTATACCGAGAGGATTGCCACATCTGTCCTTTATTTGTGGGTTGTGCCACCGCGCTGGTGTTAGGTGGGCAGTCGATGAGCCGGTGCAGCAGCTACTTCAACTGTTGGATAACAAGTTAATTGTGAGGTATATATACATTTTGGAAAGGGGGAGAGTCTTACCCAAGGGTACTTGGATTTAGATTTCCCTCAGCTTATGAGGATGATGAGGCTGAAGCTGAGGATGAGGATGATGATGTTCCAGAATTTGACCCTACTACTTCATCCACTACATCGCACACAAAGTCCATGTTTAACACCCAATTTCAAAGTCTTCAACAGCACTTATATGCACACAAAAATTAGAGGATAAGAGATTGATGAGGCTAGCTGAAAGATAGGATCATATGTTTGCCACACAGAATAGCTTCAACGCATCATTGGCCGACTTGTTTGCGCCCTTGAATCCAAATGATGAGCCTTTCCAATTTCCTGCTCCCTGACCACTACCAGCTTACCCTCCCTCTATTTTGGATGTTGAGGTGGTTGAGCCTGACGTTTAGCCATTCAGGGAAGTCCTCTGTACTTGAATTCTTCTATTTCTTTCACAATGAGGACATAAGTTTAGGGGTGTTGCATTGCATCTTTAGTTTATGCATAGTATTTTTCCATTGCATTTTGTTTGCATTTTGTTGGCATATTCATTGCATGGTAGTTTTTGTCAATTAGTTTGTATAAAAAAAATTGAAAATCACAAAAATATTTGTTTTTATAGTTTAGTTGTTTATCATATCTGTTGCACATAGTTTATTCATGTTGCATGATTCTAGCTTGTCGGTTAGTATGAATTTAACTTGACCTATGATGAGATTGGAATTACATAGATATTGGTCAGTTTTGATAACTAAGGCATGGACGTAATTTCATAGCATGATATAAATCCTTTTCTGTTTAAAACTGATATAACCAGATAAAACAATATGATTACCATTTCTACCAACTTAGTTGAAATAATCACATAATTGTCTTCTCAAGAGAAAATTGGGTTTTAATAAAGAGAATTCAATGAACTGGTAGTAAAGGCTAAGATTATGCAAGGACCTATGTTTGGGGGAAGATACGAGATTTAGTTAAAAAAAGAAAGAATAGTGCCAGAAAAAGAAAAGAAAAATATGAATAAACACCATGACTACTTTAGTTATGTGGACTTTGTTACTTGAGTAAGTACACCTTAGGGGATGTCTTTACACCCAGTGCCTGAAACTCATCTGGTTTGGGAGTCGTTGGTCGAAAGCTCGCTAAATGGGTAGCACTGAAAAGCGTAAGAGGACTAAACATTGCACAGCCATGTGTAAAGTAGAAATACAAAAAAGAGAGTAAAAATGCCCCTTAATTGAATAAAGGTAGCAAACAAATCCCGTATTAACTTCTAACTTAGTAATTGCATAGTTTTAGCCGAAGCTTGGCTTATTTACGGAATTTCTTAAGTTAAGACTATGAAATTTCCTTTAAGAAGCGTACTTTGTGAAATATTTGAACTATAGTTGGTTTTCATGGTTGTTGAGCACATACACACTGCATTATTGATAACAGGTGTTGATTGGTATAGAATTATTGATGTGTTGTGGTTGGATTTACTGGTCATAGCTATTGTGATTTCTCTGAGGCAAGATTATTGTATTTCATACTGTCTGACAACTGGATTCGTAGGCATGTAGTTAGTTTGCATTTACATAGTGTTTTGCTTGAGGACAAGAAAAGTCTTAAGTTTGGGGGTATTTGATGAGTCGATTTTATACCTACGAATCGATTACCTTTCGGGCTTGATTCTTTTCTACTTTGAGTGTTTTTAGTATCTTTTTACTTATTTTCTTTGTTTGTATTGCGGGAATTGGACTGGAGGGTGAAAACAGTAAAATTAGGATTTAAAGGAAATAATTTGCTGTTGTCAGCCTGCGCACCCATCGCAGCGGGCTTCTATAAGCCAAAACACCCGTCGGGGTGGGGGTGCGCGATAGTTAGCTGAAGATCTTGTGTTGATTGATTTGGGATGCGATTTAGAGAGTATATAAGGTCAATTTGAAGGGTAGAAACAGTATTATCATCATCATTAAGTAAACTCTTAGTTTTACATCATATCTTGGAGAATTGAAGTGAGAAGGATAGCACGAGGGATTTAAGGCGAGAGTGAGGAAGAGAAGCAAATTACTTTACAATTTTTAATTTATTATCTATCTTCATCTTTATTCTTGTATTCAGAATGCTATTCTATTTGTGGATTTTGGTTTCTTATTCAATGATGTTGAACTATAATTTACTATTTAAGTCTATAATGGATCTTTTTGTGTAACGAAGATTTGACATACTTCCGTATTTATTCATTGAGATTATTCTTAGGATTGTCTATTATGATTTGTGCTTAATTATTTAAATTGCATGATCAACAATTACTTGATAATTTGTATGAAATTGAGAGATGGAATATAGGTTAAGATCTAGTCATAATAGCGTGTGATTATGATTTCTGCATGTCGTTGGGATTCATAATTTATGCTTATGATAGAGATATACCTATGCATCACATGTAATCTAATGAAGAATTTTGTGATTAAACCTACTTTAATTGTAATTCACATAGAGATATAGTGCATTCATTAATTGAGGGGTTCATCTTAACTCTATCGTATGTGGATTTAAGTTGATATGGGTATATAACGTTGAGAGAGGGTTATATATACTTTGGTGTTCTTGATTAACAATCTGAAATAGTTAATTTGATGTAACAGGAAGTGTGTCGATCTTAGTAAAACATAAAGTGAAGTTGTAGGCTTAAATCTGCAAAGTCTGATTAAATCTTGTGGCCGTTAGTTAATATTTGATTAATTAGTAATTTTCACAAACTTGTTTATATGTTTAATAAAATTGAGATAATATAAAATTGGTAGTTTTTGGAATAAATTTCAGTTATTTCTCGATGGGAACGATACTTAACTTATCACTTAATTACTTGTTGACCACGTAAACTTGCGTGTTATGCGTAACTAGATTTTACCCAACAAGGCGCATTCGTTCGGGCACAAAACAACGCAGTTTTGGGCATGACAGAATGTGTGTGTCCGTTCGGGCACAAAACGACGCAGTTTTGGTAATAAATAACGCTTTTCAAAATGAAACAATTTTGATAATAGAACTAAAATAAAATAAATTTTGTCCAAATTTTATATAAAATTACCCACTTGCCACTAGAATCGAGCCTCGAGGTCAAGCTCGGCCTGGTCTATCAGCGACGGCTCGCATGTGTGGGTTCAAACCAAGGCTTGGCTAGGTCCTCTCCCTTCTACAAAAGTGGGGTACCCATTGAGGCCCAATCCAAGAAAAAATTAATTGTATATAAACTCATTCAAACTTTAATTCTTAATCGATGCGGGACTTAGCTTCCCACAAATATTTATTATCATTTTCAAGGGTAATTTTCGGGAGTTAATTTCTCATTTATTATCCTATGGATTTGAGCTTCCAAATACTTCGTTTTAATCTACGCATGGAGTAGAACACATTGATATGTGAATTCATTTCAAATGAATAATGAAACTCACTTCAAATTTGGCTCACATTCTAACATAAATTTCATTAGAGCAAAAGAAAGAACAAAAAAGCTTAAGTTATATTTGCTTAAAAGTTTCAAAATCTGACCTAAAATTGTAAAATACATAACTCCTAGTATAATTCAATTTTTTGATGATTCTTATATTTGATGATAAATATGGAAGTAAGCTACAATTCGAAGGTGGTTTGAGCCCTAAAACAGGACAAACTGTCGAACATTCTAATTTTATTTTTGTCCAGACTGTTTTGGACACTTGACTTGCTTGACAAATTTCAGCCCTTTGGCATATAAAACCTAGAGGTATAAGGAAGGTTCTGTTCAAAAATGAACAAAACTTGACTTAAACGAAGGAGTTATGACAAAAAAAAAAGTTTAAAATTAAAATTGTCGTAACTTGAGTTCTACGACTCAGATTGGGTTGAAATTTTGGGTGGAAGTTATTGTAGATGTAGAGTAGATTTTTTATATATTTCATAATTTTTGGACATAATCTCAAATAAAAAGAAATGTTAAGTTTTAGATAGAAATTAGCCTAAAATAAATATTAGATATATTTTCAAAAATCTAGTAAAATCAAAAAATGGTCTGAAATGAAGTTACCTAAGTGGGGATAAAAGGATAAAAAAAATAATAAAAAGGTTAAAATATGTTTAATTATGAAGATAGGATTGAAGAAATTACGAAAAAATAATTTTAGGGTTACTGGGTTACAAGTACAACATGATAAAATAAGACTATGTAAGATGAGGTAAGGGTAAAATGATCATTTTGACCATAAAATTATAAAAATAAAATTTAAGTTGATACTCAATAACGGAGTATGATAAAAGGAGTTACTAAAACGAGGTTGCGAATAGTTATCGACGTTAATTTTTTTCTAATAATTGATAAAGTTAATTAAATAAATTCTTATGAATGATGTAGCTTATCTTTTAGAAGAAGTAATTACCTTAAGTAAGGAAAATGCAGGCAAGACAGACAAGTTCCCTGGCTTATTTCAAGTTCCTTAACTTGTGCAAATTGATTATTGTGTGTAAAATTTTCAATTTATTGCAAGTTTCCTTGAATTATTGCAAGCTATTGGTAGGGACAAATCAATTCATTTTAAGAAAATTTTGATAATTAATATTTTCACAAATAAATTTGATTGTTCCACAGTATCATTTTTTACATGAATTGGATCCCACTTACTATTTATGTGAGGAAAAACTTGTAAAACTATTAAATTTGTGAAAATTGATATTTTTAGATGATTTTTTGATATTTCTATATGAAAGTCGTTTCTATACATCTATACAATACCTTTCATATACAAATATGAAAAAGTCAAATAAAAATATTAGATTTCCAAATTTAATTGCGGAAATTTCAATTCTAAAAATTAAAACATAAGTATCCTATCACATCTGCCGCCGGTCCTGTATGTGAAAATAAATGTTCCTGGTCCCCCACGCATGACCATGATACTGATGAAGTGATGATGGTGAAAACTTGCGGACTTAAAAAGAGGCAAGAAGATCATTTAGCAAAGAAATTGAAAAAAATTAGTATTGTGGAATAAATTCTGCTAGGTCCCCATGAAACGAATTTTCCACAAGAAATTGGTTTAAGTACTTTTTTTGGTTCAAATTATGAGATCATTAATAATTTTTAAAAATTAATTTAAAATATTTTAAAACTCAAAATTGTAATAAAAAAAATTAATATTTTCACGTGAAAAGTGTCGCTATAGACGTATAGCAACGGTAAAATATAATATTTTTTTGTGGATATATCAGTTTTCTTGAAATTATTCGAAACAATAAATTTTACAATGGGTAGTAATTTTTATATAATCTATAATATTTATTATTTTATTAACTTAATTAAAAGGAATCTTTATCAATTAAAATTTAAAAATATTTTAAGATGATTTCAAAAAATCAATACTAATATATTGAAACAGACGGATTATTAAGTTCTTTGCTAATCCATTATTTGCTGCTCCTTGTACTCTCAAAGGAAATAATAGAAAAGGGAGTTGGCTACAATTGGGATAGTATTTAAAATAACTTCATACCCTTTTTTAGTTGATAACTAAAATTATTTTTGTGTAATGGAAATAATATTGAAATTATTTTCAACTGGTTTCATTTAGCATTACCAAAAATAAAACCATGTGGTTCAATGTTATTTTGTGGTAATTGAAAACTAAAATTCTATTGTGATTAATTAAGTTTAATTAGACACACACATATCATCTCTTCCATCTCCAGGTTTTCCGGACAATAAGGCTTATTGGATGGATGAAATTGAATTTAGGGTTCTTCATTTAGTTCATGGTCTTGAGTTTACTGATCAATTGAAGGAGTTCCAAGTTTCTACTTATTGGATGGATGAAATTCATTTTAATATTCTACCTTTAATTGTATTTAATGATATGGATTAATAAATTTCAGTTGCTTGATGAGAAAATGTCAACCAGTTTTATAAATTTTGAGGAAATTGAAGTGCAAAAAATAAAAAATATTAATTGACTGGGTTTTTCTGATTAAGATAGAATTGGGACGGATTCAAACGTCGAACTATTCACAAGTCTTCCTAATTCAGCTTGTGAGCCGTTCAGTCCCATTTAAACAACCACTTATAATTAATTAGTCAAAAAATGCCAACCTCCAACAAGATGTTTTAATAGTAGTGGATGGTTAAATTTGATGGCTTAAAAACGGTTGAAAATTTAATAAATGGGTTACTATCTGTTACTATTATTAGAAAAATTCATTATTAATAGTGGCCAATGATGGGACCCTTTATCTAATCTGATCCTTCTTGATTGCTATGTACAACTATAAATCTATTTATCAAAAATATAACATTAGTATAATTAATGATCGATGACCACCAAATTCTGTACGTTCACTACAAGATCTAACAGCAAAAATTAAAAATAAAAAGACAAGTCTTCTGCAACACTGTTATCCTCAAACTTAACTATGCAATACAATGTTTCGAAAGAAAAAACATTATAATACCAACTGTCAGATCTTTATAATAAATGGTGCAAAATCCGATAAATAGTAAAGTCCTATAAGGTTAACATATGTTTACGATATTTAAATCATAAGTATCCTATCACCTCTTCCCTTCTTTTACGTTTATGAACTAAATTTAAATTTGTGATCCATAAATAAAGGCATATAAATTCTACGTCCTCATGCATATCTATAGTTAGGACTAGACAAAAAATAAGTTTGGGTTGATTTTAGGTTACATAAAATAGGTTTGGATTGATTTTGGAACCAAAATCATATTATCTTATATTTAATACGGGTTATGTGGTTTGAATTTAAATGGTTATAGGTCGAATCTTGGTAGACCTATTTTTTAAATTATACTTTCACTAAAATCTTATTTTTTGTTATACTAAAAGAGTTATTTTAATTTTTTTAGACCCAAGTTTGAAACTAAAAATTTTAATTGATGTAAATAATTTGAGTATTAAAAACATTAATTTTGTGATTATAGGCACTTTCAAAAAAAAATTATATTAATAATTATTAAGTTAATTAAAATTAATGAAATTATTGAGAATTTTATTATAATAATATGTAAATATTATTTTTTTGGAGTGTATATATAATAAGTAAATATTATTTTTTTTAGGGTGGGGAGTGGGGGAGGGGTGGGTGGGGGCGGGGGGCCGGGGGCGGGGGGCGGGGGTGTATACATAATCAATAAATAATATTGTACAACACCCTATTCGTAAATCTAGAAGAGTACCGAATTCATTACTAGAAAAATAAGAATACGTGATGGAACTTTGTGACAGTTTTTAAAAACAATAACAAAATTTAGTAATTTGTGATGGACTTTTTAAGCAATCACAAAATAATAGTATATATGATGGCTCTTAGTAATGACTAATCTTGCCATCAATATTTTATAATTGTTATGGTCATGTCAATAAAACCAAATTTTTCACGCAAAATAAATTTTTTTTGTGACGCACTATATTATCACTTGTAGATATATCTTTTTTGTGATTTTGTGATTGCGTGTAAGCTATCACTAATATTTTAATGTAAGAAATAATCAAAATAATATTTTATGACAATCATTAAAAAAGATAGATTTTTGTGACGACTTTTATTTGCAATTACAAAAAGAAGATATTTTGTGATGAAATTCTTAAGCCATCACCAAAACAATAAAATATATGATGACTTTCAGTGATGACTAATTTTACCATCATTATAGAGTATTTGTGACTGTCATTACAATCACTAAATAAGTCAACTCACATATGTTTCCTTTTATATTTTGTTTTACTTAGTAAGTCAACTCACATATGTTTCCTCTTATTTTTTGTTTTAAAATTACAATCATGATCCGAGCTTTGGTGTGGTGGTAATACTCGTTATTTAGTTTGCAATTAGGGGAAGGGTTTGAATCCTACAAGTATCATTCGATACAATTAATACAGTTAAATAAATTATACGTAATAGAGATTCACATTCTTACCTTTGATCCCTAAAGTCATATTTTTTTGTGATGACTTTGACAATCACAATAGATTACGTGTTATTGTGATTGTATTAATCATCACAAAAGCACTAAGCATTTGCGTGAATGCCAAAACCATCACATAAAATATTTCATGATAGGCGTATACAAGATGGCCATTGTGATGCTTAAAGCCATCACGTAAACCTTTTGTGATGGTTTTTCTACTTTTTATGATGGATTTTGGCCATCACAAATGATCATTTTTTAGTAGAGATACCTGATAGGTATGGATTCATCATAGAGGATGATGATGAGGTATGCATCATGAATGATAATGATCCAATGAATTACGAACAGGCTATGAGTACTAAAGACTCAGAGAAATGACAACAAGTCATGAAATCCGAGACGAAATCCATGTATGAAAACCAAGTATGGACTTTGGTTTCAGCATCTGAGGGCATTAAGCCTATTGGGTGCAAATGGGTCTTTAAGAGAAATACTGGAGCGGATGGAAAGGTAGAGACCTATAAGGCTAAACTGGTTGCAAAAGGTTTTAAACAAAGGCAAGGAATTGACTATGATAAAACCTTCTCACCAGTAGTTATGCTTAAGTCCATTCGGATTTTACTTGTGATTGCAGCTTATAACGACTACGAGATCTGGCAAATGGAGGTGAAAACAACCTTCCTCAATAGGAAACTTGAGGAGGATATGTATATAACACAGCCAGAGAATTTTGTTTCAACGTTTGGAACAAATCAAGTCTGTAAGCTACAACGATCCATTTATGGATTGAAACAAGTTTCTCGAAGGTGGAACATCCGTTGTGATGAGACAATCAAAAATTTTGATTTTGTCAAAAATGAGGATGAATCATGTGTGTACAAGAAGGTTAGTGGGAGCGCTATATCATTCCTTTTACTATATGTTGATGATATATTACTGATAGAGAATGATATTCCGATGCTACAGTCAATTAAAATCTGTTTATCTAAACACTTCTCCATGAAGGACTTGGGAGAAGCATCTTATATTTTGAGGATAAATTAAGATCTATAGAGATAGATCTAAAAGGATTCTTGGCTTGTCACAAGGACCGTACATTGAAATGGTGATAAAGAGGTTTAGCATGGAAGATTCTAAGAGAGGTCTTATGCGATGAGCCATGGAATACATCTCTTCAAGAAACAGGCCCTAAAGACACCTGAGGAGAGAGACCGTATGAGTAAGATACCTTATGCTTCAACAATAGGATCCATCATGTACAGTATGATATGTACTAGACCGGATGTCGCTCATGCACTTAGTATAATGACCAGATATTAGTCGAATCCAGGAGAAAAGCACTGGAAGGCAGTGAAATATATCCTAAAGTACTTAAGAAGAACTAAGGATGTATTTCTTGTCTACGATGGCTCTGAATTAAAACTAGAGGGCTATACAGACTCAAGTTTTCAAACAGATCAAGATGACAGTAAATCTATTTTTGGGTATGTATTTACCTTAAATGGTGGCGTAGTGAGTTAGAAGAGTTCCAAGCAGTAAATAATTATTGATTCAGTGACAAAGGCAGAGTACATAGCTGCAAGTGAAGCTGCAAAGGAAGTTGTTTGGATGAAGAAGTTCAAAACTGAACTTGGTGTGGTTCCTAGCATAAGAGGAGTGATACCTTTGTTCTATGACAACACCGGAGCTGTTGCACAGGCCAAGGAACCCAGGTTTCATCAAAAATCCAAACACGTGTTACAGCGGTTTCATTTGATTAGAGAAGTCATTGAAAGAGAAGATGTCACCCTGGAGCTTGTGGACACTCAAAACAACATTGCAGATCCATTTACTAAAATTTTAATAAAACAACAGTTTGATCGTCACTTACAGAAGATGCGTATTAGATACCATGGCGATTGTCTTTAGTGCAAGTGGGAGATTGAAAGTATTATGCACACAAGCCAATCATGTATGATGATAAAACATATACTTTGTAACAATCTTATTTATTTATTAATGAAAGAATTTTTTATTTAAAGATGTTTATATTATCTACATAATACTGTTATATTTAAATGTGATAAACCAATAGTTTAAAGCAATACTTTTAGAATCATGATGATGATCATGCTAATGAGATCTAAACTCTTAGATAGCTTAAAACTAAAATAGTTCACAATCGATGAATAACTAAATTGAGGATTAGTAAATCCGGATAGATTGATACATACATTGCTTGCTCTTTGGAAGAGGATGATCGATCTTATAATCATTTGTATGGAGACAATAAAGCAAGTATGTAGGTGCTTATTTGAGAATAAGTACACTGAACGTGGCTCTCTAAGGAAAACCTAATGGAGTTTTACTCTCTTATCAATAGAAATTCGTTTAGTGATAGTACTAAAAGTAATCCTTAGACTTGAGATTATCATAATATCTTATGTATGATGAGTTATACTTTGACATGTCCCTTAAGATCCTAAGGGTATATCAAAAGGTATGCTTAGGTATAATTAATTATACATGAAGATAATGAATGATCAATAAAGGATCATCTATAAGTTCTAGTAACAGAAGTGAATGTCCTATGTGATTCGATAAATAACAACTCAGTAGTCCTTGACCAAGACAGAATGAAATTAGAAAGTTGTTTCTAATTTGCACTATCGGAGTTTGTGCATTTAGGATCGAAATAAATATAATTAAATAAAATAAGACTTGATAGTAAATCCATGTCTCATATTTAATTACGACATTGTATGGTAAAAGGAATGAATTGACAGTAACTATTTACTCAAAGGTTATTTTATGATTAATGTTGAAATCTATATTATCTGGAAAGTCTTTGACTGCTAAGGGGGCTTACCTTATTGTAGAATAAATATTATTTAATTAAATAAATTAATAGTTTAATTTATTTATTTAAATAAGATTAAAATTATTCTAATTGATTTATTCACAACCAGTTTAATATGGAGAACCTAAAGAGTCACACCATAAAAGGAAGAATAATTATTAAAGAAGCTAATGGCAAAATCATAATAATAAGTTGAGTATATTTAATTTAATCTATGGTGATGGAATAAATTAAATAGCTTAATATTTATTATTTAATATTTTGGAAATATTAAATATAAATTAATAAGAGGATTATTATTATTATTATTACTATTATTATTATTATTATTTAATTCCTAAAGGAGTTTGGAAATTAATTAATTATATACTATCTCTCATATATATTCTTAATAAGATCAAGGGGCTATTTAATTAAAAGAGTTTAATTATTTCCAATTGGATTGAGAAGTCTAATTAATTAAAAGGGTTTAATTAATTAATATGAAACCTTAATCCTACATAGTTATGAGGGTTGCCTACATCTATAAATAATTAAGTCTTATTATAGAACGTAGAGAGAGAACACGCTTAATTTTCAGCATTTGGGAGAGTACAACGATTCTATAGAGATAGAATTAGGTTTTAGCCAAATACCCATCTTCTTAGTTCTTCTTCTTCCTTGGTGGATCACCTCTAGAGGCCAAATGCTTGGGTGGCTTGCCTTGATCAAGGAAGGAATCAATCTCGTGGATTAAAGTTGGAGTAGAACTTGTAACTGTGGAAGCTCGATCTACAAGGGTATGAATCTCATCTTCTTCTCATTCTTTTATGTATTGATAACTAAGCATATAGGATGATCATAGTGATGGTTTGCATTAAAATTTTAAAATTCTCTCTTTCGCGCTTCCGCTTTATTTATGTGATTTGATTATATAATCGCGCTACGTGCAAACCTAACAATTATTACTCTCTGTCCATAACAAATTAAAGATATATATATATATATATATATATATAAGGCTATATGTATATACAGAGTTGTGCAGTACATAGTCGTGCTATAGCGACGGTTTTTTTGAGCTATGACGACGGTTCAACTGTCGCCATAGATATTCTGGTCTATGGCGACGGTTGAACCGTAGCCATAGCCCAAAAAAATCGTTGTCATAGGCGACTATGTACTACATAATTGTGTATATACATTTTTCCATATATATATATATATATATATATATATATATATATATATATATATGAAGTAATCCATAGCTTGCGTTAGCTATGGGCACTATTCCAGCTAACACATCTCTTGTCGTCCAATGGAAGATTTAAGGGCTTAGTTGGGGCCGACCGCTACTCTCTCTTACGACTAGTCAAATTCTTTTATGTTAGCCATTACTCTCTCTAGCGGCCAGGCAAAACGATCGAATTTTGACTGACCGCTAGAGAGAGTAGCGGCCAACATAAAAGAATTTGGTTGTTGTAGAAATTAATCATGGGACTTAAAGTAATTATAATTTAAATTTAAAAAATATAGCTAATTAATTCTCCACTTGCTAATTGATTCACAAATATAAATAATTATAAAATGATAGTAGAATAATATAAGGAATAGTACTTTAACTATGTAATTTGGGAGTATTAGTTGACTACGTAATTTGTTTGTGAGTAAGAATATAATATAAACTCAAACACCATTTCTTATATGGATTATAAATAATATTAATTAATATAATAACGTATAAGGAGAATTACTGACAGGGGCGGATCCAGCCGCGTAGCTTAGTGGGGTCAAATTCGCAAAAAAGAATCCTTTAAGAATAAAAATTGTAGCTATATATACATATTTTTCTAAATCCAGTATAATTTCTCAACACTTAAGCCATTAAATTTAATATATATATATATATATATATATATATATATATTCATAATTTTCTTATAAAGAAAATACTAGAATTGTTTTTTTTATTAGCAATTTTTTTTATTAAAAACTCAATGTAGTACAGATGTGACAAATCTAAAAGATTTGGATAAGGCCACATAGAGTTTCATTACAAATATTAAAATTCCAATTTTCATACAAGTAAACCAACTAGCCTCTTGAAAAAGAATAATCCCAATAGATTCAAAGGTTAACATTTAATCTCTCCTGTAAAACACCCAAATCTAAATAGACAAAGTAGCTTCATACAAGCACAAAAAATATTTTCCCGCTGGAAGATAAAACCCCCAGTAACACTAATCTAGTGACTGATCTTTGCACATTTTAAGTTTTTAAATAAACCACTTGAGTCGCTTCATTTGCAGCATTCTTTGTCCACATGCAGAGCTATTTTTTCCTGCCTAGCTCTGACATTGACAACAACTCCACATATTTCATCTTTCATTGTTATGATAATAAATGTTATATATATGCCCATATATAGTGGATACAAAGTTATTGTCATCCGATTTCACAATCAACAATTACATTCAAGTATACACCATCAACAAGTAATGAAGTGATAAGAAAAAGTGTTGTACCCAACTACTAGTTTTATATCAATCCAATTTTATTTAAACAACCAAAATTTTGTGAATTTCCAATTAAAACTAAATTAAATTAACTAAAACTAATTTTAACACAAAGATTTGATTCAGATGATAAAGACTTAAGACTACAATATCCCTAATTATGCAATATAAATCAATTATCTAATTTCTCCAATTATTAAATCCACTCGAGTGTTAACTGGAATTCAAAGTATATATAATCCCTTTTCTAAGTGACCAAATAAAATTATTCAATTTAATTAATTTGTGATATTCCTATGCAAACAAAAGAATCAAATTCATTAAGTATAAATTCCCAATTGTTACATGCACTGAAAAGAAATAGTCCTAATAAATTCACAACCCTAATTATTTATCTAATGCAAATAACTAAGAATACATGCTATCACATTTAGTTCTAACTTTAGATTTCATCTCCCGAATTCATCTAGTGTAACATGGTAATTGTTGATCAAACAATTACGCGCGACAAACTCAAAATATGATAGACGACTCAACTTGAATAATAATTGGATTAATTAAAGTAATCAATTCATAAGCATAAAAGGTTCAATTATAGCCTTAATTAAAAAGTTAGTTCATATTAAAAATTAAAACTAAAAATCCCATGGAAGGCATCACATTTAAATTACAAATTGAATAAGAGAAGGAAAGATAAACTCTGTAAATGACTCTAGTCTTCAATCTCTAATTTGAATTCCTTGTGTGTTCCCTTGCAATCTCGAAATCCATTCTCCAGTTTTTGTCTAAAACTATGTGTGTTTTGTATTAAAAACCATTCTTCCTTTTATAGCCTTTGGTCCCTTCAAGTCAGCCTTCAATTAGAATCATTTTCTAAATAGAAATTAACATTCCTTTTCTTGCATTTCCTTTCCTTGCACCAAAATCGAGAAACACATATTGTCTTCTAGCGCCCCTGCGCTGGGATTCCTTCATAATTGAGTACCCCAGCACTGGACTACTCTCAGAAGTTACCAGTTTGCCATTAAAGCTATCAAAATGCATTTTTTGCCCTACTTTGCCCTAACCTTCAAAATAACAAAAATAATTAATAAAAATATCCTAAAATTCTTTAAAACAACAATATGTTAAGTCTAAAAATATCTAATTCATTGGTATATTACTCACTCATCAAATACCCCCAAATTTAGACAATTGCTGGAAACACTTAAACAGAATAAACGCAATAACTCACTACATGACACACCAACTCGAGCATGACTCAACAGTGACAACCTTAATCAGCCTTAAAGATCCTTAACCCAACTTAAAAGAATGTTAAAAATCAAACATCAGTTAAACTCAAAATATCATCAATTCGATCTATTTCCAACCCACGATGTGTGTATTAACATGTCAATCTCACTACAAATCAATTAAACTTTAAAATTCATAAAGCTTAAAGACAGATATTTTTAGATATAAGAAATTCATTACCCTTCTCTAGATTAGATACTCCATATTTCAAAAATCTTTTATTATACATTTTATTATACATTATCTAAAGACTTTTTGTAACCTAAAATAACTTACAATCACACATAACAATTATCATAATTCTCCACACCACCATAATAATTAATTTTCCTTTAAAAATAGATATCCTGAAAAATTTAAACATGTCTATAAAACTTATAAATCATCAATAATAATTTTTATAATTCACCACACTACCACAATAACAATTATTATTATTATTACTACTACTACTACTACCACTACTACTACTACTACTACTACTACTATTATTACTACTACTACTACTATTATCAGAATTATTATTATAATTATTACTATTATTATTATTAATATTAATATTTAGTCATAGTAATAATAATAATAATTATTATTATTATTATTATTATTATTATTGTTGTTATTATTATTATTATTATTATTATTATTATTATTATTGTTGTTGTTATTGTTATTATTGTTGTTATTGTTATTACTATTATTAGTACTATTATCATAATTATTATTATAATTATTACTATTCTTATTATTATAATTAATATTATTATTATTATAATTACTATTATTATTATTATTTTTTATTATTTTTATTATTTTTATTAATATTATTATTATTATTAATATTAGTACTATTATTATAAATTGTTAATATTATAATTATTTATTATTGTAATTAATATTATTATTATTATTATATTTATTATCGTTGTTGTTATTATTATTAATGTTATTATTTTTATTATAATTATTACTATTATTATAATTATTATAATTATAACTATTTTTATTATAATAATAATTATTATTAATTTTAATACTATAATAATAATAATAAAGTATTATTATTATTAGTACTACTATTATTATAATAATAATTATTATTAGTACTATTATAATAATTATTATTATTGTTATTATTATTAGTATTATTATTATTATTGCTATTATAATTATAATTATAATTATTTTTATTTTTATTTTTATTATTATTATTATTACTATTATTATTATTTTTTTATTTTTTTTATTTTTTTTATTGTTATTATAATTATTGTTATTATTATTGTTATTTGATTTGGACGGAAATTTTTAGTGTGAGATGAATGTGAGCCTTTAGATTAAGTTGGAAGAATTGAGATGAAATCTCAACCGTCTTTGTGCTTTGTCAAATGAAAGATTCAAAATGGTTCAGCTCCTCTTGCGTATCAAGGAATGGTTTATTCAATTTCTAGTAGAGAAATGATCGTTCGTTTATCTAGAGGGTTGATTGAATGGAATCGTTCGTTCATTAAGAAAATGTAACATTTCAAACTTGGCCTTTTAATTATGTTTTTGAAAGAAATATTAATTCTAGTAATGATTCTCTTTCGTAATCAATTTTTCGTAATCAATTTTTCAATTTTATTCTCTCTATAGAAACACACGTCCCAAAAACTCTTTTTGTTTCCTCCATTATTTGAACTCTACACCAAAACAAACATCATCTCATATTCAAAATCATCATAACCATGTGTAATTAGTTAATTTTACAAAAGACGGAACACAAAAACTATACATATGGAGCCTATAGAGAAACAACTTCGTATTCTTTACAGCTTACACCAAGTATCCTTAAAGGTATACCTGAAAATATGTGAGTCAAAATAAAATAATTATAAATCTGAAACATAAGACCCTTTACTTGAGACTAATTAGCAAATCTAACTCTCCTATTTGTCATGTTTTTGCTAAAGTGTTCTTTATATTTTTGTTTGGCACAACTGTTCCTTAAATATGCATTAGTTGTGCAAAAGTGTTTCTTATCTATTTTTGGTCAATTTTCGTTACTCAAATGTTTTCTCAAACTTTTATTATTTTCATTTATATATCCAATAAATATAAATATGTATATTATCATATTCATTTAACTTGATCAAATTAATTAAATTATGAACTTATGCGATAAATGTTAAAAAATAACAAATATTTTTTCAAATATTAAAATTTCCTTAATGTACATTAAAACATAATTTTTTCTAATGTAAAAATAAAATTTTAATACCCATAAAAAGTGTAATTAACACAAAAAATAATATTTTTTAAAAATATTAAAATTTACGTAAAACAAACTTATAAAATTTTTATTACGAATCGAATCTTATATATCATATAAAAAATATTAAAAATTATGGTAATTATCTCATCATGCCAACAATTAACCAATTTTCTAATTTGTTAACATTTTCTCTATTTGATAAAGTAAAAGAAGAAAAAAGAAAAAGAATCTTTTTTATTTTTTTATTTTGTTAATTATTTTGTAATTGCTTTTTTTAAGTAATTTTTTTATAAGTAAATTATGATCTTGTTTATTATTTTATTTTCTTACCATTGATATTTTTTTATGTATTATACATTTTAAATATATGCATACTCTAAAAAATTATTATAATTTAAAATAAAATATTAAAATACCAATTAATTAAGTAAATGGAGGAAGAGAGGAAGAGAGACCCAGCCAGAGGAGAGAGAAAGATGAAAGAGGAGAGAGAAAGAAAAGGAGGAGAGAGAAAGAGAGAAGACAAAGGAAATAAGAGAGGAGAGAGAAAGGGAGAAGGAGCATAGGAGAGAGAAAAAGAAGGAGAAGAGGAGAGAGAAAGAGAAGGAGGAAATTTGAGCGGGATTTTGTGTGTGTGGGATGAAATGTGAGCCTTTAGATTAAGTTAGAATGAATCTGAGTTGTTGTTATGCTTTGTTAAATTATAGAATTCAAATTGGGCTCTGCTTTATTATATAGATATTTAATATTTCTAAAATATTAAATAATAAATATTAAGCTACTTGATTTATTCTATCACTATAGATTAAATTAAATACACTTAACTTATTATTACGATTATGCCATTTGCTTCTTAAATAAATATTCTTCCTTTTATGGTGTGACCTTTTAGGTTCTCCATATTAAACTAGTTGTGAATAAATTAATTAGAACAATTCAAATCTTATTTAAATAAATAAATTTTTTTATTTATTTAAATAAATAAATTTATTTATTTATTTAAATAAATAACATTTATTCTACAATAAGGATAAGTCTGGTTAGCAATCAACGACTTTTTAGATAATATAGATTTCAACTTTAATCATAAAAGAACCTTTGAGTAAATAGTTACTGTACAATTTAATCCTTTCACCATACAATGTCTCAATTAAATGTAAGACATGGAATTACTTCCAAGTCTTATTTTATTTAATTATATGTATTTCGATTTTTAAATGCCCAACTCCAAATATAGCAAATTAGAAACTCCTTTCTAATTTTATCTTACCTTGGCCAAGGACTAATGAGTTCTCATTTATTAAATCATATATGACATTCTTTTCTTTTACTAAGCGGTAAATTTTTTATTGATCATTTATTATCTCTATATATAACTTATTACATCCAAGCATACCCATTGATATACTGTAAGGGTCTTAAGGAATATGTCAAAGTATAATTTATCATACACAAGATACTATGATGATTTGAAGTCTAAGACTCACTTGTACTACTATCACTTCAGGAATTCCTATTGACATGCAAGTAAAACTCCATTAGGTATTCCTTAGCGAGCCACGTTCAATGAACTTATTCTAAGCACCTACATACTTGCTTTAATGTCTCCAAACAAATCATCATGAGATCAATCATCCTCATCCAATGAGCAAGCAACGTATGTAACAATCTATCCGGATTCACTAATCCCATTTTTAATAATCCAACGATTGGGAACAATTTTAGTTTTTAAGCTATCTAAGAATTTAGATCTCATTAGCATGATCTCATCATTCTAAAAGCATTGCTTAAAACTATGGGTTTATCACATATTATAAAAACAACATCATGTAGATAAATTAAAACCTTTAGTAAATGAATACTTTTGTTAATTAACGAATAAGATTGTTACAAAATATATGCTTTATCATTAACATAACTAGCTTATGTTGTGAGACCCCGAATTTTATGAAATAAAAGTATTCAATTTTTCTATTTTGGTAAATAGTTAAATTGATAAAAGTTTAAAGTTAAGGGTCATATTTGAAAAATTTTCAAAGAAAGCAAGTTGTTATAAAATAATCGGTGGTAAAATACGCGTGGTTGCATAGTAGCACACGGTATCGATTATTGATGCTTATTTGAGAAGTCACTCAGTTATACACATTATTGCTACAGTAATTACTGCATCATATCTCTCATATTATTGATTCTATTATTGTCACGGTATTTTCTGTATAATATGTTATATTATTAAATCAATAATTGAGACGACAAAGTTATTCATATTATTAAATTATAAGATTTACAATGTCTAGAAGTTATGTCAAGGAGAGGCTAGATAATCTAATTGTGCTCCAATAGGGAGAAATCCTTATTGAAAAGCCCCCTCTTTCCTATGAACAACCTGTTTGTTAAATATTGTGAGTTATGATATTAATGATGGATAAGTTCGTGTTGATTAAAGATGAATTTGATAGTTTCATTTTGTTGGGATTATTTGTGTTAGTAGAAATTGACATCTATTCTGATGATAATTGATGTCTAGAGGTTATATTGTTCCGAAGTTCCGAAATAATTGATTTTTGGAAGTTTTAATTATTTTTATTAAGAAAAACGTTTTTATTGTTTTTGGCACATGTGTGGCTGAAGTTTGGACCAGATTTGTGTGCGTAGGAAATTTGATTACATATATTATTATTATATTAAATTTTTTGCTTTGGTATTCTAAGCAATTTCTATAAATAGGGTGCTTAGGTTAGAATTGAAAATCACACCAGAAACTAAAGATTTCCCTCTCTATAATATCGAGCGTATTTTGTGAGTATTTTAGTACTTTGAGTATTGCTATACGGTGCAAGTTCTTTCAGCACTATATCTAGTATTTCAGTCAGAATTACAATTCTTTCTGAGGTAAGGGATGTTATTTTATTCGAAATGATATTATTTCTTCAATATCATTATGCTGAAATATTGGTTGGAACTTTTTATCAAATTTAAAACTTTTTCATGTCGGGATTACTATTCATGAGTTACTATTCATGAGTTACTATTCACGAGTTACTATTCACCCGGTTACTATTTGCTCTAGTATTGTGCATTCGGGTATTTGGGTACAATATTATTCCATGAGGAGATGTGTTAATTTTTCAGACCGTTGGTTGAAGTTATAATAGTGAATCAATACGGACCGCTGGTAGAAAGTTATAATAGTGAATCAATATAGATCGCTGGTTTAAAGTTTTAATAGTGAATCAGTATGGACCGTTGCTTTAAGTTTTAATAGTAAATCGATCTGGACCGTCCATTTAAAAGTAAATTGATCTGGACCGTTCATGAATTAGTTACTATTAAATCCATTCTTCTATAAATAGAAGCTCGTTCCTTCATTATTTCTTACGAATTCACTGAAACTCTAGAGAGAGAAATTATAGAGAAAAGCTATAGAGAGAAAATATATAGATAGAAATAAGAAGAGTATCTTGCTACTTCACTACTCCAGTATCCAACTTCTTCTAAGGTAAGGGATATTATTTGTTGTACCTGTAAGGGGTGTTATTCTTTCTTATTCATGAAGAGAACTTCTGTTATTCCATTCTTTATTATTCTGTTGGAATAACCTGTAAAAGTGGCATACCCTATACATAACATGTATACGCGGCATACCCTATACTTGGTGAAATTCTTATGTTATTCCATTCTTATTTATTCTGTTCGAATAACCTGTATACGTGGCATACCCTATACTTGGTGAAATCCTTATGTTATTCCAGTCTTTATTATTCTGTTGGAATAACCTGTATACGCAGTTTACCCTATACTTGGTGGAATGACCTGTATATGTGGTTTACCCAATACTTGGTGATCTTCTTCTGTTATTCCATTCTTTATTATTATGTTGGAATAACCTGTTTATGCGAAGTACCACATACTTGGTGAAATTCTTTTATTATTCCATTCTTTATTATTCTGTCGGAATATCCTGTCGGTGTGAATTTCACCTGACCTGGTTCCATATTTATTATTCTATTGGGAATAACCTGTTTGTGCGGTCTCTATCGCATGCATGGTGAATCCTACTGTTATTCCATTCTTTATTATTCTGTTGAAATAACATGTCTATTTGGAGTACCACATGCATGGTGAATGATCCTTTATATTCATTCCTTATTAAATTGTGGAAATAATCTGGTTACGTTGATTATGATGAAAGTCAAAATAAAAACATTGGACTAATGAAAATCATGGGTATATGAAGTATTAGTAAGTGTTATGATGAGTTATGTTGGTTATTATATGAAAACATGAAAGTTTCTTAGAAATCACAAAGGGTTGAAAATCAGATTTTGGTGAAAATGGAACATGAAATTCAATTGAACATATCTCCTATTATATTTTAAATTTTTGAGCGTGGTCAAGTTCTAGAGTTAGATCTATGAGTTTTGTAATATCTCCAAGTGGAATCACTAAAAAAGGTATTGTAGATTTTCGTGTGGACTGTTTTTAGCAAAAGAGTCCAAAATTGCAAAAGAGGAAAATGCTACTGCCCAGAAACTTTAAGGGGGTGTTTCGGCCACTTAATTTATGAGAAAAATTCTAGCCTTTTGGGACATGAAATTATATGGTATAAAGAACATCCTGTCCAAAAATGAGCTCATTCTGACTTAAAATGAGCGAGTTATGACCATTTTAATATTTAGGTTTTTCTGACGAAAAATACTATAACCGGAGTTCTATTACTCCGATGACCATGAAATTTAAACTGGGAGCTCACGTTAACATATGTAAAATCCTGCCAAGATTTGGGAATTTCTGGAGTTAAACTTGAGGTAGCTAATTTTTTAAGGAATTAATTAGAAATTGATTTTTGAAAAATAGTAAATGAATTTTAAAAATTCTGAGAAAAATATATTTTCATTATGGGACTATATTATGCTAAATCCCAGAAAATAAATATTTTTGGAACTGATTTGGTATTTTTCATGAAAATAATCTAGTTATGAGTAAATGAGTTAAATATGTTAAGTGAAGTAACAAAATTGGAAAATAGAATTTTATGGCTTAGGAATCCTATATAGGGTATATGCATATTTTTGATGAGTGATTTGATCATTGGTGATGATATCTTATGAGTATGGCATTTTTGAATGATTAAATGCATTATGTGGTAAAGTGTAAATAATTGAAATAAATTGTTTATAAGTTAAAGATGTGATTAAAATATTGTTATAATATTGATGATATTAGATTATGAGATTATTAAGTGATTGATAACATTGGGATATTCTTGAACCCTGGATAAATTATATTATAAATGTTTAATATTTATCCTTTATCTCATTTGATTGATTCTTTATATCATTGTCATGATCCCCATGCTTATATTGTGTTGAAAGTTATCTGTGGCTTACGTGCATAGATGGACTTAGTATGATTATGACCAGGGATTATTCGGTATAATCGTGACCGTAATGTTACAAATGATGTGGTAAAAGTTATCTTTGGTATGACCAAGGATTGTTCGGTATAATCATGACCGTAATTGAAAACACGAATATCATCGGCTTGTAGTGCATGGATAATTCGTGGTCATGATACTATTAAGCTGAGTCTCAGCATTATTGGTTTTACAGTTGTATATCTTTGGCCTGTAGTGCAAAGATGAACTGTTGGTTACTGTTATACAGTTGTATATCTTTGGCCGTAGTGCAAAGATGAATTTATTAGTATGATTATGAGAAGAAATTATGATTTGGTATAACCATGATTTTTGATGTTTCAGGTGAAGATAGGTGATGAAAATTATCTTCGTCCTGGTTACGAAAAGGAATTCAAATCACAATTATAATTATAAGTTATTCATATGATTGTGGACAGGAAGAGTTGATTGATGTTACAGGGATAAAACATTATTGGTGGACTTTTAACATAGAGAAGATAATAGACATGATGGTTTATTTGACTCTTTTAATGGATTGCTCATTCCGCTACAACTATGGTTGAATGTTTTATCATCTACTATATGTTCTAAATCTTTGATTTATTACTGATGAATGCTATTGATAATTTAATTATCTTTTTTCATGATATTCTTTACTGGGCTAGTTGTGCTCACCCTTTTGCTTCACAATTCCTTTCAGGTAATAAGAGTGTAGCTGGGTCGAGCGGGGATAATAGGGAAATAGTGAGATGGTCTGAGACTGTTGAAGTTTCTCCATACATTATAAAACGGCATGACATGCAATATATAATTGCATTGAGGACCTAAGATGTGAGTGTCGTATGTTATACGTCACTTAATAATTGATTTTGTGAACAACAATAGGTTGATGTGAACCCAACTTTGGAAGGGTGTTTTGCCACTATCATACAAGATGTCTAATGACATGCAATCTCTTGTTATTATAAGACAGAGTTGTGCACATTCACTTGCTGAGTATATCTACGAGCACTACCTATATGATCTTGGAGTTTATTTGAGTATAATTTTCACTTGGAGACAGTGGAGATAGTTATCTGTCAAGAAAAGACTCACCATTGGATAAAAGATGATAGTAATCTTCTCGTTTTCCTTTGGGGTCTATTGGGTCAACCAAGGATAATTCTGTGGACATATGATATCTATTATAACCTAGACACATGGCCTCCCATGTATGAAGGTTTCCTTGAACATTTCCCAAAGATTTTAATTTCTAAAACAGTTATTGACTGTTCTTTTATGTAAAATACCTTTGTAAGGTGTTGTGGTCGAGGCACTATGAGAGTTACATAGATTTAGTATTGAAACTCATAGCTTATCTGTTGTCGTACTCTGCACGACAATTCAACAGTTGTATAAATAAAGTTTGTATTTGATTTTTTTAGAGTGATATCTGGCGACTCAGAATGGGTGATGTATACCTATTTTGGGGGCGTCACATATGTGCATACTACTTTCACTTATGTCGTGATTTTAAAAAGTTGTTTATCTGAAAATGACTCATTGATCAACACTTCATCCCATTTCTGAGTTTTAGAATTTTGTAATCTGTAAAGATGATCCGTCACCTGATTTTTGGTACCCTTTCTATCTCAGATCTCCAAATTGAATTCGTACAGTAGAAGGACCTATCAAATCATCCTTGGCCTTGCATCCTTCTTTGCAATAAAATACTTTATAGTGGAGTGATCAGTGTAGACAATTACCTTAGTCCCAATCAGATATGCTTGGAATTTATCGAAGGCAAACACTACTGCAAGTATCTTCTTTTCAATGGTGGTGAATTCAAATGAGCATCCGACAATGTTTTTCTTGAGTAGTAGATGGTATGGAAGACCTTATCTCGATGTTTTCCCAATACCGCACCAACTGCGTAATCACTTGCATCACACATCAACTCAAATGGCAAGGTCCAATCTGGAGCAACAATGACTGGCGCTGTAACCAGCTTCTTTTTTAGCACTTCAAAAGCCTTAACGTACAACTGATCCATCTTAAACGGCACATATTTCTCAAGGAGCGAATAAACGGTTTTGAAATTTTAGAAAAATCCTTGAAGAAGCGTTTATAAAACCTGCGTGTCCGAGAAAACTTCTTATTCCCTTCACAGACGTTGGCGTAGGTAGTTTTTTGATAGTTTCAATTTCACCTTATCTACCTCTAGGCTGGCTGCAAAGACTTTATGACCCAAAATTATGCCT
The DNA here is from genome assembly GCA_020205505.1 of Panax japonicus. Lineage (NCBI taxonomy): Eukaryota > Viridiplantae > Streptophyta > Magnoliopsida > Apiales > Araliaceae > Panax > Panax japonicus. Next base: position 31,799,689 of record CM035112.1, on the reverse strand, counting down.
TCCTGCACTATGAAATGGAACTTCTCCCAATTGAGCACTTGATTTGTCTCCACACATTGTTTTAAAAACAAAATCAAATTGTGGAGGCGAAGATCAAAATTGTCCCCAAAAAAGAGAAACCATCCATGAAGACTTCCAAATTTTACTCTACCATATCCGAAAATATTGCCATCATACATCGCTAAAAAGTGGTTGGTGCATTGCAAAGACCAAAAGATATCCGTCGGAATGCAAAAGTTCTATAAGGACATGTTAATGTTGTTTTCTCTTGATCTTCCAACGCTATTGCGATTTGGTTGTATCTCGAATAACCATCAAGGAGGCAGTAGAACTGATGACCAACTAATTTATCCAACATTTGATCATTGAATGGCAAAGGAAAGTGATCCTTGTGAGTAACCTTGTTCAATTTGGTATAATCAATGCACACTCTCGAAACGGTAAATGTTCTAGTAGGAATGAGTTTGTTATTCTCATTTTTAACCACAATCATTCTCCCTATTTTCGGCACGCACTGTATCACCCACGAACTGTCTGAAATCGGATAGATGATACCGGCATCCAACCACTTGATGATCTCTTTCTTTACCAATTCTTTCATGATCAAGTTCAACCTTTTTTGTTGCTCAATGCTTGGCTTTACTCCTTCCTCAAGTAGAATTTTATGTAGCAAAATGGTGGACTAATTAATATCTGCTATGGTCCATCTAATTGCTATTTTGTACTCCCGTAACACCCTTAACAACTTTTTTTGTCTCATCCTGATCCACAGAAATAATCACTGGTAATGTGTTGGAACTTCCCAAGTAAGCATACTATAAGTGAGAAGGAAGAGGTTTAAGCTCAAGCACTGATGGCTCTTCTATTAATGTTTTGGACTTTTGTCTCCTCCTTTGGATCAATCAAGAATATCAAACTGTTTGCTGAATTTTCGAGATACTTGTAATGCATCTAACCATTTCACATAATCCATATCTTCTAAGTCATCAACTGTCTTTATACCCACAAAGGACGCTTCTAATGGATCCTAAAAGTAACTTCTATTGATTCTCTCATTCAAAACTCTATCAATTATGTCTATCCGCAAACATTCCTCGTCTTCTTTTTGGAACCTCATTGATTTTAACACATTGAAGGTGACTTCCTGATCTTGAACTCACATTATCAACTTACCTTTCTGCACGTCTATCAGAGTTCTCCATGTGGCTAAGAACGAACGACCAAGAATGATTCAGATTTCTTTATCTTCCTCATAATGGAGAATGATGAAATCCACTGGAAAGATGAATTTATTGATCTTTACCAAAATAACTTCTACAATACCCCTCGGATACGTAACTGACCTGTCTGCCAACTGTAAGCTGATATTTGTCAATTTTGGTGCCTTTAATCCCAGTTGAGTGTAGACTAATAGTGGCATTAAAGTGATACTAGCCCCAAAATCACACAATGTTATTTCAAAAAATTGATTACTGATCACACATGGAATAGTAAAACTCTTCGGGTCCTTCAAATTCGACGGTAACTTTATTTGTAGGATAACACTGCAGTCTTCGATTAGTGTCATTATCTCAAATTCACCCAATTTCCTCTTCTTAGACAAGAAATCCTTCATAAATTATGCATAGTTTGACATTTGTTCCAAAGCTTTCGCAAAAGTTATGTTGATATGAAGCTTCTTGAAAACATCTAGGAATCTAGAGAATTGTTTGTCTACTTTTGATTTTTAAAATCTCTGCGGATATGGCACAAGTGGTAATATATTGCTTTTTTTGTTCTCATTTGAATTCTCCTCAAAATTCATATATTTTATCTTCATGTCATCCTCAGCCTCATATGTTCCAATGATTTCTCTTCTTACACAACTACATTACCTGACTTTAAATTCATTCTAACTGTATCAAGCAGCTCTTTTCCTCTTCTTAGAGTCACATCTTTGTAGTGTTCATCTCTGTGATGCCCCCAAAATAGGTCTACACAACCCATTCTAAGTCGCCAAATATATGGTACAAAATTTAAATACAAACTTCATTTATACAACTATTAAAATGTTGTGCAAAATACGACAAAACATTGATTGTGAGTTTCAATAAAAAATATTGTCTCGTAGACAATATCTAAACTCAAATAATGTCCTCATTACAATTATTATCATACTATTTTATAGAATAGTGATGACTACTATAGCCACTATCTTGGACCATCACTCCATTCCCCAACTAGTCTTAGATATATTCTCATTTCCTAAAGAGAATAATGAAAGAAAAAGGTGAGCTCAACTAGCCCAGTAAAGAATATTATGACTAAGATAATGTAGAATAAATTATCTTTAGTCTTCAACAGTGTAAAATCTGATAAAATACAATAGATAACAAAGTTAGATCAACAACTGCAGCGGAACAAGAAATCCATTAGAAGAGTCAAGTAGAGCATGATGTCTACTATCTTCTATGGTTTAAAAGTTCATCATCAATATTTTATCTTTGTAACACAACTCAATAAATATTTCATATCAATGAATTATCCATGCACTACGAGCCAAGGATATTCGTTAGTATCACTAGTAGTCATGATCATGCCAAACAACTGTCCATCTATGCACTACGGGCCAAAGAGGACTTTCACCACATCATTTATCTGTAACATTACAGGTCATGATTATACCAATACACAATTTCTGGTCATAATCATACCAATCAACAGTCCATCTATGCACTACGGGCCAAAGATGACTTTCATCACAATATAAGCATGACGATGATGACAATGATAAAAGAAATTAATCAAGTGAGATCAATGATAAATATTAAAGATTTATAATTCAATTTATCCAAATTTTAAGAATGTCCAAATTGTCAACATGATAATTAATTGTGGAATAAAATTCAAGAATATTATTCATGTATCAAAAATAATTTGGACAGAAAAGAAACTAATTTTGTTATGAATAGTACCCCGGGTGAATAGTACCCGAGTGAATAGTACCCGATTAAATAGTACCGAGTGAATAGTACCCCGACATGAAAAGATTAAAATTTAATAAGAAAGTTCAGAAAAATATTTTAGTGAAACGATACTAGATGAAGCGCAAAATTCAAGGATATTCTACTAATTTCTGGGAGTATAGAAGCAATACTTATCAAAATAAGTGTAGATTTATGAATATGAAATGAAATAATATTACTTACATACTATAGAGTATGAAAGAAAATAATATTTCTTACGAATATTGAATGAAAATAATATCTCTTACCTTAGTAGGAGAGTAATTCTGATTGGTATAGCGGAGATATTCTTGAAGAAAACTTGCACTACACTCAAAGTATCCTTATACTAGAAAGAAATACGCACAATATTATAGAAGAAAAATTCTCTGATTCTGGTGTACTTTTCATTTCTCAAATAAGCATCCTATTTATAGGAAAATGGCAGGGCACTATTTAGGAAAATCATGGATGCATAGGAAAGAATTCACGAGCGCAGAATCGATAGAAAATCTTATTTTTACTATTTATTACTGTGCAATAAAATATTATAATAAAACAAAAACTTTATATAAAATATAATATATTCTATTTATAATCTAATAAAAGAAATAACTTTATATATAATATAAAAATTATTCTGCTTTATATAAAAAGTTTTTTGTTTTATTACTATTGTAATAATAATAAAACAAAACTGAGATAACTTTTTACCGGCAATTTTGAAAAATAAGTAAGTTGGGGTCCATGTAATAAGCCAAACTTACAACAAATACTTCATGGAAAAAACCCTCTATTTATATAAAAAATTGAAGAAATATTTACCAAAAATCACTTATCTTTAATAATCACATTTTTAATCTTTCAATAATTATTCATCATTAATATTATAACTCATAATATTGACAACCATGTCATTCCTAGGAAAGAGGGGGTTTTCCGATAAGAACTTCTCCTTATTGGCGCGCAATTAAATAACCTAACCCTTTCCTCGACAAAACTTTCTAGACATTGTCAATAATGCAAATAATAATATGAATAAATGTGTCGTCTCAATTATTGATTTAATAATATAAAATATTATGCAGATGATACTGTAACAATAATTGAATCAATAATATGAGATACTATACAATAACTATTGTGGCAATTATTAAATGAACTGAGTGACTTCTTAAGTAAGTATCAATAATCAGAGATATTATACAATACTGTGTGCTACTGTGCAACCACGTGTATTATTTTACTTTTATCACCTGGTATTTCATCAGTTTAATGATAAAAGTTTTGTCGTTATTTTTATAAAAAAAAGGTTATTTCTGTCACTTTCTATATCTGACAGTCATTCTATTGTGGGGTCCACCAATGATTGTATCGTCGTATGAATATTCCCAATAAAAAGAATATTCTCCAACCAAACAAATATTTTATAATAACTTGCTTATTTTGCAAAAATTGCGCATATCACCCATAACTATAGCATTATATCAAATCCACACCTTATTATTTAAAATAATATTTTGAGAAAATTTAAACTTTATTCATAAAAAGTTGGGGTCTTACAATCTCCCCTTCGTATAAAATTTTGTCCTCAAAATTGATATACGTACCTGGTATATCGAAGAGGTGAGGATACCTTGTTTTCATTTCAGATTCTAACTCTCAGGTCATTTTCCTCAATATCGTGGTTTCTACATAAAACTTTGACTTGAGGTATATCCTTTGAGAGTATAACATGTTCCTTCTTATCTAAGATTTTAACAGGTACCTCTTCATACATTAAATCTTTCGCTATCTCATTTGGTTCTAATTCAATAATGTGGTTTGGGTCTTCCACATATTTACATAACATAGATATTTGAAAAATGTTAAGAACACGAGACATACTTGGCGGTAAGGCGAGCCTATAGGCCACTATTCCTACTCGATCGAGGATTTCAAATAGACCAATGAATCGAGGGTTTAGCTTTCATAGATGTCTTTATTCCAAATCTCGTAACTCCTTTCCATGAAGTAACACGTGACAATACATGATCTCCAACATTGAATTCCATGTCCCTTCGATGAATATCAAGATAACTCTTTTGTCGATCTTGTGAGGTTTGTATACATTGTCGGATCATTTGAATCTTTTCTATAGTCATACGTACCAATTCTAGTCCTAACAATATTACTTCACCCTCCTCGTCCCAGCATACTAGAGAACGACACTTTCGTCCATAAAACGCCTCGAATGGAGCCATGCCTATACTTGCTTAATAACTGTTGTTGTAGGAAAATTCTTCTAATGGCAAGTACTTGTCCCAACTTCCTTTAAAGTCTAGTACGCAGAGTCTCAATAAATCTTCAAGAGTTTGAATAGTCCTCTCTGACTACCCTTCCGTCTGAGGATGATATGCAGAACTGAATCATAAATCTGTGCCCAAATATTTCTACAAACTGACCCAAATCATGAAGTGAATCTAGGGTCTCGATCAGAAACTATGACTATTATCATATCATGCAGTCTTACAATATCATTTATGTATATACGAGCAAGACGTTCAAGTGAATATATTTCTCGTATTGGTAAGAAATTAGCAGACTTGGTTAATCTATCAATAATAATTCAAATTGCATCTATGCCTTGAGAAACCTTGGGAAGACAAGTAACAATATCCATGTTAATGTGCTCCCACTTCCATTCTGGAATTTCAAGTGGTTGTAATGGACTTTTTGGCACTTGATTCTCCGCCTTGACACGTTGACAAGTTAAGCATCTTGAGATAAACTCTTCTACCTCTCTCTTCATATTGCTCCACCAAAATGTATTTCGAAGATCACGATACATTTTGTTAATCTTAGGATGGATTGAAAATGGTGTGTTGTGTGCCTCCATCATGATTTTATACTTCAAATTAGAGTTGTTAGGAATAAAAAGTCTGGAGTTGACTCGAAGTATTCCTTCTTCGTCGATTCTTACCTCTGGAATAGCACCTTCTTGTACTTTCTTCTTCATACGCATCAGCTTCCGGTCTGTAACTTGAGCAACTTTAACTTTATCAATTAAAGTCGGTTCTACTCGTATATTTGACATCATAACGTAGGTCCCTAAAGTTTTTAACTCTATCTCCATCCTTTGTAAGTCTTATAAAAAGGGCCTTTGCGTTAACAATATCGCACTCGTACCCGCATATGATCTTCTACTCAATGCGTTAGCTACCATGTTCGCTTTTATAGGATGGTATTGAATGGTATGATCGTAATCTTTCAACAGCTCGAGCCAACTTTGTTGCCACATGTTGAGTTCCTTTTTGGTTAAGAAATATTTGAGGCTTTTATGATCTATATAAATCTCCACTTTCTCTCTATACAGGTAATGTCTCCAGATCTTTAGCACGAAAATGACTGCTGCAAACTCTAGATCATGAGTATGATAATTCCTCTCATATTTTTTGAGTTTTCGTGAGGCATAGGCTCTGAATTTCCCATGTTACATGATAAAACATCCTAAACCTCTGCCTGAAGCATCGATGTAGATTACAAATCCCTGCGAACCTGATGGTATTATCAGAACAGAAGCTAGAATGAGTCTCCTCTTGAGTTCTTAGAAACTCCTCTCACATTACTCGCTTCATTCGAATTTTGTATCTTTTTGAGTCAGCTGAGTTAATTAAGTGGTGATTCGAGAAAATCCTTCCAAGAATCTCCGATAATAACCAGCTAAGCCCAGAAAGCTACGTACTTTGGTTACTGACTTTGGTTTCTCCCAAATTTTTATTGCTTCAATCTTTGCCAGGTCAACTGATATTCCACGATTCGATATCACGTGCCCAAAGAATGCTACTCCTCAAGCCAGAACTCGCATTTCTTTTACTTGGCGTATAGCTTGTTTTCACGGCTTTTAGAGTATATTAGGATGTCATCAATAAAGACAACCAAAAAATGATCCAAATATTTCTTGAATACTCGGTTCATCATATCCATGAAGGCAACAGGAGCATTAGTCAATCCAAAAGACATGACTAGGAATTCGTAATTCCTGTACCCAGTTCTAAAAGCAGTCTTTGGAATGCCATCAGTTTTAATCTTTAACTGATGATATTCGAAATGAAGATTGATCTTTCAATAGAATTTAACACCTTGCAACTGGTCAAACAGGTCATCAATTTGAGGCAACAGGTACTTATTTTTAATGGTGACATGATTCAACTCCCGATAGGTAATGCAAAGTCGCATACTCCCATCTTTCTTCTTTATGAATAAAATAGGAGCACCCCAAGGACATGTACTAGGACAAATAAAACTGATGTCTAACAGTTCCTGCAGTTGGGTTTTGAACTCCTGAAGTTCAATAAGAGCCATTCGATATGGGGTTTTGAAAATGGGTTTTGTACCGGGTTCAAGGTCAATACAGAATTCAATTTTATGCTCTAGGGGTAGGCCAGGAAGTTCTTCAGGGAATACGTCGGGAAAATTATTAATAATAGAAATATCATTCAAATCTGACGTATTTTTGTTTAAATTCGTGACATGGACTAAGAAAGCTTGACATCCATTTTTCAATAAACGAATGGCTTTATGGCTTGATATGACAGTGATTGACTTTAGTGGTTTGGTTGCTTGAATTCGCATAATAGGTTGGTTAGGAATATGAAAACTAACAACCTAACGAAAACAATCAATTTTAGCATTATGAGTATTTAATCAATCAATCCCTAAAATCACATCAAATTCAAGTATTTTCAAAGAGATGAGATCAATAGGTAATGTGAAAGTGTTGATTTGAATCAAACAAGATTTATAAATAGTGGATATAATGAAGGTTTCTCCCAACGGAGTTTCAACATATAAGTCAAAGTCTAATTTCTCTTGAGTCAAATTTAAACGTTGAGCACAAGCAGGTGGAATAAAAGAATGGGTAGAACCGGTATCTAATAAGGTATAGACTTCGCAAGATTTTATGATTAGCTTAACTGTGATAACTTTGTTCAGGTTCCTCACTTGTTGGGAGGTCACGATAAACGCTCTCCCTTGAACTACCGGCTTTGACTTATCCGGGACAGCCTTTGGTGTCACCATCCTAGCTGGAATTAACTTCGATGCACGATAAAATCAAGCTAAATGACCTTCCTTTCCTCAATTGAAAGACACTTTGGATTGCAGTCTACAGTTTGGACTGATATATCCCTTATGTCCGCATTTATAGCATACAACCGGTGGTCGTTCTCCTTCCTTAAAAACGGGTGCTGGTGCTGAAGTCTTTTCCTCATTGTTGAAAATTCTCTTTTTGAAATTTCAAATTGACTTATTTCTTCTATTATCTTGGCCAAGATTACCACCGAAGTGGTTACCATTTCTGGCATGATAATTTCCTCCACATTTGTTATCACCGATTTGATGACTATTGTCACTGGTATGACCATTATCATTTTGCCGGCTGTTATCTTATGGTTGGGTTGACTCATTATCGCGTTCTAATAACTGCGCCCTATTCACAACATCTTTTGCTCCCTAGACATCTTCAGTATGGAAAAATGAGTACATTTTACAGATTCCCACCAGTAATATGGCTCTCCTCACAACATAAAGGTGGCAAAGGGAACCTTTTGCTCCTCTAAGCATCCAAGGACATCAAATGTCCTGGTGATCTGCTTAATCCACGCCTCTGCCTTAAGTGGCCCTGGCTTTCCCAAAAACTCCAGTTGTCCCAGCTCCTTGAATTGCTTAGTAGTGCCCAACCGTGAGTTGCCATTGATTCCACCTGTATTTTGAACATGAATCTCTCTCGTTTGGTGTTGCATGAATTGTAGAAAGCGCCTAAACATCACATCGTTCATCATTTGGTCGGTGTTGTTGTTTACATGAGGATTATTGCCTTCCTGATGCATATTATCCTGATTATTGATTGGCGGTGTCTCAACGGTCTCATGTGCTCCATTGCATATCTCAAAATTTTCATATGTCATTCTCAAACACTGTCACAGAACTAGGGTTAATTGACATGCCATATACTATCATTATATTCTGACCGACCAATTAAATAACAAATATGTAAGACCCCGACTTTTATGAATAAAGATTAATTTTGCTCAAAATAAATTTTTGAATATTATGGTGTGGATTTGATATAACGTTATAGTTGTGGGTAATATTTATAAATTTTGCAAAGTAAGCAAGTTATTATAAAATATTCTTTTGGCCGGGAAATATTCGTTTTAACAAGGAATATTCGTACGGCGGCACAATCATTGGTGGACCCCACAATGGAAGTATTGTCAGAGTTAGAAAATAACAGAAATATCTTTTTATAAAAATAAACGGCAAAAGTTTTACTTTTAGACTGTTGAAATACCCGGTGGTAAAAGTACAATAATACGCGTGGTTGCATAGTAGGACACGGTATTGATTATTGATGTTTACGTGAGAAGTCACTGAGTTATACTTAATTATTGCTATAGTAATGGCTGCATATTATCTCACATTATTGATTCTATTATTATCACAGTATCATCTGCATAATATTTTATATTATTAAATCAATAATTGAGACGATAAAATTATTCATATTGCTATTTGCATTATTGACAATGTCTAGAAAGTTCTGTCGAGGAAAGGGGTTTGGTCACCTAATTACACGTTAATAGGGAGAAATCCTTATCGAAAAACTCCCTCTTTCCTGGGAATGATCTGGTTGTTAATATTGTAAGTTATAATATTAATGGTGAATAAGTTTGTGTTGATTAAAGATAAAAATAATATTGATGAGTGAAAGATGTTGTTCATTTAGTTTTATTTAATTCTTCTGTGACCCAATTACCCTCAGAGGAGGTAATTCTGTGATTGGCTGGTTTTGTTATAATTGACCAAACGGACAATTAATCGAATAAATGAGTAATTAATTGCTATTATTTCACATACAAATAACTATTTATTCACATTCATGGAACTATTGATTCACATGCATGTACTATTAGGGGAGGTGGTGCAAGATTGATAATACTTCAATGACTAAATTAAAAATAGAGGTAAAGATGAATGAACTATACTGTAATAATTTGAGCCCCTAAACGTGCAATTATCAAAACTATGTTTTTTTGTTATAAATAGAAGCTCATTTCTTCTTTCATTCTCACCAATTCACTAAGACTCACAAGAGAAATTATAGAGAGAGAAGCTATAAAGAGAAAGAAGAAGAGTTTTCTGCTACTTCACTATTGCAGCATCCAGTCTTCTACTAAGGTAAGGGGTATTATTTATTTCCTATTCGCTTACGATATTATTTTTCGTATTCATAAAAAATTTTATTTCGTTAAATATTCGCAAGAAATATTATCTTCGTTTAATATTCGTAAGGAATATTATATTCGTTTAATATTCGTAAGGAATATTATTTTCGTTCAATATTCGTAAGGGATATTATTTTTGTTTAATATTCGTATGAAATAATATTTTTTTTCATACTCTGTAGTATGTAAGTAATATTATTTCATTTCGTACCTAATTCTACACTCATTTTGTTAAAGTATTGCTTCTATATTCCGTGAAATTAGTAGAATATCCGTGAAATTTGCGCTTCATCTAGTATCGTTTCACAAGGATATTTTTTTGAACATTCTTGTTAAATTTTAAACTTTTTATGTCGGAGTACTATTCACAAGTACTATTCATTTATACAACACTTTTTATACGTACGGTACTATTCATAGAGTACTATTCATGGGCACTATTCATAAGTACGGTACTATTCATAAATACGATATTATTCATGAAGTACTATTTACAAAGTGCTATTCATGAAGTATTATTCCCGAAGTACTATTCACGGGGTATTATTCATGGGGTACTATTCACGAAGTATTATTCACTCGAGTACTATTCACCCAGAGTACTATTTATGATAAAAATTAATTTATTTTCAGTCCAAATCATTTTTGATATAATATTATTCTTGAATTTTACTCGACAAAGCAGTATCATCTTGACAATTTGAATATTATTGAATTCTGGATAAATTAAATTATAAAGCTTTAAAATTTATCCTTACTTTCATTTAATTGAATTCTTATATCATTGTCATCATCGTCATGCTTATATTGTGATGAAAGTCATCTTTGGCTGTAGTGCATAGATGGACTGTTGATTGGTATGATTATGACGAGGGATTATTCGGTATAATCATAACTCGTAATGTTACAAATGATGTGGTAAAAGTCCTCATTGGCCCGTAGTGCATTGATGGACAGATGTTGGTATGATCATAATCATGCGTTCTCTTCGGCCAAGGGTGCAAAGATGAATTATTGTTTGGCATGATCGTGACCATTGGTGAAAACACGAATATCCTTGGCCCGTAGTGCATGGATAATTCGTGGTTGTGATACTAATGAATATCATTGGCCCGTAGTGCACGGATAATTCGGGTTAAATACACTTTTCCCTACTCTACTAGGGGTCAGTTTACGAATGCATCATCGAACTGATTTTTTTTACGATCAACTCATTGAACTATATATCATTTATAAAAAGTGATTTTGTCTTCTATGTCTGTTAATCATTTAATAGAAAAATGACGTGACAATACGTGACAATACTGACAGGAGAGAGAAGCTGAGTTTGATAACTAATTAAATTAAACTATACTCAATTCTATAACAAATAGTTAAACAAAATATAAATCAAATTAATATACATAACAAATAAGTAAATTAAATTAATTAATTAATAATAAAATAAATTAATGAATGATTTTTATAAATGTATTTATATAAATTAATTAATTCATAATTTTTTAAAAATTTTAAAAATTTTAATTTCACTTTAAAAATATAAAATTATCTAATATTTTGAAATTGAGGGATTATTATTATTATTATTATTATTATTATTATTATTATTATTATTATTCACCACCGAACCCAGACTTCTCCTCCACTACTACTACCACCGCCGCCATCACTATCCATCTCTCTAAACAAAGAACCAACAACTCGTCGGCGACTTTTGTTTCAGTGAGGAATTTGTTGAAATCGTTGTACTCTGGATACCCGGAGAGAACCTCCGTGATGTTGATGGCTCCGACGGTTGAGACGGCGATGAGAGAGAAAGTGAAGATAATGAGGGAGGAAGGAGCATATATATCCTTTGCTAAAAATCTACTATATATATATATCAGATCTATATGCACAATTTTTCTTTCTTCTGTACAACATTGCATATATCCATTGCTAAAAATCAACTATTGCTAAAAAATTTCTCAATCTCAGATCTATATATCCACAAATAGATATAGAATCAAATGGGATTTTGGAATTGGAGAGAGAAATGAAATGGGGGTTTTGATTTTGGAGAGTTGAAATGGGGTTTTGACATTTGAGAGAGAAACGAAATAGATTGTTGAGCTGCTGACTGTTGGCAGTTATCACGTCGGCTTCTTGTTCCATCTGAAGCTGGCGTGGAAATCTGATGTTGCTTCTCTTTGGACTGGGTATTAAAATTTTAAATTTCAAATTAGCTCCTGCAGCTTGATCGGGTTCATTGTTTGGGGTAGAAGATGAGAGATTCTGATGGATTTGTTTGATTCTTTATTATTAATTTAATAGATTGTTTGGATGTTTTCTTTAACAAATTAATTAATATTATTTTCATTGTGATTCCTTGGTGTTGTGATTATGCTCCATTGGTATTTTAATAATTTAAATATGACAATATCAATTTCCGGACGGGTATAACATTGGTTTCACAAAATTAGAGATAATTTTAGAAAACTTAGTACTATAAAAATTATAATTTTACCTTTTATTTTTTTTAATTAATGAAAACGGTGATTTTAAGAAAAAATAATGTATAAAAATTATTAATTAATAATAAAATATATTAATGTATAATAAAATATATTAATGTATAATTTTTATAAATGTATTTATATAAAATTAATGAATTCATATTTTTTATAAGTTTTAAATATTTTAGGTTCACTTTAAAAATATAAAATTATATAATATTTTGAAATGGAGGGATTATTATTATTATTATTATTATTATTATTATTATTATTTTTACTTTTTAATTTAATTTTTTTTAAATAATTTATTTTTAGCAATATAATTGTGAAATTAGAAGCTTTTATTTGGTTGTTTTTTTCTATTATTTTATTTGGTTAACTTGTTTTAATTGTTGCCTTTTGGGTATTTTATTTATTTTTTCACCATGACATGCCACGTGGACATATCTATATGACATGTACAAAGTCTATCTGTCAATCTATTAAAAGTCAAACAATTTAACGAAATTTGTAACGATTTGTAAAAAAATTATAGTTCAGTGAGTCGAATGTAAAAAATTTCAGTCCAATGATGCATTTGTAAACCGAGGTGGAGCAAAATGAGAAAAATGTATTTAACCCTGGATAATTCAGTGATGTGCATTATTTATTAAACTGAGTCTCAGCGATAAAATTGATGATAAACTTTTAAATCATAGAAGATAGTAGATATCATGATCTACTTGACTCTTCTAATGGATTGCTTATTCCGCTACAGTTGTTGATCTAAAACTTGTTGTCTACTGTATTATATAAGTTATTATACTGTTGAAGACTAACAATAATTTATTCTGCATTATCTTAGTTATAATATTTCTTACTGGGCTAGTTGAGCTCACCCTTTTATTTCATTGTTCTCTTTAGAAAATGAGAATATAGCTGGGACGAGTCGGAAAATGGAGTGATGGTCCAGGATAATTGACTATAGTAGTCCTCACTATTCTATGAAATAGTGTGATAATAATTATAATGAGGACTCCATTGAGTTTGGATATTGTCTAGAAGATAATATCCGTGTTAAAACTCTCAGCTTATATTTTGTCGTATTCTACACGACAGTTGTATAATTAAGTTTGTAGTTGTATTCTGTACCATGTATTTGGCGACTCGGAATGGGTGATGTATACCTATTTTGGGGGCGTCACAAAATAAGCTTTGGTAGGACACACTAGCGAAGGATTTACTCGTATCTCCCCTCCTAGATCTAGCCTTAGATCTCCGCCAGGGATCATATCCCTAAGCTTTGATACCAACTGTGACTCTCATCCCTTTACTTGGATAACACCTCACATTGATACCTATCAACTTGCCACTGTTATTCACGGCGTCCCCTATGAAAAGTCTGGCTTCGGTGCATCCCACACAAGGAAGTTACCAGCGAAAGTCTGAAGAATCTTAACTTATAGCTTTGATACCAATTGTGACGCCCCTAAAATAGGTTTACACAACTCATTCTGAGTTGCCTAATACATGGTACAAAATTTAAATACAAACTTCATTTATACAACTATTGAACTATCGTGCAAAATATGACAAAACATAGACTGTGAGTTTCAATACAAATATTGTCTTGTAGAAAATATTCAAACTCAAATAAAGTCCTCATTACAATTATTATTACACTATTTTATAGAATAGTGAGGACTATTATAGCTACCATCTTGGACAATCACTCCATTCTCTGACTAGTCCCAGCTATATTCTCATTTCCTGAAGAGAACAATGAAAGAAAAGGGTGAGCTCAACTAGCCCAGTAAAAAATATTATGACTAAGATAATGTAGAATAAATTATCCTTAGTCTTCAACAGTGTAAAATCTAATAGAATAAAATAGACAACAAATTTAGATCAACAACTACAGCGGAACAATCAATCTATTAGAAAAGTCAAGTAAAACATGATATCTACTATCTTCTATGATTTAAAAGTTAATCATCAATATTTTATCGTTGTAACATAACTCAATAAATATTTCACATCAACGAGTTATCCATGCACTACAGGTCTAGGATATTCGTTAGTATCACCAGTGGTTATAATCATGCCAAACAACTATCCATCTATACACTACAGGCCAAATAAGAATTTCGCCACATCATTTGTATGTAACACTACAGGTCATGACTATACCAAAACACAATTCTTGGTCATAATCATACCAATCAAAAGTCCATTTATGCACTACGGGCCAAAGATGATTTTCACCAAAATATAAGCATGAGGAAGATGACAATGATAAAAAAAAAATCAATCAAGTGAGATCAAAGATAAATATTAAAGATTTATAATTCAATTTATCCAGAGTTTAAGAATGTCCAAATTGTTAACATTATAATTAATTATGGAGTAAAATTCAAGAATGACATTCATGTATCAAAAATAATTGGGACAAAAAAGAAACCAATTTTTGTTGTGAATAGTACCCCGGCATAAAAAGATTAAAATTTAATAAGAAAGTTTAAAAAAATATTTCAGTAAAACGATACTAGATGAAGCACAAAATTCAAGGATATTCTACTAATTTCAAGGAGTATAGAAGCAATACTTATCAAAATAAGTGTAGATTTAAGAATATGAAACGAAATAATATTACTAAATACTATAGAGTATGGAAGAAAATAATATTTCTTACGAATATTGAATGAAAATAATATCTCTTACCTTAGTAGAAGAGTAATTCTGACTGGTATAACGAAGATATTCTTGAAGAAAACTTTCACTAATTGTTGCACTCAAAGTATCTTTATACTAGAAAGATATACGCATAATATTATAGAAGAAGAATTCTCTGATTCTGGTGTGATTTTCATTTCTCAACTAAGCATCCTATTTATAAAAGAATGGCAAGGCACTATTTAGGAAAATCACGGATGTACATTAAAGAATTCACGGGCGTAGAATCGGCAGAAAATCTGATTATTACTATTCATTACTATGCAATAAAATATTATAATAAAATAAAAACTTTATATAAAATATATTATATTCTATTTATAATCTAATAAAACAAATATCTTTATATATAATATAAAAATTATTTTGTTTTATATAAATTTTTTTCCTGTTTTATTACTATTATAATAATAAAATAAAACTGAGATAACTTTGTACCTATAATTTTGAAAAATGAGTAGGTGGTAGTCCATACAATAAGCCAAACTTACAACATATACTTCATGAAAACCCCTCTATTTATATCAAAAATAGAATAAATATTTACCACAAATCACTTATCTTTAATAAACACATTTTTAATCTTTCAACTATTAATCATCATTAATATTATAACTCAAAATATTGACAACCAAATCATTCCCAGGAAAGAGGGGGCTTTCCGATAAGGACTTCTCCTTATTGGTGCGCAATTAAATAACCTGACCCCTTTCCTCGACAGAACTTTCTAGACATTGTCAATAATACAAATAATAATATGAATAAGTGTGTCATCTCAATTATTAATTTAATAATATAAAATATTGTGCAGATGATACTGTGATAATAAATTAATCAATAATATGAGATACTATACAACAACTACTGTGCCAATTATTAAATGATCTAAGTGACTTCTTAAGTAAGCATCAATAATCCGAGATACTGTACAATATCGTGTGCTACTATGCAACCACGCGTATTACTGTACTTTTATCACCGGGTATTTCAACAGTTTAACGGTAAAAGTTTTGCCATTATTTTTATAAAAGGTTATTTCTGTCACTTTCTATATCCAACAATCATTCTATTGTGGGGTCCACCAATGATTGTGTCGTCGTATGAATATCCCGATAAAAAGAATATTTCCCGACCAAATGAATATTTTATAACAACTTTGTTACTTTGCAAAATTTGTACATATCACCCATAACTATAACATTATATCAAATTCACACCTTATTATTTAAAATAATATTTAGAGAAAATTAAAACTTTATTCATAAAAGTTGGGGTCTTACAATCTCTTCCCAGATTAATCTCGGTATCACTCGGTAATGCTCCTAATGGACGGCTATTCAATGCATGAGCTACCTGACCCATCTGATTCTCTAAGTTTTTGATTGACACGGCTTGGCTTTTTATATTCAAATCTACCTGAATCAACAGTTTATCCTGCTCATTCATCCTCTTATCGGTAGCTACAATTAATTTTGCCAATGCCTCTTCCAAGTTCGGTTTCCTCTCTGCTTGATGCAAAACTTGATTATAAAAATCGAGTGGATTTTGCGGTCTTGGGGCTTGAGTTTGACCTTGATTATTACTCCCAGATGATTCCTCCACCCCAGATTGTAAGCATTTTAATATGGCTGCGGTGGCCTGTTATAACTCCCCCACAAACTAAGTTGATTATGCACTGATGGAACACTGATTTGTAGAATGATTTCCGGCATATAACTCACAAATCATCGCCACCTGTGAGACTAATTTTGCCCCCTCCCCATGAGTCAGTTTTCTTAGTAACGCCGGTATCGATGTTGCTAAAGTCGTAACTGCATCTAATTCTAACTTCCCTGCTATTTTTGATGGATTAGTCCTTACTATAATGGCACCTAACGCTGATACATATGATGCTAAAGTCGTAACTAATAGTTGTTGTTGGCCATTGTCTCTAACAATTGGTAAGCGCCATAAAAATTATTTCCCATAATGGCACCTCCCACTGCTGCATCAATACTAGCTCTTGTAGGACCATACAAACCATCACAAAATGTCTGAACCTGCAACTATCTCGAGATCCAATGATCTGGACACTTACGGAGCAAATCCTTAAACCTTTCCCATGCCTCATACAATGTCTCTGAGTCAAACTGGGTGACAGTGTGGATGTCATTCTTTAGTCTTGGCGTATTTACAGGTGGGAAAAATTTAGTAATGAATTTTTGAGCTAAATCGTCTGAGGCTGTGATTGATCCCGGTGGCAAAGAGTGCAACCAACTTTTCTCTTTATCTCGCAGTGTGAAAGGGAAAAGTCTTAACCTTAATGATTCTTCCGTAACATTATTGAACTTGAACGTATCACAGATCTCCAATAAGCTCAATATGTGTTCATTAGGATCATCATTCAGAACACCCCCAAACTGAATTGAATTCTGTAACATTTGAATGGTACCTTATTTGATCTTAAAACTATTTGCATTGATCGTAGGTCTCTGAATGCTATATTAAATGTCTGTTAATGTTGGCATGGTGTAATCCCCAAGTGATTTTTGTTCTTCCGCTACCATGTTCAATTGATTGTCTGTTTCCTCTGCCAGTTCTCTTTTTAGAATTTACCTCCTCACTAGATAACCTCAGTTTTCAGAACTTCCTTTTGATATCGTCAGCGTATGGCAAAAGCTCCTCTTTAATTACCCTTGGATCTAGGGTGCATAGACGTATAGAAAACCTGCAAGAAGAAATAAATAATTAAAAATAAAAAAAAATGTTTAAATTAAAACCAAATTGATTACAACTAATATGTAATTAATATTAAATTCAGACTCCCTTACAACGACGCCGAAAATTTGTCGTCTAATTTCACAATCAACAATTACGTGCAAGTATACACCATCAACAAGTAATAAAGTGATAAGAAAAAGTGTCATACCCACGAGGAATCCTATTTAACAAATCCCAACTACTAGTTTTATATCAATCTAATTTTATTTAAACAACCGAATTTTGAGATTTTTCAATTAAAACTAAATTAAATTAACTAAAACTAATTTTAATACAAAGATTTGATTCAAATGACAAAGGCTTAAAACTACAATATCACCAATTATGCAATATAAATCAATTACCCAATTTCTCTAATTATTAAATCCACTCGAGTTATTAACATGAATTCAAAGTATCTATAAGCCATTTTCCAAGTGATCAAATAAAATTATTCAATTTAATTAATTATGTGATATTGCTATGCAAAACAAAAGAATCAAATTCATTAAGCATAAATCTCCAATTGTTACATGCAGTGGAAAAATTCCTAATCAATTCACAACCTTAATTATTCATCCCATGCAAATAACTAAGAATACATGCTATCACATTCAGTTCTAACCCTAAATTTCATCTTCTGAATTCATCTAGTATAACTTGGTAATTGTTGATCAAACAACTAAGCAATAAACACAAAATATGATAGACAACTCAACTTGAATAATAATTGGATTAATTAAAGTAATCATTCATAAGCATAAAAGGATCAATTGTAACCTTAATTAAAAAGTTAGTTCATACTAAAAATTAAAACTTAAAATCCCTGGAAGACATCACAATTAAATTACAAATTGAATAAGAGAAGGAAAGATAAACTCTGTAATTGACTCTATTATTCAATATCCAATCTGAATTCCTCGTATGTTCCCTTGCAATCTCCAAATCCAATCTCCAGTTTATGTCTCAAATTCTGTGTTTTTTGTGTCAAAAACCCTTCTTCCTTTTATAGGCTTTGGTCTTTTCAAGTCAGCCTTCAATTAGAATTCTTTATTGAATAGAAATTAGTTATTCTTTTCTTGCATTTCCCTTCTTTGCACCAAAATCGAGCAACATATATTGCCTCCCAGCGCCCCGGCGCTGGGATTCCTTCACAATTGAGTGCCCCTGCGCTGGACAACTCTCAGAAATTACCAGTTTTCCATTAAAGCTATGAAAATGCCTCTTTTGCCCTACTTTGTCCTAACCTACAAAATAACAAATAAACCAACAAAAATCTAAAATTCTTGAAACAACAATACGCTAAGTCTAAAAATATCTAACTCATGGGTATATTACCCACTCATCACATTTCCCAAAACTCAACTCAAGAGCTTCTTCAAGTTTGAATAGCATGTAGAAAGGAGAGGAGAGTACTGACTACTCTATTTTGAAGCTAGAAAATTTAGAGGGGACAGATGTCCCCCTGCCCCAGGCATAGATCTGCCCCTGATTACTGATTATCGCCTTATAATTATATTATTATAAATAGTACGTAGGTTATTGAGTTTATATTACATTGCTACCCATAAACAAATTATGTAGTCAACTACTACTCTCAAATTACTTAGTCAAGTAATATTCTTTATATTAGTCTACTACTCATTTTATAATTCTTTATATTTGTGAACCAATTAGCGAGTGAAGTATTAATACTCTCCAATTTTTTTAAATTTAAATTATAATTACTTTAAGTCCCATGATTAATTTCTACGACAACCAAATTATTTTTTGTTTTGGCCGCTAGAGAGAGTAGCGGCCAACATAAATGAATTTGGCTGGCCGTAAGAGAGAGAGTAACGGTCGGTCCCAACCAAACCCTTAGATCTTCCATTGAATGATATGAGATGAGTTAGCTAGAATAATACCCCTAACTAACGCAAGCAATATATCACTTCCCTATATATATTTTAAATTTCTGGAATCATTGCAAAATTTTGAAGTTTAGAATGGGCACAAACTTTTTGATTTTAGTACGAAGCGTTTGAATATAAGTTAGAATTGGGCCACAGAATTTTGTTAGAATATAGGATCACACACACACGCACACTACCAATAGAGAATTAAGAAGAACACAAGAGATTTACGTGGTTCCCTAATTTGGGTACTCCACAGGCGGCTTGTTGTTTATTGATGATTCCTTGGTTACATAGGGCTTTACAATAGATAGTATATATACATACTAATCTTATTCCAACCCTACTTCACATTATGGTTAATTATCCATAATGACCTTTCCAATTAACAACCAGAAAGTTTCTGTCCGCCGACCCAGCGCGACCCGCGCCGCTCACAGGAAAGCCATAGCGCGGTCCGCGCTACATGGGCAGTAGCTCCTCCAGTACCAGCGCGCCCCGCGCCACTTCAAGCTTTACTCCAGCGCGCCCCGCGCTACCATGGCAGTAACTCTGTACCATACCCCCGCACCCCTCCCGCGACCTTCGTTGCAAACCTGATGGGCTAGTGCGTCGCTTCGCCCCGCTCCGCTCCGCACTAGCCTTTTCCAGTAGTTTCTATATTATAAGTCACAAGTTCCCAACAAATTTAAACTTAATTTGCTCCCTAAAGTAAATTTAAGTAAGTATTATAGGCACTAAATAGTAATCCAATTTAGTCATCAAATTGTTGTCATTTGAGCAGTAGATGAGTTGTATTTGAATAGTAATTAAATATTTTTTATACAACGTCGGAGACCATTTCGAATAATTTTTTTCACTGATTCTTCCCTCCATGTTTTTAACCATCAAAGAGATAGTCTTGTGATAAAAGTTAATTTTTTTTAATAGGCGCTTTAAAAGATTAAAATGTAAGAGACTCTTTTAAGTTTCCCAGAATTCATTTCCTAGCCACTTCCTTAGGCTCCCCCTAGATTCATAAGATATGGTGTAGGTCTTGGAAAAAAAAAAGCAAAAAACAAAAAAAAACACATTATTTAAGACAGAAAATACGAAACATTTAATATTACCGTAGTAAAAATAGTTATAACTGTTACAAACTAACAAAAATATTATAGGATTACATAGTTACTTTCAAAACACGAATAAATTCTTATCAGCTTTAAATTTTAAAAGAGTTCTACAATATATTACAAAAAATTTCAGCCGAAGGATATGCATATATAGATAGATTGGAGTTAAAAAGGGTTCCAAATTAATTTATTATATATTATCGTATAAACTTACATGTTAGTTGCAATTCAATTTCGTCAAATATTTATCGAAATGTATATTATTTTTCATTTTAAAATTAAAAAAATTATTTTATAAAAAATCAAAATATCTCTATAATTTTGGAAGGGAAGAAAGATCAGTTTATAATTATCCTATTACCTTGCATATCAGCCCATCACATCGACTAATTAAATATGTGGCCCATAGGAGACATACTAGAGAGGAATTTTGGAACATGGATAAATATTTTTATTTTATTTTATTTTTTGCATTAATTTCAGCCCCTATGGGTTGGTTCCTTTGCTTCTATTTAAGAAGTGGAAGTAGGAGGAGGAGGCTACACTAAGGAAATAAATTGAAATTGAAAAAAAATATGGAACAGTCTTTGAAGAGACAATTTGTATTGTTTGCGTTCATTATTTTGGTAAGTTATCTCAGTGGATTCGAAGGTTGTTTTGAAGAGGAAAGGAAGGGCCTGTTGGAATTGAAGGAGTTTATCGGATTCGGTCAGTCTTCAACTATAAACGAGTTTCTTTTTGAGGATTGGGTTGATGATGATAAGGGAAAAAACGAGTGTTGCGAGTGGTCACGAGTCACGTGCGATTCCACCACCGGACACGTGATAAAGCTATCTCTCGAAAGAATGTACCTAGCATTGGACCCAAACTTATGGTTATGGTCACTAAATATCTCTCTTTTTCTTTCATTCAAAGAGCTGCAAAATTTGACTTTATCTGCAAGTAATATTTATGGTTGGACTCAGACTAAAGGTACGCAGTTTAACAAGTAGTTGGGGCCATTTTTTATTGTTTGTTTGGTTTAATGTTATTCAGTTATTTATAATTTTATTGAGTTGGTTTTTAATTGACAATTATTTTGACGCATATTACTAGTCTTTCTTTTTAATTAAGTCTCTGTCCGCCTTAAAAATATTGTCAATCACTTGAGAAGTCGGCAAATGTTATTGCGAGAAATAATTATATATCCAAATAATAATAACGGCTATATGTATATACACAGCTGTGTATTACACAGTAGGTCTATGACTACAGATTTTTTGGGCTATAGCGACGGTAAACTGTCGCTATAGCCCAGAATAGCTATGACGACGGATGAAACCGTCGCTATAGCTTAAAAAACCGTCGTCATAGTCTACTGTGTAATACACAGACGACGGATGAAACCGTCGCTATAGCTTAAAAAACCGTCGTCATAGTCTACTGTGTAATACACAGCTGTGTATATACATTTTTCCCTAATAATAATGTGAAGCGATTAATATAATTCTTCCTACTTGTGGAACGATAACAAGAAATATTAAGTCAAACAATTAATAATATGAAAAATTAGACAAACAATAGCACAAGCAAATATTAACATTGAAACTCGCTCCATGAAATGAATAAAAATTACATGATTGTAGTCTAACATTTTTTTCACTATCAACAAAATAATGAGCAATACAACATTCTCACTAACTAATATTAGAGACATAAACTAACAACTATCAAGTCATATTCTTGTGTTTTTATACTATGTTTGGTTCCATTCTTTGGCATGTATAGAATGAAATGACTCAAGGAATGGAATGGTTAATGGGAATGGAATGATCATTCTCATTTTTATGTTTGGTTTATCCATTCATTCCTACACGAATAAAATCACCATTTTATTTTAGGTATTTAGTTTATATGAATTACATTATGAAAGAAATGTGAAATGACCATTTTCGTTTTTTATATACTACAAACTTATAAAATGAATGAAAAATAATCTTGTGGGGTCATTAAGTATAAATTTGAAATTCTTTTACTCAATTTTTTTACTTTTATTTTTTTAATTTGTGTGAAAATTATACTTTATTCATTTTTTTGATTTTTTAAGAACGGATAGAGTATTATGTAAATATGTATAAGCAATCACTGAAAAACATAAATCATAATATTTTTACTGCATCATATATCATTTCTCCTATTTATTTATAATAATATTGCGTAGAGTACTGAAATAACATAACTTGTATTAATTTAGTATATGCAAGTACTTTTATATATTTAAAGAAAATTAATATTTTCATAAGGGAAATTAATATTTAGTAAAAATTAATTAGTATGTATTTAGTAAAAATAAAAATATAAACATTAATAAAAATATGTTAATTTTTTTTACCGTATATATTTACAAAAATATAAATATAAATATTAACCAAACATGTTTTTTTACAGATATATATGTATATGTTAATCATATTTACAGTATGTATATTTTTGTAACTTATGATTTACAGTATTCATATTCTATTTTTGTAACTTATGATTTCAAGTGATTGATAGGATTTTTTAAGAGAATTAATATTTTCACAAGTAATATTTGATATTTTCACATCATCTCTCAGATGAGTGTGAGATCCATTTACTATTCATATGAATAGACATTGTAGAACTATCAGTGGTGGATCCAACTTAGGGCAGAGGGGTCAACTGACTCCACTGAATTTTCAGAGTGGTCAATTTGTTCTACTCTCTCCACCCTCTATATAATGTTTTTCTAAAAAATTAATGAATGTCTCAAATTTGTACACACTTTACTTTTACTTTTTCAGTAATCTAGTTACAATGTTAACTATTCTTTAAAACATATTATAATTTTTTTTTTATAATTTCACAAATTTAATAATTGTTTGTTAATTTTTGCAATTGTTTAAAATGAGATTATCATGATATTTTTGCAACGTCAACCCATAAAAAAAATTCAAAAATGAATGAATGAATGATTGTTTACTTACATTATTGAACATGATATTTTTTTAGCTACTGAAAATGAGACTAACATGCAACAATTTAAAGTTATAATCTCGAAAAATGTTATTATAAATAATATATGAGCATTATTTATTGTATTATATTTTAAGTTTTTATTAAGATTTTTTTTTTCAAATCTGACCCAACTAAACCAAAGTGTTGGATCTGCCCCTAAGAACTCATATTTACTTGTGAAAAATATTAATTTTCATTTTTTAATGTGGTCTCAACAATATATTTGATAGATTTTTTGTCTTATGTGTGCATCCAAATAATTGTTCATACAATCTATGACTTATAGTATAATATAGATTTTTAAGAAAATAAATAAAGGAAGTAACTAGTAGTTGAAATAGGAGAATAAAAATTATAACTATATATATAAAATTTAGTAAGGTCAAATTTAAATTTTTTTGTTAAGAATAAAAATTATAACTATATATATAAAATTTTCTAAATTCAATATAATTTCTCAACACTTAAGTCGTTAAATTTAATATATATATATATATATATATATATATATATATATATATAGTACAAATATGACAAATCCAAAAGAGTTGAATAAGACCACACGGGATAAAGAAAATTAAGTAAATAGTCTTGGAGTTTTAATACTTTGTCTTTGTCGTTGAGTTTTAATTTGGTGATAAAAGAAAAGGAAGCGAATGAAAACAAAAAAAGATAATATCAATTTTGTAACAGAAAGAGAATTTTTTTTAAGAAAAGTGTTTTTGAGTTTTAATTAGAAAAAAAATATTAAAAAAATGAGTATATTTTGAGTCAAAAAATTTCTTCTCATTTTTTTCCTATAAATAAATTAAAAACTTTACAGGATGTTAGTTAAAAAAGAAGATAAAATAGAAGGGAGTACTTATTTTTTGAGCCAAATATTACACATGATTGTTGGTTAGTGATTTTGTAGCCTGGTCTTCCATCTTAACAATGTGATTGAGTGTCGTACTTTATTGGTGTCTATTTATAATTGTCGGTGAGATTAATTATCAATTTTTCTTCTGATTCTTCTTGTTGAATATGTATTCTAATGTTGTGTTTGGATGGTGAGAATGGAATGGAATAGAATGGGGTGGGAATGAAATGACCATTTCTTATAAAATGACTTAAAACATGTTTGGTTAGTCAATTGGAATGACCATTCCATTCTTTTAGCCATTCCCTTTCAAATCTCATAGTTATTTTTCATTACTTTCTAAATAGATGAGTTTATTTGATTCCTAGGTCAATCTCATTCCCCTCTCTTTTTGCTATCTGTCATCATTTCTTTTCTTTTCCTACCTTTTTGCATGCTCCTTCATTTCCCTTACAAAAAAATTATTTTTATATTTATTTTGAACGGTTTATTTTGTATTGTTTTTAGACTAATATTAGAGTCAATTTTTTTTTAAAAAATATTCATATTCTTTTTTTATTAAAAAAAATACATACTAATTTTTATTTTATTAGTAAAAAACATGTTTGTATTTACAAAAATTTTAAAAAAACATGTTAACAGTATGTATTTTTTTTCTTATAAAAATAAAATATGAATATTAGTATTCGTATAATTAATTTTTACTTGAATACATACTGTAAATATTAACGTTACAAAAATATACACATTGTAACTTATCACCATAAGGAGAGTTAACCGCATTGTTGAGACAATTTAAAAAAATCCTTTCAATCTATTAGGAGTTAAATAAACATGAGTTTAATTAGGGCTATAAACGAGTCGAGCCAAGTTTTGACTTGCCGAACTCCAACTCATCTAAAAGTTAAACGAACCAAGTTGTGTCGGACTTTAAAAGAGCCTGAAATTTTGTGTACGAACTTCGGATCGTTTATAAACTAATCGGGTTCGGGTTCGGATTGGACTTAAGTGAGCTGAGTCGGCCGAGTCAAGCTTGAGTTTAACCCGTTTATTTTATTTATTTATTATTTATTTTCAACTTTTTTTTGAAAAAAAGATTATAAATTCAAATTATACCATTTAGGAACTTAATATCATACACAAACATAACTAAGAATTTTATTTGAATTATATTATTTTTTATTATATATTTATATGTAATATAAATTTTAATTAGATAATTATTAAACGAGTCGAGTTTAAACAAGTCAAGCTCGAGCTAGTTTCGAGTCGGGCCTAAACGAGCCGAGCTCGAGTTGAACGAATTCGGTTAGTATGAAGTTTATTTTTTGGTAAGTTGATTAATTTATCAATAGAATGTTAAACACACATAGAACCTCGCCTGCATGTCAGCACTCTATTGACCAATTGATCGACTTACTCAAAAATAAATTTCATGTTAACCACTTCCGAGTTGAATACTACATTGTTCGAGCTCAGCTCGTTTAATTAAACAGACTTTAGATCTTGTTCAATCCAGGCTTAGTCAAGTCGAGCTAGGTCGGATTTGCGAGCAATCCGATTTGTTTACAGTCCTAGACATGATCGACAATATGGGGGCAGAAGGGGTATTAGGAAAGATAACCATTTTTATTCCCGCCAAGTCAATTTTTTTAACCCCAAATCCGCTTTACGCGCTAATTACACCTTCATGCGCTCTTCATATAGGCCTGCCCTTTGAATATTTCTCATCAAGTTTGGTTTTGTATTATAATTTTATTGTATGTGATAAACTCAAAGGGGGGAGGGGAGGGGAGGAGAGGGGAGGGGAGGGTTGGGGAGAGGAGGGAGGAGGGAGGAGGGAGGAGGGGGGAGGGGGGAGGGGGGAATAAGAATAAGAGCGCTTTAACAAATGTTTTTAATTATTATTATTTTTTTGTAAACAATAAATACTTGTAAAATCAAGTTTGGTTTTGTATTATAATTTTTTTATATGTGATAAACTCAAGGACAGAGTAGATTGCAACTTAGGGTCTCATTTAGTGTGGAAAAATTAATGACTTTTTATATTTGACTATGTAATATCAATTAATGTGTATATATTATCATTCGTATCTCTAAATAAACTGACACTAACAATATAAGATAATTGAATAAATTAAGAGATTTTTTAACTTCAAATCGACATAATTTTTTTTAATTTAAATTAATACAATAATACATATTATAAACTATCTAAAAATTATTATTCATTATAAGTTTTATTGTTTATTTAATATTTAATAAATTATTTTAATTTTAAATTTAAAAATATTTTAAATTTATTTTTAAAAATCAATTTTAGAAGAGAGGGTGTATTTTAATAGATAAGTTGTTGACATGTGATCGAAAATCTTGTGTGGAAGGATTTATTTTAACATGTTTTAATAGATTAGTTGACATGCGGAAGGTTTTAAAAGGTAATCTTTTTAACTTTATTTTCATACGTATTTATGGCGGTGCAAGAAAACTCATTAATAAATATTCTAGTTCAGCCAGTATATATATATATATATATATATACACGGTCCGGATCAAGTGCATACCTCTTATCTTAGTCACCCGTGCTTACCTCCCTTTAGGCGACGATTTCGGTCATACAACCGTCGTCTATACTTTTAGCGACGGACAAACATATAGCGTCGCTAAAAGTATAGACGACGGTTGTATGACTGAAACCGTCGCCTAAATGGGGGTAAGCACGTGTGAGTAAGATAAGGGGTATGCACTTGATCCTTGCTATAAATATATATATATATATATATATATATATATATATATGGGGTTCCATCCACAGCAACCGGTTGTTGGGGAGAAACCCTTTGTGGTCAGCCGGTACAGCTTGTTACGGCTTATAAAAAAAAAATTCTAAGGCCGGTACAAGCTGTACCGGCTGGCCAAAAATGGGTTGCTCCCAACAACCGGTTGCTGTGGATGGAGACCATATATATATATATATATATATATATATATATATATATATATATATATATATATATATGGTCTCCATCCACAGCAACCGGTTGTTGGGGATCAATCCATTTTGGCCAGCCGCTACAAGCTCTACCGGCCTTAGACAATTTTTTTTATAAGCCGGTAGAGCTTGTAGCGGCTGGCCAAAATGAGTTGCTCCCCAACAACCGATTGCTGTGGATAGAGACACACATATATATATATATATATATATATATATATATACGGTCCGGATCTTAAGCTCACCCCTTATCTAACTCACCCGAGCTCACCCCCCATTTAGTATATATATATATATATATATATATATATATATATATATATATATATACAAAGAAGATCAGGTCCGGACTCCCGGACGGGAGTAAAATCCGGACCTGATTTTTTTTGTTTTTTTTTTTTTTTTTTTTGTAGAACAACTAAAAAAAAAAAAAAAAAATTTATGGAACTGAAATTTTTCCAAAATAAAGTGTTTTGGGTGTGTTTTTAACACCTACCCCAACCAATGTATGTACAGTCTGCCCAGACTGTACAGACATATTTCGTTATAGGCATCCAAATCACGCCCAAAACACTGTATTATGGAAAAATTTCAATTCCATAATTTTTTTTTTTTTTTTTTTTGTTGTTTCAAAAAAAAAAAAGCAAAAAAAAAAAAAAAAAAAAAAGGTCCGTATTTTAGTAGAGTCCGGGATCCCGGACTGGATCCGGACTCTATATATATATATATATATATATATATATATATAATGCCTTAAGTAGCATAATTTCATCAAAACGACGTCGTTTTAATGGGACGCGGTGGCATTTTTGTAAATACCATGCCACTGCGTATTTACAAAAATACCACCGCGTCCCATTAAAACGACGTCGTTTTGATGAAATTATGCTACTTAAGGCATTATGCTATTTAAGAATTATGCTCTTGATATATATATATATATATATATATATATATATATATATATATATATATATATATATATGGAAAAAATGTGTGTACACAGCTGTGTATTACACAGTATGCTATAGTGACGATTTTTTGGGCTATAGCGACGGTTTCACCCGTCGTCATAGCTATTCTGGGCTATGGCGACAGTTTACCGTCGCTATAACCCAAAAAATCTGTCGTCCTAGGCCTACTGTGTAATACACAGCTGTGTATATACATATAGCCCTATATATATATATATATATATATATATATATATATATATATATATATAAGAGACTATAATACCATTTGTCGTAGAGTAAGTTTTTACTACCCCGTATTAATTTTATTGGAAAAAATATACAATTACCTTTGTAACCTAAAAAAATAGATTATCATTTTCTTTGTAAAATTTATTATTACAAAGGAATTTTTTTTAAAAGAAACGGATTTAGCTCCTTTCCATTACACATTTTTTCTAATTTCATCCAATGCACTAATTATTTGATCTTAATAATTTTTTTAATAATAATCAAAATATGTTAATGGATAGTTGATGGTACTAAGATCAATCCTACAAAAAATTAAAATCATATATTAACCAACTATTACTAAAATTATAATTTCTGTTACTATTACTAAAATAAAAAGTGTAGATATAATATATTAATCAACTATATAATTCAATTATTAAATAGTAAAATGAAAACAAGTTATTCTGTTTAATTAGACTTTGTAAAAATAAAATTAAAAACATCAATAATGTCTTAATTTTACAATAATACAATTTTTTCTGTTCAACTGAGTCAAAAACAAGGATTAATAATGTATATTTTTACAAGTAACATTTATAAGAACATTTACCTAATATTAATTGGTTAGCATTAGTAAAAAAGATTTTTATTAATACTTAGATAATATAGTTTGAGAGAAAAAAAATATTCACAAGAATCATCTTACCTCATTTAAATTTGTTAGTATTATTAAAATGAAAGTTTAAGTATATTTCAATTATAAGTAAAATTTTATTATTACTTAAACAATAATTTTAGAAGGAAACTATTTTCTTAAGAATTATCTTACCTAATATTGAATTTTTACTATTAATCAACGATATAATTTAATTATTAAATTAGAAAAAAAAATTACTTTATTCAATAATATATTTATAATAAAAATTCAACATAATTATAACTCAAATATAAGACCCCTGCTTTACATGGGATGTAAATGCTAGTAAATAATAATTACTATTCTTTTAGATTGAGCTAACCAATCTTTGATATCTTATTTTCTTTTTGGTAGGTTTGACACCTTTCCCTCGTCTAGAGATATTAGATTTGACTTGGAATAATTTTGGTGGGAGTATTCCTTCATTCATATGGGAATTATCTACGCTAAAAGTTCTATATTTGACAGGAACTAATTTTAATGGATCTTTACACGTTCAAGGTAAGTGAACTATTTGATGAAATAGAATTTTGAATTATATTAAACTCAACAATGTTGCAAGTCTTCTCAGTTATGGCTATCTTTCTAATTAAACCTACTTCTTTTCATTGTATGTCTATATACACAACAATTCATTTATTATTACATTAATCTGATAGATATTGTATGTTCCCTAATTCTTTACAATTCTGTTTTCTTTTTGATAGGGTTGACATCTTTTCCTCATCTAGAAATATTAGATTTGAGTTGGAATCATTTTGGTGGGAGTATCCCTTCATTCATATGGGAATTATCTACTCTAAAAGCTCTATATTTGAGTTGGAGCGAACTTGATGGATCTTTACCCATGCAAAGTAAGTTCTCTCTCTTTCTTATTATTTGACTGGAAGTCGTCCTAATGGAACTTTACACAATCAAGGATACTCACCAAAGTTGCATATCCTCTCAACCATTGCTATCTAATTTTTTTATTTTTATTTTTGGAAGGTTTCGCATCTCTCCAACATTTGGAGATCTTAGATTTGAGTGACAATCAATTTTCTGGGAGTATTCCTCCATCCATATGGTCATTATCTTCTCTAAAAGTTCTCTCTCTTGCTCGCAACGAACTTAATGGATCTTTACCCATGCAAGGTAAATTTTATCATATTTATAACAAACTAAATGGTGGACGATCGAGAATATATTTTGCATAAAGTATTGATACAAATACTTTGATTCTTATCCAATTTTATTATGTCAAACCTTGAGGAAAGAAATCAATCATTATTACTTCTTTTTTTTAACTTCTTCAAGACCTTAAGATCTTTTTCTTTTATATTAATTAGAATAAGAGTACGTGATAGAAGAGTATCATAGAAGAGTATCATAGAAGAGTATCAGTATATAAAATTATGGTGAACATTACAATTGCTGGTTTTCATTTCAGGTGTTTGTGAACTGAAGAATCTTCAAGAACTAGATTTCAGTTACAACAATCTTGAAGGAACCTTTCCTCCATGTCTAAACAATTTGACCTCTCTTAGGCTGTTAGATCTTTCTAAAAACCGATTCACCGGTAACATTTCAACATCTCTAATAGCTAGTCTCACATCTCTCGAGTACATTGATCTAAGTCATAATCATTTCGAAGGTTTATTCTCATTCAGCTCATTTGCCAATCATTCTAAGCTTGAGGTGGTTGAAATTAGAAATGATAACGCCAAATTTGAGGTAGACACGGAATCTATAGATTGGATTCCCTTGTTTCAGTTAAAGAGCCTTGTGTTGTCAAATTGTAATCTTAACAAGGTTTTTGGAGAAGTTCCCAAATTTCTCTTTCACCAGCAAAGATTAAGGGTCCTTGACCTCTCTGGGAATCTGTTGGATGGAAAGTTTCCCTCTTGGCTACTTGAGAATAATACAGAACTAGAACTTTTAAGTTTGAGAAATAATTCTTTTAGTGGTCTGTTTCATCTTCCACCATTTAGGAATCTCAGTGTTCAGTGGATGGATATCTCAGACAATCACTTCGATGGTGAAATTCATGCAAATATAGGGAAAATGCTTCCATATGTTTATTATCTCAACTTATCTACAAATGATTTTCACAATGGCATCCCATCCTCGATCGGTAACATCAGTGAGTTGAGGTGTTTGGACTTGTCGGTTAATCATTTCTCAGGAGAATTTCCTAATCAGGTGGCAACAGGTTGCACATCTTTGAGTCATTTAGTATTATCACATAACATGTTTCAAGGCAAATTACCTTTAACACAATTCAACGAAACTCAGATGTTTTCGGTCTTAAAGTTGGACAACAATAAATTCACAGGTAAACTCTCAAATGATTTTACTGGATTTAATGACCTACAAGCGTTGGATATCAGCAATAATTTTTTATCAGGAGAGATTCCAAAGTGGATTTTTGATATATCGAGAGTTCTGGTATTGCGAAATAATTCGTTTGAAGGCAAGATTGCCCAACTCCCTTTTCATCAAGATGCAATCTTCATTGACTTCTCCCATAACTCTCTTTATGGATCTTTACCCCCTTTTACAAAAAATACGAATCTCGAGCATCTTCATTTGCAGGGAAACAAATTCACCGGATCAATACCAGAATCTTATGTTAATCTATCAAGTCTATTGACGTTGGACCTCAGTGATAACAACTTGTCTGGAAGCATTCCCAAGTTTATTGGCTCAATCTCAAACTTAAGAATCCTTCTACTAAGAGATAATTGCTTTCGTGGTTTTATTCCAAATCAATTGTGTTATTTGAGAAACATAAGCTTGATGGATCTCTCCTACAACTCTCTATCTGGTTCTATACCTAAATGCTTACCTAATATAACTGGTCCTAGCAATCCCGCCTTCAGTCGAGGAAATTCTGTTGGTTTCGTTTTTGGGCAACAAACAATATATACTTATGAAAGAAATCTTAGTACATCGATAGATAACTATGAAGATAGGTATGAATTAAGCATTGTGGTTTTCTCTGAAATTCTTGACGAAGTGGATTTTCGAACTAAAGGAAGGCCCATCTCCTATAAAGGTAGAATTCTTGATTTAATGACGGGATTGGATTTATCATGTAACAACCTGAGTGGCGAAATCCCAATCCAAATGGGCATGCTGGTTTGGATTCATGCCTTAAATTTGTCCCACAATGAGTTAACTGGATCCATTCCAAAACTTTTCTCACACCTGGCACAAATAGAGAGCTTGGATCTTTCTTTCAATAATTTGAGTGGAGAAATTCCATTAGAACTGGTTGATTTAAATTTTCTGGCGGTTTTTATTGTGGCTCACAACAATTTATCTGGTAGAGTTCCTGAAATGAAAGCACAATTTGGCACTTTCCCAAAAGAAAGCTTTGAGGGGAATCCATTTCTTTGTGGACCACAGGTTGAGAAGAACTGCACAACCCTTGTTACTTCATCCTTGCTGAATGCATCTTCAGATGAAGTCGAAGACAAATGGTATGAAATTGATCTTGTTTTCTTCTATTCAAGTTTTGTTGCGACATACTTTGTGTTCTTGTTGGGAGCTGCTACTATTCTTTATATAAATCCTTATTGGCGAAGAAGGTGGTTCACTCTGGTTGAGGAATGTGTGTACTCGTGTTACTACTTCCTTTGTGATTTTATACGTAAATGATCTCTTGGTCTATTTAATCAAATTTTATGTTTATCTGGTTGATCAAGGAATGTATTTGATTAATTTTGATAAATAATATTACAAAATAAGGTGGTCAAACATGTTGAATGGCCGAAAATAGTATTATGATAAATAATATATGGAATATTATTGCTCATAACATCATTCAAATGCGTTTATGACAAAATGTACGCTTTTGTAGTAATAATTGTACTTCGTGTGAGCAATTTGCTAATTAATCAAATGAAAAGGCAAAATGTCACACAAGCCCAAATATAAAAGCAGAGTTTTGCATTTTAGTCCACATAATAACATCTCCTCCATCTCCAACAAATTGATCAAATGCAAAGGCAAAATGTCAAACAAACCCAACTATAAAAGGAGAGTTTTGCACTTTAGTCTACATAATAACATCTCCTCCATCTCCAAATTTTGCTGTGTTTAGAATACGGCACCTAATATTAAGAACTTAAGTTTTGCAGAATTGTTTTCTAATGCAATCATTGACAAAAAAGAGCTTTGAATCTTAAAATTAGAGCCAAATCACTTGAATGTGTAATATGATACATTCTTTACTTTTTACAAGGTAGTCCAATATGTTATAATAACATTTAATTTATTTCATGGATATATAACAATTACAACCAATTCATTGCTATCCTTGAAAGTGAATGTCATTTGAATCTTAAATTGAGAGTCAAATCACTTGAATATATAATCCAATATGTTACAATAACATTTCATTTATTTTATAGATAACAATTACTCACTCCGCTCCAAAATTAGAGATGTAATTTCACTTCTGAAGTCAAACGACGGCGTATTAAACTTTAAATTGATGTAAATTTATTTAATTTTAATTGATACAATTATTATAATTGTATAGTATATAACAAAAACTATATATATATATATATATATATATATATATATATACAGGCAGGATCTAAAGCGGACCAAAAAAGCAGACCAATGAACGGACCAAGTCAAAAACACGCGGGTTTCAGGGTTCGGATCGGACCAACCCGCGGGTTGGCCCTGAAACCCGCGTGTTTTTGACTTGGTCCGTTCATTGGTCCGCTTTAGATCCTGCCTGTATATATATATATATATATTTATATATATACGGTCCGGATCAAGTGCATACCCCTTATTTTACTTACCCGTGCCTACCCTTCTTTAGGCGACGGTTTCGGTCATACAACCGTCGTCTATACTTTTAACGACGGTCAACATATAGCGTCGCTAAAAGTATAAACGACGGTTGTATGACCGAAACCGTCGCCTAAAGGGGGGTAAGCACGGGTGAGTAAGATAAGAGGTATGCACTTGATCCTTGCTCTCTCTCTCTCTCTCTCTCTATATATATATATATATATATGGAGTTAAAGAATTACAAAGTTTGTTTGCATAATATAATTCTGATCTTTGGTGGAATTATGATGAACAAAACTAACGTTGACTCAGATTTGAAATTATGGAATTTCTTTTTGTTGACTCGGATTTGCAATTTTGACTGAGATTAGTAATTGATGTGATAAAATTATGTACTGCAAGTGCACAACATCAATTTTAGATTTGACAAGTGCAGGTCGAACCACAGAGACTAGATCAATTCTTTAATATATCCTTAATTAATATTTTAGGCAAATTAGAAACAAAAATGGTGGAGAAAATTTATTAATTAACTATGCAAACTTAATTAATAACGGAAACTATTAATGAGAAAAAATACCTAGGAATCAGAATCCACCAAATATTAACATAATAAATAATTTCTTATTTCCTAAATTAATTCCCAAATTATTTTTCCTTCTCTTTAAAAATAATGATTCATATAATTAATATGGGCAAGCATAAGTTATGAAAAATTCACAGATTAACTATAACTTATCAAAACCTCGCAATCAATATAAAAATCATATGCAATTTATGTGGAGGAAAACATGAAGGCGAAAACAATTAGAACATTAATTTCAGAACGGAAGAGAATATTATTAAGAAATACCTAATTTCATCATCATCCTAGGTATTATAAATTTAGCTAGCCATGAAATTAAAAACAAAAACAAATAATATTAGTACTACTATTTGCATGAAATAAGAACAATAATTAAAAGAGAATTTCTATTATATCAATAAAAGAAAGATACAAATACTCCCTGACAGTAGTTCCACACATGATTGAAATAAGAGAAAAGATAAACTCTAAATATCTTACTCCCTTCTACACTACTGAAAAACTAATAAAAAGAAAATAACAAGTGGTTTCCTTCTCTCTAAAACAAGAGGCCTATTTATAGGGAGAATACATTTGTGCCCTAATTTAGGTTCATTGAACTCAGACAGTTTTGTTCCCTTTTTTCTCTTCTTTCCTTTTGACTTCCATCTCTATAAGGTAATCCTCCAAGAGTCCTTTTTCATATTAAAAAGTTAGATATAAATCCTCTATTTGATCCCTAAAAAAATAAATGTTATTTCCTATAAAATAAAATAAAATGTATTAGTTAAATAAAATAAGCATATAAAATAATAAATATGGGAGTATTAAAATGTATTAATTATCTGTCTATCAAATACCCCCATACCTAGCTTTTGCTCGTCCTCGAGTAAAATAAATAAAAATAAAATAAAATTTACACTATCCCATTTTCGTAGGAAACACAATTGCACTTAGCATGTGCAACAAGTCTTTAAACCCCAAGGTTACCTCAAGTGGAAGAGTTGTGTTTCGTGAGAGTTTGCAGTGAATATACCCACAAAATTCAAAAATATTTTTGAGTTCAACAAGTTATGAAATTGAAAGAAAACTTCTAAATATCCATGGACATTATACATAAACAAGATTAAATTCAAAATCACACTTTCACTTTATCAAAATATCAAAAATACTCAATCTTTATTTTAGACATCATCCTTCAAAAAATTAATTCCATGTAATGCATGCATGTGCATATGATGTAAATCTTAGTATGGATTTTTACCATGAAAATCAAAAAAGCTCATTTTTCTATTTCTTCTTTTTTCCTTCTTTTTTTTTCATTTTTTTTCAATTTTGATTTTTGACTTGTGCAATGTCTCGTTTTCTTAGGCTTTTCAGAGTTACTCATGAAGCGAGCGTTGGACCAATGACTCCCAAACCAATTGGCTTTAGGGCACTAGGTGTAGAGACACCCCTATTGTAAGACCCCAACTTTTATAAATAAAGATGAATTTTCTATAAATATCATTTTTGAATATTAAGGAGTGAATTTGATATAATGTTATAGTTGTGGGTAATATTTATAAATTTTGCAAAGTACGCAAGTTGTTATATTATATTCAATTGGTTGGAGAATATTCGTTTTAACAGGGAATATTCATACGACGGCACAATCATTGGTGGACCCCACAACGGAATTATTGTCCGAATGAGAAAATGACAAAAATATTATTTTATAAAAATAACGACAAATGTTTTATCGTTAAACTGTGGAACTACCCGGTGGTAAAAGTACAGTAATACGTTTGGTTGCATACTAGCACATGGTATTAATTATTGATGCTTACGTGAGAAGTCACTCAGTTTTGTTCAATTATTGCTACAGTAATTGCTGTATAATATCTCATGTTATTTGATTCAATTATTGTCATAGTATCATCTGCGTAATATTTTATATTATTAAATCAATAATTGAGACGACAAAGTTATTAATATTATTATTTGTAATATTGACGATGTCTAGAAGTTCTGTCAAGGAGAGGTTTGGTCATGTAATTGCGCGCCAATAGGAAGAAATTCTTATTGGAAAGCCCCCTCTTTCCTGAGAATGATCTGGTTGTTAAATATTGCGAATTATAATAATGATGAATAAATGTTGTTAAAAATATTAAGGAGATTTTTATGGAGTATTTGTTGTAAATTTTGCTTATTTTATGGACCCTCATTTATCCATCTTTCAAAATAATCGGTAGAAAATTATTTTATATAATAAAGGTGGGGGCCACATGTGGGGCCCATGTGTGTGACAAAGGCATGTGGGGGGGGGGGAGAATTATGCAGGTTCACGTGTGTAGGTTATATTTTTACTTATATATATATATAATAATAAGTTTTGTTTTTTTATGAAAAATAGAATATATTATATTTTATTATGCATAGTATTTGCATAGTGCCTGCATAATGTTTGCATAGTAAAGTCAGAAAATTATTTAGTCGAATTTTTCTATGTGCCACTGTGCGTCCGTGATTTTCAAATTTAAATAGTATCCTTCCATTCTCCTATAAATAGGATGCTTAGTTAGAATTGAAAATCACACCAGAATCAGAGAATTCTTCTTCTATAATATTGAGTGTAGAAATAGAGTTTTAAGAAGCTTTGAGCTTAGAAAAAAGTGAACGTTTTCTTCAAGAATATCCCCGCCCTACCAGTCGGAATACTCTTCTTTTCAAGGTAAATGATGTTATTTTTGTTCAATATTCGATTGAAATAATATTTTCTTCCATACTCTGTAGTATGTAAGTAATATTATTTCGTTTCAGATTTCGAATTTTATACTCATTTTGTTAAAGTTTTAGCTTCTATACTCCATGAAATTAGTAGAATATCCTTGATATTTGCATTTCATCAAGTATCTTTTCATGAAAATATCATTCTGAGCATTCTTGATAAGTTTTAACTTTTTCATGCCGGAGTACTATTCATGGGATACTATTCCCGAAGTACTATTCACGGGGTACTCTATTCACCCAATTCATGATAAAAATTAATTTATTTTCGGTCCAAATTATTTTTGGTACAATATTATTCTTGAATTTTACTCCACAAAGCAGTATCATGTTGACCATTTGGATATTATTGAATTATGGATAAATTAAATTATAAATCTTTAAAAATTTATCCTTTGCTTTCTTTTAATTGAATTCTTATATCATTGTCACCATTTTCATGCTTATATTATGTTGAAAGTCATTTGTGGTCGTAGTGCATAGATGGACTTGGTATGATTATGACCAAGGATTATTCGGTATAATCATGACCGTAATGTTACAAACGATGTGATAAAAGTCTCCAATGGCCCGTAGTGCATTGATGGACAATTGTTGGCATGATCATGACCATTGATGAATACACAAATATACTTGGCCCGTAGTGCATGGATAATTCGTGGTCGTGATACTAATGAATATCCTTGGCCATAGTGCAAGGGTGATTCGATGATGTGGATTATTTATTAAGCTGAGTCTCAGCGATAAAAGTGATGAAAAACCTTTTAAATCATAGAAGATAGTAGATATCATGCTCTACTTTACTCTTCTAATGGATTGCTTGTTCCGTTGTAGTTAAACTTGATATTTGTTATAATTTATCATTTTAACACTATTGAAGGCTAACGATAAATTATTCTGCATTATCTTAGTCATAATATTTGTTACTGGGCTAGTTGAGCTCACCCTTTTGCTTTCATTGTTATCTTCAGGAAATGAGAACGTAGCCGGGACTAGTCGGGGAACGGAGTGATGGTCCAGATGTTTGCATTAGTAGTCCTTACTATTCTATGAAATAGTGTGATAATAAATGTATTGAAGACTCCATTTGAGTTTGAATACTGTCTAGAAGACAATATTCGTATTAAAACTCTCAGTTTATGTTTTGTCGTATTTTACATGACAGTTGTATTATTAAGTTGTATTTGAATTTTGTACCATGTATTTGGCAACTCAAGATGGGTGATGTATACCTATTTTGGGGGCGTCAGACCTATAGGCTTACTAACTCGAGTAACAAAGGCCACAAAATTAGACTAGTCAAGTAGCTTTTATCCATCACACTTTTCAGCGTGAATATCGATGCTTCCCGAGGCTTGGATACTATTTGTCGAAATCTAATTACTCTCACACGCAAGTGCACATGGTCAACAAGTAATATAATGATAAGTTAAGTATCATTCCCACAGAGATTAAATATGAAATTAACCCTCACAATTACCAACTTTCTATTAATCCAAATTTTGTTAAACTATCCAATTCAAGAATTATAACTATTAGAACTAAAAATATTAAAAATACTAAAAATACCAAGCAATCAACAAACTTAAAAACTGTAATTTCAAACAAATATTGGAGAGTTAGGCTTACAACTTCACTCTAAGCATCACTCCGATTATTACACCCTATTTCAGTTTAAAATCAAGAACACTCAAGTAGAACTAGCCACCTTTCGATGCACTAATACCATATTAACTTAAATCCACAAATTATATAGAATTAAGCTAAACACCTTAATTAACTAATTCACTATATCTCTATGTGAATTACAATCAAAGAAGGTTTAAGTTCAAATTCTCTATCTGATTACATACGACGCTAGGCATATCTCTACCCTACCATCAATCAAGATTCCATTCAATCATAGAATTCATGAACACATGCTATAATGAATAAGTCTAGATTCATTTTTCCTCTCTCAAATCCATACAAATCCACATAGAATTGGTGATCAAACAATTCATAAATTTAAGCATAAATCACTATAGATAAACTGAAAGATAGATTATTAAACTGCAAATCAAAGCTACATAATCATCGTTTAACACAAAGATCTGTCATAAGCTTAACAAGTAAATTAGTTCATCATAATTGAAATAAAAACTGAATTCATCAAAGTAAACATCATCCCAATTACACTTGTTGAATTAAAGAAAAAGAATGAATCCAGAACCACCCTTCTTCTCTGGTTCAATCTGCAATTATCGTGAATTCCACCTTTAAATCCTTCCTCTAATGCTTTTGCTCAAATTATTGCTTCAAATTACTAATTGATTGTTCGTTGTAATCTCCCTTGTTGTTTCTTTGTTAATAACCAGCCTAAAACATGTATTCTGACCATAATCGGATGCACAATATAGTTCCAATACAAAACAAACTCATTCCATCACGCCTCTGCAGCAGTATAACTCAATTAGGAGACCTTGCCTTTTCCCGTACCCCACCTCGGCGAGGGTTTTTCCTTCATTAATAGCCCGCCCCGGCGGGCAGTGCTTCTGTCTTTCGATCAGGTATCCCCGCCCCGGCGGGATTTTTAGCTTCATGATGTCCGCCCCAGCAGGTGTGTCTTCTGCTGCAATCCAGTTCTTGCTCCCTATCTTGCCCACTTTAGCCAAAAAAACAACCTTTTAAAGCCCAAATGCTATGCCACCATACCTAAACATAAAACAACACTAAACAAGTAAAACTAATCATAAAAATAAAGAATTAACACAATTTAATCTTGAATTAAAGGTCGATTCGTAGGTATAAAATCCACTTATCAGATACCCAATTATTTCATTTAATGGACATTAAAGCAGTTATTTATTTCTTTTTTCAACTTTTTTTCTTTCAATTTTTTTCTTCTTCTTTTTTTCTTGAAATTACTCGAATCATGGTTTATACCACACAAATAAGAATTAGTGCAAATGTGAAGTGCAAAAATGCTCGTGAAATCAATTTTAATCCAGATGGTGTTTTGAACTAAGATTTCGTATCTTATCAAAAATTTAATAGTTCTAAATCTTTCAATCTTACTCATGAGTTTTGCTCCACAAGCACTTATTAGAATTAATTCAATCTATAAAAAGTCAAACAAAATTTTTATTTTTTTTGTGTTTTTTACTATTTTTTCCTAAAAAGAAAAAAAATCTAATACAATAATACAAACAAACTCCCCCATACCTAAATCATGCATTGTCCTCAATGTATTGAAATGAAGAAAAGAGAACAAATATATGAAAAAATTATAACTTGTATGCGGGACATTTGTTCTGCAAGAAAATGTGGTGAGAAAGAAAACAAATGTACATATCTACAAATTTTATGCATCCGAAAAACTATGCGACTGTAAATGATCAGTAATATAAACAGACAACCTAGAGTGGATTTTGTATGATTTTCAGGAGGTCAAGGTAATTGGAAATAGTTAGAATTTACAATAGAAGAACAATTCTGAGCATAACCGACTGATTCTTTTAAAATCGAGTCATGGAATGATAACAAAAAATGATAATTCCTTTTAAAAAAATTCTAACTTCATAAAATCTATCCAAACTCTCCATACATATTCGTTACCAAGGGGCACTAAAACATTTTCATCATTTTGAATAACTGTTATACCAAGATGTTTAAGCGCCACTGGATTAACACATGCATTATCTGAAATGGGAGATATGAACTCATTATCTAAACATGGAAGATTATCATTGTCCACAACCTTCAGTTCATTTGTTAAATCACATTTAGGTGGTGTTTGATAAAATTGAGTGTTAAGATCTGAACAATTTAGACATCTGACTAATTTAGAGCCTCTGTTCAGAATTGTGTCTGAATGAAAAAATGTTGTTTGATAACTAATTTTTCCAAAATGCCTGAATAACAGTATTTTACCATTTTAACCCTCTAAACAGTTTAAGCAAAACTTGTTTGATAATCAGAAAGGTCTAAATAGTATTTTAAATACATATTTATAATATTTTGACCACAATATGATAAAATAAAATGTATTATGTCCAATGAAAACATCAACATAGCATAATAATTCAACCATACAAATTAAATTACCTTCAAGCAGTTGTTAAGAGTTGAAGTGCAATTTGTTCACATAGATTAACCATAAATTTTATGCCTTGATCACCCCATTACAGTTCATCTTGTCCCTTTTATTCATTTCCTTCATTTTGCTCCGCTTTATCGTCAAACATGTTATCTCGATCATATTGAGCAAATAATCCATCCTCAATGTTATGCTTCCTTATGAAATTATGGATTGCAAAACA
The DNA here is from genome assembly GCA_020205505.1 of Panax japonicus. Classification (NCBI taxonomy): domain Eukaryota; kingdom Viridiplantae; phylum Streptophyta; class Magnoliopsida; order Apiales; family Araliaceae; genus Panax; species Panax japonicus. The sequence continues at coordinate 31,757,299 of CM035112.1, read as the reverse complement.
ACCGATAACTATATCCCATTGTAGTGTAAAAGGGTATGGAGCCATTCGTTTCAAAATTGGGATACTTGAACTCTACCTTACCAGACTTGGATTTACTGGCCATGACCTCATGAAGCTGCACCACATTGGGATGTCTAACCAGTCCTATGACAAAAATCTTTCGCTTAATTTGCCATTTTACAATGGTAAGGAGTCAAATATAGAGGAATAAATTTGGCAGTATCAACACTGTCACAAAGGTTCACAACATAGAAACAAAAGAGCAGTTAAAGTGCCAATTAACAGGAAATGAATCTTATAGAGACCTTTATGAAAGAAATTCCACCATGTTGACAAATTATTCAGAATGGGAATCCTTTACACAAGGTCTTCTTGGAGGATTCTTTTATTCGCTTAACAACTTTTTCTTTAGTGTAATACCCCATCAATTTCTTGGCAACATCTTCTGGATTACATAAAATAAATGCCCTCACAAGCCGGTCTTCTTTCATCCTCAATGCTCTTAACAAATCAGGTCCCTCAATTTGCAGTTTAAGACCCATATCCTGTATCTTCCTCGCTAGAAGAACTAATGTCTTTAACACAGACTCTAAATTGAAGTAAAGCAAATCTGGTTTAGTAAGTATATATCACACTAGCAGGTAACTTCATTGTGCCCAATATATATGTCATGTTTCTCTGTATCTTATCGATGGACAGCGTTAACAGAAGAGGAGTGCATCCGATAAGACCAAAAACCTCATCATCTGTAAATCCAAATTTCTCCAAGTTTGAATGGTCTCGAGGCGAGAAATGCCAAAGAGGCAGACGACATACTTATACATCTTGGACTCCTTACTGACCCCAGTCTTGTGAATATACTCCAACTTCTCATCATCGAATAAGGTTCGCGGAATCCATGTGGGGCAAGACATAAACATCGGAACCAATTCCTTTTTACTAACACCTATTTGATTATAAATCCCAACAACAGGTTTGATTTCATTATGGAAATCATAGGTGAGAAGGGAAGGATTCCGAACAATGGCCTTACGAAGAACTTCCTTAGACCCGAACAATACTTTGAAATAATCAAGGAGTTCCCTAAATAATTGATTAATACACCTAGAGAGGAAATGGGGGCAACACTTAATGATCTTAATCAGGTCGGAAGAACTGAGACCTAGTTCACTAAGAATGTTGAGCTTGTATTCAAGGAAAGTGCGATTGCTCTTGCGTAAGGAAGGACTCCGCATAAAAATTTTAGCTATATCATTTTCGGTACAACCCCATTTCATAAAAACCTCTGTGGGGGTCTTTTGGCTAATTTTCAGCAGCAAATTCTTCTACTTTAACAATTGTTAGGGTTTCTGCAGAATTAAGCAAAGTACTAAATAAATAGGGGTTCAAAATTGGGGTTTTGGGACAAAGGGGATTGTAGGTATTTCCAGAACCGCAGAAAATGAAGTGGATTTGGATCAGAGTATTGAATTTAGCTTTCATATTCAGAATTTAGTTCTATGAACTAAATGAGAAATTTAAATACCACAAACGAATTGAACAATTTATGTCATTCCATAAACAACAAACAGATAATAACTTGTAAACAAGGGACTGAGAAGTTGATATATGAGATGGAAAAGGAAATTGAACTGACCCTTTTTGCAGCAAAGAATGAAAATGAGAAAAAATAGAAATCCTTCATGAACTTTCTGTTTCGTAATTTGTCAAGGAGGAGCAGCAATAGGAAATATCAAGAGGGTGAGTTAAGGCACAAACCTTTATTTGTGAAGAGGATGGTAGGATCATTATGAGGAATAACAGGACTAAAATTTTGGTTCATATGGCTTCTCTTATCTTCAAAGAGGTTGATAAACATATCCCTGACCCATTCAATCTCTGGCTGCTCCGAACCCATTGGGTGACAAGGAAAACAAACCATAATTGGCGAAATTAAACCCTAATTAAAAGGAAAAAAGTAATACTTAAAGAAGAATGTGAATTGGTCTGCTTAAGATTCATGCCCAAATCAAGGATTGTTAGCAACGAAAGAAGAAGAACATCAGTGGAGGTAGTATTGAAGAGGTTATTTTTGTCCCAAAAAAATATTTCCTCGCTCAGACATCCCTCTGGATGCTATAGAATTATATTTGTATCTAATCCATTAAGAGCCATTAAGAGGCAAAAAAAATTCTGTAAATTTTTTTTTGCCTCTGAACAAATCAGAGGCAAATCTATTCAGAGCCATTAAGAAGTAATCAAACAAAACCTTACTATTTCTGGAAGGCGCTTCGGATGGACCCAAGGTAGACTTAAAATGATCATAAGAGGATTTAAAGTCAATTTGATTTTCTTGAAAATGCTCAAAATGTGTCAAACTTGATTTAACTATAGGTTCCAATCTAGAGTAAGATTTTTGGGCTGTGGAGTCCAACATCTCATTGACCTCATTCAAGTATTCAGTTTTATCCCAATTTTGACCAAAATGATTTAGACAAAAGTTAATAATTTCATCTTCTCCCGTAAGTTCATTTCCCGACATTTTTTGAAACATGTTCACTTCAACGGACTGGCCAAACAAATCGCTAGGTTGCTCTCCCACATTAAACACATTTAAGTCAATTGTTATGTTTCCAAATGTTAATTTCATTAGTCCATTTCTACAATTAATTAACGCATTAGAGGTTGCTAGAAATTGTCTACCTAAAATGACAGGAATTTGACCTTTGGGATTGACAACATGCTGGGTTTCAAGAACAACAAAGTCAACAGGGAATACAAAATTGCCAATCTTAATGAGTACATCATTAACTATTCCCTTTGGAACTTTAATAAAATGATCATCTAGTTAGAGTGTGACACTTATCTTTTTCAGCTCCACTAAGCCCAATGTTTGGTACACAGAAAATGGTAAAAGGTTCACACTAGCTCCTAAATCAATAAAACTTTTTCAATTAAGGTGTCACCTATGATGCATGAAAAGCTCAAAATATCATTTTTATGATTAATACTCGGTTCATTATATCCATTAAGGCAGCAAGAGCATTAGTTAATCCAAAAGACATGACTAGGAATTCGTAATACTCGTACCGAGTTCTAAAAGTAGTCTTTGGAATGTCATCAGTTTTAATCTTTAACTGATGATATCCAGAACGAAGTTCAATCTTTCAAAAGAATTTAGCACCTTACAACTGGTCAAACAGGTCATCAATGCGATGCAACGGGTACCTATTTTTGATGGTGACATGATTCAACTCCCGATAGTTAATGCAAAGTCGCATACTCCTATATTTTTTCTTTACGAATAAAACAAGAGCACCCCAAGAAGATGTACTAGGATAAATGAAACCGATGTTTAACAGTTCCTGCAGTTGGGTTTTGAACTCCTGAAGTTCAATAGGAGCCATTCGATATAGGATTTCGAAAATAGTTTTTGAACCGGGTTCAAGATCAATACAAAATTCAATTTCACGCTCTTGGGGTAGGCCAAGAAGTTCTTCAGGGAATACGTCAGGAAATTTATTAACAATAGAAATATCATTCAAATATGACGTATTTTTGTTTAAATTCGTGACATGGGCTAAGAAAGCTTGACATCTATTTTTCAATAAATGAATGACTTTATGGCTTGATATGACAGTGGTTGACTTTAGTGGTTTGGTTGCTCAAATTCGCATAATAGGTTGGTTAGGAATATGAAAACTAATAACCTTACAAAAATAATTAATTTTAGCATGATGAGTAGTTAACCAATCAATCTCTAAAATCGCATCAAATGCAAGTATTTTCAAAGAGACGAGATCAACAGGTAATGTGAAAGTATCGATTTGAATCAAACAAGATTTATAAAATAGTGGATGTAATGAAGGTTTCTCCTAACAGAGTTTCAACAGATAAGTCAAAGTCTAATTTCTCTGGAGTCAAATTTAAACGTTGAGCACAAGCAGGTGAAATAACAGAATGGGTAGAACCAATATCTAATAAGGTATAAACTTCACAAGAGTTTATGATTAGCTTACGTGTGATAACCTTTTTTGGGTTCCTCACTTTTTGGGAGGTCACTACAAACTCTCTCCCTTGAACTACCGGCTTTGACTTGTCTGGGACAGCCTTTGGTGTCACTATCCTAGATGGAATTGACTTTTTTGCACGATAAAATCGAGCTAAATGACATTCCATTCCGCAATTGAAACACACTTTGGGTTGCAGTGTACAATTTGGACTTAAATGTCCCTCATGTTCGTAATTATAGCATACAACCGGTGGTCGTTCTCCTTCCTTAAAAACAGGTGCTGGTGCTAACGTCTTTTAGTCATTATTGAATCTTCTCTTTTTGAAATTTCAACTTGACTCATTTCTTCTATTATCTTGGCCAGGATTACCACCGAAGTGGTTACCATTTTTGGCATGATAATTTCCTCCATATTTGGTATAACCGCTTTGATGACTGTTTCCACTGGTATGACCATTATCGTTTTGCCAGCTATTATCTTTTGGTTGGACTGACTCATTATCGTACTCCAATAACTGAGCCCTATTCAGAACATCTGAATACAAACACAATTTGTGAGAAATGAGGTATTTACAAATTTCAAGCTTCAAACCTTGCAGAAACATTCGTGTCATTTGCTCATCATTATCTACCAAATGGGATGCAAACCGAGATAACTTCACAAAATTTACCTCGTATTGCGATACAGTCATATTGTTTTGTTTCAGCTTGATGAATTCTACCTTCTTCATGTGACGAATACTTTCTGGAAAGTACTTGTCGTTGAACAATTCCTGGAACTTCTCCCAAGACATCTTCAGTGCAGAAAGATGAGTACGTTTTACATATTCCCACCAGTTATTTACCTCTCCTCGCAACATAAAGGTGGCGAAGGGAACCTTTTGCTCCTCTGAGCATCCTAGGACATTAAATATCTTGGTGATCTGCTTAATCCATGCCTCTACCTTAAGTGTCTCTAGCTTTCCCAAAAACTCCAGCGGTCCCAGCTCCTTGAATTGCGTAGTAGTGACAAGCTGTGAGTTTCCATTGATTCCACCTGCATTTTGAACATGAATCTCTCTCGTTTGGTGTTGCATGAATTGCAGAAAGCTCCTAAACATCCCATCATTCATCATTTGGTCGGTGTTGTTGTTTACATGATGATTATTACCTTCCTGATGCATATTATCCTGATTATTAATTGGGGGTGTCTCAACGGTCTCATGTGCTCCATTGCTTATCTTAAAATTTTCATATACTATTCTCAAACATTGCCACAAAACTAGGGTTAATTGATATGCAACATACTATCCCTATATTCTGACCGACTAATTAAATAACAAATAAGTTTAGGTAGGACACACTAGCGAATGATTTATTCGTCTCTCCCTTCATAGATCTAGCCTCAGATCTCCGCTAGGGATCATATCTCTAAGGTTTGATACCAACTGTGACTCTCACCCTTTACTTGGATAGCACCTCAAATTGATACCTATTAACTTGCCACCGTTATTCACGGTGTCCCCTACAAAATGTCTGGCTTCGATGAATCCTACACAAGGAAGTCAACAGCGAAAGGCTCGGGGGCTTTTACTTATAACTTTGATACCAACTGTGATGCCCCCAAAATAGGTCTACATAACCTATTCTAAGTCGTCAAATACATGATATAAAATTTAAATACAAGCTTCATTTATACAACTATTGAACTGTCATGCAAAATACGACAAAACATAGACTGTGAGTTTCAATACAAATATTGTCTCGTAGACAATATCCAAACTCAAGTAAATTCCTCATTACAATTATTATTACACTATTTTATAAAATAGTGAGGACTACTATAGCCACCATCTTGGACTATCACTTTATTCCCTGACTAGTCCCAGCCATATTCTCATTTCCTGAAGAGAACAATGAAAGAAAAGGGTGAGCTTAACTAGCCCAGTAAAGAATATTATGACTAAGATAATGTAAAATAAATTATCCTTAGTCTTCAACAGCGTAAAATCTAATAGAATAAAATAGACAACATATTTAGATCAACAACTACAGCGGAACAAACAATCCATTAGAAGAGTCAAGTAGAGCATGATGTCTACTATCTTCTATGATTTAAAAGTTCATCATCAATATTTTATCACTATAACACAACTCAATAAATATTTCACATCAATGAATTATCTATGCACTACGGGCCAATGATATTCGCTAGTATCACCAGTGGTAATGATCATGCCAAACAATTGTCTATCTATGCACTATGGGCCAAAGAAGACTTTCACCACATCATTTGTCTATAACATTACAGGTCATGATTATACCAATACATAATTCCTGGTCATAATCATATCAATCAACAGTCCATCTATGCACTACGAGCCAAAGATGACTTTCACCACAATATAAGCATGAGGATGATGACAATGATATAAAAAATCAATCAAGTGAGATCAAGGATAAATATTAAAGATTTATAATTTAATTTATCCAGAATTTAAGAATGTCCAAATTGTCAACATGGTAATTAATTGTGGAGTAAAATTCAAGAATGATATTCATGTATCAAAAATAATTTGGACAGAAAAGAAACAAATTTTATCATAAATAGTACCCCCATGAATAGTACCCGTGTGAATAGTAATCCGTGAATAGTACCCTAGTAAATAGTACCTCGACATGAAAAGATTAAAATTTAATAAGAAAATTCAGAAAAATATTTCAGTGAAACGATACTAAATGAAGCACAAAATTAAGGATATTCTACTAATTACAGGGAGTATAGAAGCAATACTTATCAAAATAATTGTAGATTTAGGAATATGAAACGAAATAATATTACTTACATACTATAGAGTATGGAAGAAAATAACATTTCTTACGAATATTGAATGAAAATAATATCTCTTACCTTACTAGGAGAGTAATTCCGACTGGTATAACGGAGATATTCTTGAAAAAAACTTGTACTAATTGCTACACTCAAAGTATCATTATACTAGAAAGAAATACGCACAATATTATAGAAGAAGAATTCTATGATTCTAGTTTGATTTTCATTTCTTAACTAAGCATTCTATTTATAGGAGAATGACATGCCACTATTTAGAAAAATCATGGATGTACAGTAAAGAATTCACGGGCGTAGAATCGGCGAAAAATCTAATTATTACTATTCATTACTGTGCAATAAAATATTATAATAAAATAAAAACTTTATATAAAATATAATATATTCTATTTATAATCTAATAAAACAAAAAACTTTATATATAAAATAAAAAGTATTCTGTTTTATATAAAAAAAATTCTATTTTATTACTATTAAATAATAATAAAAAAACTGAGATAACTTTCTACCAGTAATTTTGATAAATGAGTAAGTGCGTGGTCCATGTAATAAGCCAAACTTACAACAAATACTTCATGAAAATCCCTCTGTTTATATCAAAAATTGAATAATCATTTACCACAAATCACTTATCTTTAATAAATACACTTTTAATCTTTCAACAATTATTCATCATTAATATTATAACTCACAATATTGACAACTAGATCATTCCCAAGAAAGAGGGGGCTTTCCGATAAGGACTTCTCCTTATTGGCGCGTAATTAAATAATCTAACCTCTTTCCTCGACAGAACTTTCTAAACATTGTCAATAATGTAAATAATAATATGAATAAATATGTCGTCTTAATTATTGATTTAATAATATAAAATATTATGCAAATGATATTGTGACAATAATTGAATCAATAATATGATATACTATGCAACAACTATTGTGGCAATTATTAAATAAACTGAGCGACTTCTAAAGTAAGCATCAATAATCAGAGATAATGTATAATATCGTGTGCTACTGTGCAACCACGCGTATTACTGTACTTTTATCACCGGGTATTTTAACAGTTTAACGGTAAAAATTTTGCCATTATTTTTATAAAAAAGTTATTTTTGTAGCTTTTTATATCCGACAATCATTCTATTGTGGAGTCCACCAATGATTGTGCCGTCGTACGAATATCCCGATAAAAAGAATATTCCCCGACCAAACGAATATTTTATAACAACTTGTTTACTTTATAAAATTTGCACATATCACCCATAACTGTAGCATTATATCAAATCCACACCTTATTATTTAAAAAATTATTTGGAGAAAATTATAACTTTATTCATAAAAAATTGGGGTCTTACAATCTCTTCACAACTTAATCTCGGTATCACTCGGTAATGCTCACTATGGACGGCTATTTAATGCATGAGCTAACTGACCCATCTGATTCTCCAACTTTTTGATCAACACTACTTGGCTTTTTATATTCAAATATACCTGAATCAACAGTTTATCATGCTCATTCTTCCTCTTGTCGGTAACTATAATGAATTTTGCCAATACCTCTTCCAAGTTCAGTTTCCTCTCTGCTTGATGCAAAACTTGATTCTAAAAATCGAGTGGATTTTGCGGTCTTGGGACTTGAGTTTGAGCTTGATTATTACTCCAAGAGAAACCCCGATGATTCCTCCACCCCAGATTGTAAGTATTTTAATACAGTTGCGGTGGCCTGTTATAACTCCCCACAAACTAAGCTGACTATGCGCTGATGGAACAATGATCTGTAGAATGATTTTCGGCATATAACTCACAAATCATCGCCACCTGTGAGACTGATTTTGCTTCCCATGAGTCAATTTTTTTAGATAACGCCGATATTTATGTTGCTAAAGTCGTAACTACATCTAATTTCAACTTCCCTACTGTTTTTGATGGATTAGTCCTTACTATAATGGTACCTAACACTGATACCTGTGCTGCTAAAGCCGTAACTAATAGTTGTTGTTGGCAATTGTCTCTAACAACTGGTAAACGTCATCAAAATTCTTTCCCATAATGGCACCTCCCACTCCTGCATCAATACTAGCTCTTGTAGGACCATGCAAACCATCACAAAATGTCTGAACCTGCAACTGTCTCGAGATCCCATGATCTGGACACTTACGGAGCAAATCCTTAAACCTTTCCCATGCCTTATACAATGTCTCCGAGTCAAACTGGGTGAAAGTGTGGATGTCATTCTTTAGTCTTGGCGTCTTTGTAGTTGGGAAAAATTTAGAAAGGAATTTTTGAGCTAAATTGTCCGACGCTATGATTGATCCCGGTGTTAAAAGTGCAACCAACTTTTCGCTTTATCTCACAGTGTGAACGGAAAAAATCTTAACCTTACTACTTCTTCCGTAACATTATTGAACTTGAACGTATCGCAGATCTCCAAGAAGCTCAGTATATGTTCATTATGATCATAATTCGGAACACCCCCAAACAGAACTGAATTCTGTAACATTTGAATGGTACCTGATTTGATCTTAAAACTATTTGCATTGATCGTAGGTCTCAGAATGCTAGATTGAATGTTTGTTAATGTCGGCATGATGAAATCCCCAAGTGATTTTTGTTCTTTCGCTACCATGTTCAATTGATTGTCCGTTTCCTCTGCCAGTTCTCTTTTTTGAATTTATCTCCTCACTAGATAACCTCAGTTTTCAGAACTTCCTTTTGATATTGTCGGCGTATGGAAAAAGCTCCTCTTTAATTACCCTTGGATCTAGGGTGCATAGACGTATAGAAAACCTGCAAGAAGAAATAAACAATTGAAAATAAAAAAATGTTTAAATTAAAACCAAATTGATTACAACTAATATGGAATTAATATTAAATTCAGACTCCCTTACAACGACGCCAAAAACTTGTCGTCTGATTTCACAATCAACAATTACGTGCAAGTATACACCATCAACAAGTAATAAAGTGATAAGAAAAAGTGTCGTACCCACGAGGAATCCTATTTAACAAATCCCAACTACTAGTTTTATATCAATCTAATTTTATTTAAACAACCAAATTTTGAGATTTTTCAATTAAAACTAAATTAAATTAACTAAAACTAATTTTAACACAAAGATTTGATTCAGATAACAAAGGCTTAAAACTACAATATCACCAATTATGCAATATAAATCAATTACCCAATTTCTCTAATTATTAAATCCACTCGAGTTGTTAACATGAATTCAAAGTATCTATAAGCCCTTTTCCAAGTGATCAAATAAAATTATTCAATTTAATTAATTATGTGATATTGCTATGCAAAACAAAAGAATCAAATTCATTAAGCATAAATCTCCAATTGTTACATGCAGTGGAAAAAATTCCTAATCAATTCACAACCTTAATTATTCATCCCATGCAAATAACTAAGAATACATGCTATCACAATCAGTTCTAACCCTAAATTTCATCTCCTGAATTCATCTAGCATAATATGGTAATTGTTGATCAAACAACTAAGCAATAAGCACAAAATATGATAGACAACTCAACTTAAGGTTCAATTGTAACCTTAATTAAAAAGTTAGTTCATACTAAAAATTAAAACTAAAAATCCCTGGAAGAAATCACAATTAAATTACAAATTGAATAAGAGAAGGAAAGATAAACTCTGTAATTGACTATATTCTTCAATCTCCAATATGAATTCCTTGTGTGTTCCCTTGCAATCTCCAAATCCAATCTTCAATTTATGTCTCAAATTCTGTGTGCTTTGTGTCAAAAGCCCTTCTTCCTTTTGTAGGCTTTGGTTCTTTCAAGTCAACCTTCAATTAGAATTCTTTATTGAATAGAAATTAGCTTTTCTTTTCTTGCCTTTCCTTTCCTTGCACCAAAATTGAGCAACATATATTGCCTCCCAGCGCCCCGGTACTGGGATTCCTTCACAATTGAGTACCTCGGTGCTGGACTACTCTCAAAAATTACCAGTTTGCCATTAAAGCTATCAAAATGCCTCTTTTGCCCTACTTTGTCCTAACCTGCAAAATAACAAATAAACCAATAAAAATGTCATAAATTCTTGAAACAACAACACACTAAGTCTAAAAATATCTAACTCATGAAAATATTACCCATTCATCACATTTCGCAAAACTCAACTCAAGAGCTCCTTCAAGTTTGAATAGCATGCAGAAAGGAGAGGAGAGTACCGACTTCTCTATTTTGAAGCTAGAAAATTTAGAGGGGGCAGGTGCCCCCTGCCCCAGGCAAAGATCCTCCCCTGATTACTAATTATCGCCTTACAATTATATTATTATAAATAGTACGTAAGTGATTGAGTTTATATTACATTGCTACCCATAAACAAATTACGTAGTCACCTATTACTCTCAAGTTACTTAGTCAAGTAATATTCTTTATATTAGTCTACTACTCATTTTATAATTTATTTATATTTGTGAACCAATTAGCGAGTGAAGTATTAATACTCTCCAATTTTTTAATTTAAATTATAATTATTTAAGTCCCATGATTAATTTCTATGACAACCAAATTATTTTTGGTTTTGGCCGCTAGAGAGAGTAGTGGCCAACATAAATGAATTTGACTGGCCGTAAGAGAGAGTAGGGGTCGGTCCCAACCAAACCCTTAGATCTTCCATTGGACGATATGAGATGAGTTAGCTAGAATAATACCCATAACTAACGCAAGCTATATATCTCTTCCCTATATTTTCTAAACCACATTTTGAGCACCGAAAACCTCAAAATATTATTTTTATGATTAATATAATTTTTCAAAGGTTTTACATTCTTCATTGCACCACAAAATAATTTATAGGCAACTATATTTTCTTATGTTACGTAAATATGTAATTTATATTTATTACATATTTTTATTGCTTTATTTATACCCGAAATGAAGTTTTTCAGCATAAAATATCACTTATAGTCAAACCTCGCCCCGTAGGACTATATTAGATTTATTATGATTTATAATTTTGCCGGAGTGCGATTCGGAATGTCAAACGTCAAAGTCACTCGGCGCGTCAACGCTCAGCGTTCGCTTAAATTTTAGTTCTGACATGCATGTTCGCTCATTTTTAATTTTCAAATCCTAAGTCATATAATAGCGAAATTTTGGACATGTTATAGACCTTATGGCGTAGTATTTTAGAAAATATTCTAACTGCGAAAACGGATCACGAAAACTCATCAAAATAGTGTGCAAAAAGGACGTCAAGTAAACTACCCAGCACGACACAGTTGCCTGGCAGCGCACGCGGCCGCCGGCAGTTGCTACTGCTGGTTCGTTCTCAACTACCATAATTTGCGATTTTCTCACGCCTTGCTTGTTTATCGGAAAATTCCCAACTTTAGATATGTTATACGTACCATAGTTGGTTATTTTTAAAAAATGTAACCCATCCATTTCGGACCTCACAGGCAGCCTAAAACAGGCCCCAAAAATGTCCACTCGTAATAGTTTTCCCCTTTTCCCCAGCTTTACCCTCTTTTGCTAAAACAACCATAACCTTTTCATTTCAAAACATTTTGAGCGATTCTTGAGCCCACACGAAGCTAACTTCCAGGACTACAACTTTTATTCTTTGACCTTTTCCCAATTCTAAACACAGAATTCTAGAATTTTCATGTAAAGGGACTGACCCGAGTTGGTTAGACAGTTTTGACGCGACTACTTTGAATAGTCATAACTCTTTGCTCCGAAGTCGGAATTAGTCCGTTCCGGAGTCTATGGAAAGCATATTCAATGTACTATAATACCCCAAAAGTCCAAAATTTTCTGGAAACATTAACTGATCAAAACAGTGTCCCGAATAGAACGTCCCACTGCTGATTTTCAGTTTGACAAATTCGACACATTTACTTTCAATCATCATAACTCCCTCATCAGAGGTCGAAATGAGGTCATTCCAAAGTCTATGGCTTCCTAACTTAGTGCACTACAACTACCCAGAAACTCGGAATTTTTAAGATAACATAGCTATTCCAGAATTTGACACTATAGTCACTGTTCATCCAGTTTTTATTTCTAGACATGGTTTACTAAAATCTTCACCACGGATTTGTTTTAACTCCGTTTTGGTTCATTAACTCCAAGTTATTTTATACGTTGTAGATATTATAGATGGCTAGAAAAAAATATTAGCCATCCCCATCTTGATCTCTTTGGGCTGCTCAAAACAGTACTCTAAGGTAGCTTGACATACAAAATTTCTAACTTTACATTTTGGTTTAAAATTACTTTTTTTTTTTGACTTGATATGCTAAAACTCTCTACTTAACCTCATATGTGATATGTATGTCTAGCCCAAGATTTAGTTCTGATTAATATTTGGTTTTCAATCAAAACAGTTCATTGGGGAATTTTAACAAGCACTACGTGTGCACTGTTTTGACACGACCATGCCATAGCCATTTTTTTGTGTGTTATAATCCCATTCTCGCCTTCTTGTATCACCGCACAACCAACCTATCTCCTTTGGCTAAAACTCAGATATGTGATCATCACAACTGATTTCATAAAAAAAATTACATAAACCTTTTAGTTTAAGTATCCATATACTATGAACTTACTTAGCTTACAGATCATGTCTTCAATTTCCAAATATGATTCATATTAGATGTCATATGACTATAACATGTCAATTTCTATTGCTATACAGACATAGTATTTGGTGATTAAACTATCAATTCCCTTTTCCACAACCAAATTCACCACTCATAAATAAACTGAAACATATGGTGTACCTTGCAATAATTGATTAATGGGCTGAATTTCACTTCAATGATTAACTTATTTTTACTTTTTGCTGCTGCTGCTAGTTAAAATCTTCCCCGTTCTAGATTACAACTTCAGTTCACTATCCTTCCTTCTTTTCTTCCACCAAAACTCAAGAGAGTTTGATTATGAAATATAGCTTGGGTAATTTCGTTAGAAGAGATGGAATGGAACGGGACTTGGTACGATAAAGAGAACTGAAATTACTTCATGCTCTGCTTCTCTTATTTTGGTTTAATATGCTGGTTGGTTTTCTCATAATCTAAATCATGCCAGCTCATACTTTCTTAGATTACTAGCCCACTGTAGTCATTATCTACTGCACCTTGACCATATACACGAAATAACTAAATATTAATTACAGTATAACATGCATTAAAATTTAACACCTCCTGCTTTTTCCTAATGACTCAGCACTTATGGCCAACTTCTAATTTCCAGCAAAATGGCTTAGCCAACATCAACATGTTCTACATGGATAATAATATAAATATGTACATATAGAACATTATTTTTATTGCATATATACACAATATTTACATTATACATATATTATATTACATAATATTTCCCATTTATATTATCTCACTTACAACTAAAATAAGATAATATATAAAACACCATCATTTATTTTTATTAAAATAATTTAGCTTTATAAAAACTACTTTCAATTTCGTATAAGTTGGTCACTCAACTTAAGTCTTTTCTAGTCTTTCCCTTCGTCTTTAAAAGCTTGCAAATCACCCCATGATATATTCTTAGCATATTCTCAAAATATTCTTTATTTCTTATCATATTCCTTAAGACATTTTCTTAAGTTTTAAATATTAGGTTTTTAACCCTAAGATTTTCTTAACTCGCACAATTTTCCCTTAACTTTCATAATTCACTTCCATACTTTATTAAGTTATTTAATTACCAAATCTTAGTAACTTAATTTAATTAAATAAGTTACTACATAAATTTCCTTAATTTATTTTACCCTCTTGGAATCATATAATTTACATAACCCCTCTTTGATATATATATATATATATATATATATATATATATATATATATATATATATATATATATATATTATATTATATAAAATATAACATAGCATATTCAAATTACATATTTATTTTATAATTGTAAAATAAATATGCTACACATAACTTCTTATGTAAATACAATTATTTACATACCCAAGATATTATAATATAATATCCTTACTTCATTATCATAAATTCAATTAAGAGTTTATTTACTTTCTTAAGATATTAAAATAAATATAATATATTTTCTTTATTAAATTAATTTATATAAGAATTTATTCTAATACTATTGGGTAAAGTATATATAAATATTATATGCTTAACCCGCCTCTTTTTGCCTCATTACGCAAATTGTTCCCAACAATTTTATTTTCCTGCGTAATATATATATATATATATATATATATATATATATATATATATATATATATATATATATATATTAACTTGCAAATATTCTTTATAATGCAAATGTACTCACATCACATATAGAAAATAAATAATAAATTTATTCTCTCACCTTATAAATTGTTTATATCAATTTATTTATATATAGTAAGTATAACTTAATATATTTACCTTATAAATGGAAATATATCCAGTAAATAAGATATTATAATTAAAATAATATCTTTTCTTTATTAAAATAATTCAACTCTAGAATTTATTTTAATATCCTTTATTTAAAGTATACAATAATTCTTGTATACCAACTACTTTCTTTTCCCTTCTATAAATTGTTTTCAACAATTTAATTGTAATAAATATAATAATATGCTTACTACATTAAAAACATACATGCATTACATCCAATAATGTTATACATGATTTCTTCAATAAAAGAGTGGTTATACATGAAGTATATATTTAATGCCACCAATTCACCACATCAAAATAATTTAATATTATAGATTATTTGAATTTTAACCATCTCATTTCCTTTAATAAATTGCCCCTACAATTAATTTACATATAATAAATATATAATACCAACATATTTATTAAGCATAAGAATCACATATTGCATAGTTCATACCCACTTATGCAATATAATATCATACAACATATTATCTAATAAATATTTTATTTATTTAATTCTTATTTTAATATTACCCAAAAATTTGGGTTATCACATTCTTTCCCCTTATAAGGATTCCGTCCCCGGAATCACAATACCGAATTATTCTTAATCGGTTTAGATCTTATTCTTTATTGTAACCTTATCGTTGAATCATTTCAACATACCATTTTCTTAGATTTTATATCACCTATCTCTTTTCAATTATTAAACCGTATAGATTATTCTTAAAATTTTTAAATAAATCATCTATTTCCACTGCCGGCTTTAAACTTTAACCCTTAATTTAATCATTCAAGATCTTCTAAATTTTTGAGTTTTCACATTCACCCATTCTTCTAAGAATTTCATCAAAAATAGGTTTTCAATTTAATCTTTACATTTTCCTCCTATGAGGATTTCTCTTCTATCATCTCATTCAACCATTTTTACCCTTTTTAAGAAGTTAAAAACTTTTCAGGTTTAATGGTATTCACCACAACCAATTCCGTAAACATGTTGTACTAGGTGATCAGCCTAGTACAAATACGAGTACGTTAGGTGATCAGCCTATCGTACCCTACATCATGCACAACATATCAATCTTATTTAGCGTCTATTTGCGCCACTAGATTGGATTATTTTATCCAATTGGGGTTGTTCACCACCTCAAACTTAACATAAAATTCCGCACCAAAATAATTTGGTTTGGGATAAATTCTCAAAGAAATACTTGAATTTTCATAAACTTTTGCCTAGCTGAATCAAATAACTTAGACGCATATCAATAATTCGAACATCAATCGAAACATTTGTCCAATCACTTTAATTGGCATTGACTTTTCTTTAATTGGTTTCAAATTCTTAAAATCATTTTATGGCATCATAATTCCGCACTATATTTACAGTCCGTTTGAGGATTCCGTCATTATGTGACTTTGCCATATTACACCATACCATAGTGGGCTGACGATCCTTAGATCACATCCAACACTGGGTAATACTGTATTGATGACTCCATCATTTTTATCATCTCTGCACCAGGTTCCATGATGTATTGATGACATATAAAATACATTTTGATATATTTTAAATTATTTTTGTCTAGCCGAAGCAATTAGCATAGACTCTTCTTTAAAAGATTCAAAACCATTGAAAATCAATTTTAGTGTTATCATGTCGTAACAGATAACGAGATGTTAGTGGCTTATAGTCCACATACACACCTTTGTCACCGTATGTTACTGATAACGAAATTCTTTTTTAAAGGCACCATAGTGCGAATTTAGCTTGATGTCAAAAAATTTGAAGTCTAGCATAGCTTGAAGATTTGGAATACCTATGCTTCCACCATCAACTTTAATTTCTCTAATGATTCATTTCTTAATAATTCTATCTATTTCTATCATACTTAAAGCTTACTATACTGAAAATCCTCAGTTCTTTTTCCACAACTTTTCTATATCCCAGTATAGTTCATCAAACTTGCCACACATCATGAGTTTAGGAACTTACCACAATAATATGAGTTTAGGAACTTGTCCTAGCAATACGAAGTCCAAGAACCAATCAGGAACTATCCATACACTCAGGGGTTCAAAAACATACCATATGATTATGAATCACAAACTTAACATAAGTATGAGTTTTAAGAACTCGCACCTAACCTTATATTCTCTGCCTATTCGTTATACACATGAGAAAAGAATCACCTTCTCAACATGTATATAGCATATAGCGCAACAAAAATATTTCAATGATTATCAAGGTGATAGACTAAGTGGTCGTTATACCAAGCACAAAACCTCTTCACATACAAAGGCTTGTACAACTCAGCTATCAAATGAGTCCTCAATTGAAATCCCACACAATTCTAGCTTTCCCTTACTCAATACGAATTTTATTTAATCCGTATCTCATCATCTACAACTCTTTTCTGTGTTTGCGTAGTACCATTTCATAGAACAACTTACATACAACAATTTTGCTATAAAGTTTTCAATCATTCGATTGATCCTCTTTCCTGCTATGACCTTATCAAATCATGTTGTGATCTCTTATTATAATCGTATTATATTACGATTCTTTTTTATTCTATGATCGTTTTATTTTACGATCTCCTTTCCCTTTATACTTTTAGTCTTATAGACTTTATCTATACATTATTACTTTTGTCTTTAACATTAGAGTTATATAACTCTGGATCTTTATAACTTTTCAAGATTCTTCTTTGAATCTTATTTACTTAATAATGAATTTTCCAAATTCATCTCTTACCAAATTAAACTCTATTTGAGTTTATTCCTTATCCTTATCTCTGCGGTTATAGCCTAAGGTACACCTACCTAAGGTTTATAACCTACAACTTTGATACCAACTGTAACGCCCCCAAAATCGGGACAATTTCTCGCCCCGATCTTTTGCGTTAATATTATCATGTTCTAGCTTTAAAACATTATTTAATGTTAAAATAGCTAAAAATGCGAAATAAACTTTTTTTTCTTTCCATTCATTCATTCCCTGAATTGCAACATTTACAATTCTTCTTTATACTAGATTCATATTATATGATTTATTTTGCCTGAGTAGATATGAGTATAAATATACAATTCATTCTTTCAAGTATATCCTCTTTTTAGAACAAATAATCTTCATCTATCGAATAATTCAACAATTTACACATCTGTGATTTACACATGAAAATATCATCAAATGATTCAACACAGTCTCAATTAAATCACTAGTCTTCTTTTCATGCGCTCCTAATCACGATAGATCGCAACATAGATTTAACATGCAAATGAAGCAAGATTGAGCACGACGGCCCAACAAGTCTAATAGTCTATCATGCATCACGTAGCACATAGGTTTCACATTCAGTTCATGCATTTATATTCTTGGTGTTCAAGCATATTACAAATGCATTATCACATTTATGTCCTACTGGTAGCAACATACATACCATAACATACTACACATGTCTTGTACATGTCATTCATTGCACATATATATTGAGTTCCTCGACTTAATTCAATAATTAGTCATAATTTGACATTCATCATTCACAAAGAAAATAGTGCAATTCATAGGTATTACATACTTATAAACATAAATCATGCTAACAGTTATCTATAATAATTATAAGTCCACATAAATAAACTGAGAAACTTGCCTTGAGTGCTGTTTAATGTTATAACTTATCTGCTTGGTGATGATCCTACACAAATTGAGTATATATTCATACACACATTAGTTTCACATACTGAATTCACATACTTAATATAAACTAATTTTTATTTTATATTAAGTATAATCTTTTTGTTCTTGTCTTAAACTGTTCTACGTTTCTTTAGAAACTTTTTTCTGTTATAACCCTTTTTATGCACAAAAAGGTTCTCTCATAGTTTTAGTATATAAATACTTTACATCTCGAAGTATAAACCATTTATACACCATTTTAAGAATATCTTTCATCTTTATTTGTAAACTTGAGACTTTATGATTTATGAATGACTTTTATTGCGTAAACATAGCTCATTTCATCACTTCTTTAATTTAAATAATTTTTACATCAGTTTGTCCATTCATGAGTCAACATTGACTATTGCCTCATATACAAACATTTTATCTCACTCGCTTTATTTTTTCATTTTACAATTATTCGCATTTTTCCTTTATATATGTATTCCATTACGTAAATCTCATCTCAAAAACCACATTTTGAACACCGAAAACCTCAAAATATTATTTTTATGATTTAATACAATTTTTCAAAGATTTTACATTCTTCGTTGCACCACAAAATAATTTTATAGGCAACTATATTTTTTTATTTTACGTAAATATGTAATTTATATTTATTACATATTTTTATTGCTTTATTTATGCTCGAAAGGAAGTTTCTCGGCATAAAATATCACTTATAGTCAAATCTCACCCCGTAGGACTTTATTAGATTTATTATGATTTATAATTTCGCCGGAACACGATTCGGAACGTCGAACGTCAAATTCGCTCAACGCGCCGACGCTCGGCGTTCGCTCAAATTTTAGTTCTGACATGCATGGTCGCACATTTTTAATTTTCAAATCCTAGGTCTTATAACAGCGAAAT
This sequence comes from Panax japonicus, assembly GCA_020205505.1. Taxonomy (NCBI): domain Eukaryota; kingdom Viridiplantae; phylum Streptophyta; class Magnoliopsida; order Apiales; family Araliaceae; genus Panax; species Panax japonicus. Next base: position 31,737,483 of record CM035112.1, on the reverse strand, counting down.
TTTGGGCATGTTATAGACCTTATGGCGTAGTATTTTAGAAAATTTTCTAACTGTGAAAAAACATCACGGAAACTCATTTAAACAGTGTGCGAAAAGGACGTCAAGCAAACTGCCCAACATGGCACAACTGCCCGGCAGTGCACGCGACCACGCCTTGGTGCGCAAGGGCGCCGACAGTTGCTGCTGTTGGTTCATTTTCAACTACCAAAGTTTACGATTTTCTCACACCTTGCTCGTTTATCGAAAAGTTCCCAACTTTGGATATGTTATAGGTACCATAGTAGGTTATTTTTTAAAAATATAACCCATCCATTTTGGACCTCATAGGCAGCCTAAAACAAGCCCCAAAAATGTCTACTCGTAACAGTTTTCTCCTTTTTCCCAACTTTACCCTCTTTCGCTAAAACAACCATAACCTTTTCATTTTAAAACATTTTTGAGCGATTCTTGAGCCCACACGAATCTAACTTCCGGGACTACAACTTTTATTCTTTGACCTTTTCCCAATTCTAAACACAGAATTCCAGAATTTCCGTGTAAAAGGACTGACCTGAGTTTGTTAGACAGTTTTGACACGACTACTTTGAATGGTCAAAACGCTTTGCTCCGAAGTCGGAATTAGTCCGTCCCGGAGTCTATGGAAAGCTTATTCAATGTAATATAATACCCCAAAAGTCCAGAAGTTTCTGGAAATATTAACTAATCAAAATTGTGTCCCAAATAGCACGTCCCGCTGCTGACGTCCAGTTTTACAAGTTCGACATATTTCCTTCCAATCATCATAAATCCCTCATCGAAGGTCGGAATGAGGTCATTTCAAAGCCTATGGCTTCTTAACTTAGTTCCTTACAACTACCCAGAAACTCAGGATTTTTAAGGTAACATATCTATTCCAGAATTTGACACTATAGTCACTATTCATCCAGTTTTCATTTCTAGACGTGGTTTACTAAAATCTTCGCCACAGATTCGTTTTAACTCCGTTTTGGTTCATTAAATCCAAATTTTTTTATACGCTGTAGATATTATAGAAGGCTAGAAAAAAATATTAGCCATCCCCATCTTGATCTCTTTGGGCTGCTCAAAACAGTACTCTAAGGTAGCTTGTCATACAAATTTTCCAACTTTACATTTTGGTTTAAAATTACTTTTTTTTACTTGATATGCTTAAACTCTCTACTTAACCTCATATGTGATATGTATGTCTAGCCCAAGCTTTAGTTTTGATTAATATTTGGTTTTCAATCAAAACAGCTCATTGGGGAATTTTGACAAGCACTACATGTGCACTGTTTTGACACCACCATGCCATAGCTATTTTTTTGTGTTATAATCCCATTCTTGCCTTCTTGTATCATCGCACAACCAACCTATTTCCTTAGGCTAAAACTCAAATATGAGATCATCACAATTGATTTCATAAAAAAAATTACACAAACCATTTAGTTTAAGCGGAAAGGATCAAGAGCATAATTCTTAAATAGCATAATGCCTTAAATAGCATAATTTTATCAAAACGACATAGTTTTGGAGGGACGCGGTGGCATTTTTGTAAATACCATGCCACTGCGTATTTACAAAAATGTCACCGCGTCCCTCCAAAACTACGTCGTTTTGATAAAATTATGTTATTTAAGGCATTATGCTATTTAAGAATTATGCTCTTGATCCTTTCAGTTAGTTTAAGTATCCATATACTATGAACTTACTTAGCTTACATATCATGTCTTCAATTTCCAAACATGATTCACATTAGACGTCATATGACTATAACATGTCAATTTATATTGCTATACAAACATAGTATTTGGTGATGACACTATGTTAGTTTCCAGATGCACAATAGTTATCTAGAAGGGGGGTTGAATAGATATTTTTAAAATTTCTTTTACAAAATACTTATCAGATTTGTTAATGATTTAATCACGGCAGAATTTAAGATTTGTTTGTTCCCCTTTAATATAAATCGATTTAATAGAAGATAAGTTGTTATGACAGATATAGCAGTTATAACAAGAATATAAGAGACACGGTGTTTTTAAGTGGTTCAGGCACTTAAGACTCCTAATCCACTCTTCTACTCCTTAAGTAGGAAATCCACTAAGAATGTTTTTACAATCCTCGAATCATTGAGATTCCTTCAAGATCGGCAGTCTTGGAACTTCTTAGTTCACTTAGAACTCTTCAAGTCCAGCAGACTTGGTACTTTTGTTGATCAATTTCGCAATCAAAACATTTGTGCAAGTATACACGGTCAACAAGTAATAAAGTGATAAGAAAAGTATCGTTCCCACGAGGAATTATTTAATAAAAATCACCAAGTATTAGTTCTTAAATCTATATTTTATCTCCCGAATCCGTATAGATTATCATGGTAATTATTAGCTAGACAATTAAACAATTAAACACAATCATAACAGACAATCCATAGAATAGATTACAGTAATTAACAGAGAAACATACTAAAATAAGCTACACAATAAGATCTGTTGCAATCTTAAACAAGAAATTTAGTTCAATATCACTGAATTAAAGTCTAGAATCCACAACTTAATAAATATTAAAAGACAAGAATAGAAGTAGAGTAGAGAATAAAATATGTTGTCTGCAAATCTAATGATCCCCTCTTGCTCTTGCTCTTGATCTTCAATGATCTCCAAGTTGCTTCAATCTCCAACAATCTAATATAAACTAAGGTTTATGTTATAATATAATGGAGTATTTTTATCTAATCTAATCTATTTAATGTAATTTCTCTTATTCTATACCTCCCATCATGTATTTATAGGTTACAAGTCTAATTTTTAGCTTAGGAGCAAATCCAATCTAATTTGGAGTCAAAAAAGTGTAAATAATTCGCCCCAAAACGCGTCCAAGCTTGACCAGGCCCTTGTCCAGCACCCCAGCGCTGCTCACGGCGCTGGAACACTACCCCCTAGTGCAGGGGCGCTGGAAATAGGCTAGAATTGGGTGCCCCAGCGCTGGCCTCATTTCTAGAAATTTTCTTCTCTGACGTGCTTTGGGAAAATGGCCATAACGTCTTCGTCCGAACTTTGATTTCACTGATTCAAGATGTTCCAGAAGGAGGAGACGTAGATCTAAAATATTCAATCTTTGAGTGTTTCAAAATAAGGTCCGAGGCAATGTAGAAATTGGCTCTGAAATGATTGCTATGTAAATGGCAAGCCGAAAATGCGAATCTAGCTACCCAAACGTCAATCCAAGTAATTTTTTTCCCAATTCCTACAAAACAATATAAAACATGAATGAATAGACACAAACACTTCAAAACTATTTTAAAAGACTTGAGAACAATAACAAACTAAGCCCGGATGTATCCAATTCATGGGTATATTACCCATTCATCAAATACCCCTAAATTTAAATCGTTGCTTGTCTTCACGCAAAAACACAAAAGAACTAACTCAACTACATGAATGCATATGCATGATCTACTTCTTAATATACCTACGAACCCAGTAATAAATTAGTATGATATATAGCAACAAGCCTCAAAGATACCAATGATACTCAAACAATATATCCAATCAAATCAAAGTCCATAACTCTAACCAGTTAGTCAATCCAAACCTGTCATCACCCATGTTATGTGTGTGTGTGCTTGATAACCATTCTAACCAACTAAAGTTCAAGATAATCACATAACAAACTTCTTAGAAGGAAAATTTTAGTTCCAATTCAATTAATTTTGTGAACATGACAACTCCAATTAAAACTAAGCAATTACCAAGTCTAAGGGTAAATACAGGATTTATTTCTACTTTATTCAATGACAAGGGCATTTTTTCTCTTTCTCGTGTTTTATTCATTTTTTTTATTTTTCTCATGGTTGTGCAATGTCTTATTCCCTTAGGCTTTTCAGTGCAACCTTAACGAGCTTTCGAACAACGACTCCCAAGCCATTAAGACCTTAGGGTGCTAGGTGTAAAGATAATCCCCTCGGACTTACTTACTCAAGTAACAAAGGCCACAAAACTAGACAAGCATACCACGGTGTTTATTCATTTTTTTTTAGATTTTCTATTTTTTTTTCTTTTCATCATTTCTTTTTTTTTTCTTTTTTTATATACACCCCATAGATTCCCCCAAACTCAAGCTTTTACGTCATTCCAACCTTTACTGCCAGTTCACAAATTTCCTTAAATTTTAACCAAGATTTTCCCTCAAAAAAAATTATGAAACCCTTGAACCAAGTAGATTAAAATAGTTAAACTTTAAGTGCTAACCGATTACATAAGTTTCAAACATGCTCAGATTTTCTTCATGTTTAAAATTAGAACTCATCATCAATTATCAACATTTTTCAAGTTAACATGCAAAACCAATCATATCATAGGCTGAGCTAAGACCACACCAACCTATCGCACTGATTCATGCAATTATTTTTTTGCAGTTATACTACATGAACACATTCTAATGCAACACATATATGAATATGCAATTAACTACCATGTATTATATGCAACCTAAAAAAATGCTAACACATAAAAATAACGAATTACAATGTAAATAACTAACTATATGCAATACGACACTAAAATGCCCCCAAATTTAAACTAGACATTGTCCTCAATGGCTGAAATAGAAAAAAGTAAAGCATAGGACTTCCATGAAAATATAGCAATCTTCCTCCTTGTCCGCTAAGTTTGGAGAATAGTCTAGGCATATGGAATAAATTGGGCACCACACTTGAATTTGACTTGAATAACCTGTAAAACAATGATAGAAGTAATTTTATTAAATCATAAATAAATGAAAATTCAAAGCTACTAATATAAAACCTAATAAAAACTAAAACTAAAAATTAAACTTGGGTTGCCTCCCAATAAGCGCTTGTTTTATAGTCTCAGCCTGACTTCTTCAATTCTCTAGCCAATTCCCCTTCGAAAATTTAGGAACCCTCCATCCATCAGTAATAATGTCTCTTTTGGTAGGTTCCCAATTGTAATGGCCATTGAATTTAAGTCACCTAAAATGATCTTTTTAGATAGGATCCCTATTAAGTACGACAAACCACTAAGTGCTTTCCCCATTATGTTTGTGATAAAATTGTGGCATGGAAGCTTGTCAAACACAACAAGGTCTTCTTCTATCTTCACTTTCTCATCCCACGATGGCTCTAAAGTTGTCCTAGCTCTCATATCACATATAGCCTTGCCTATGACATGACTACCAATTGGACACGGTCTTGAAAAACTGCCCAGCTCCTTGAAATTTGGTGGAAAAGGTACATGGGACACTATTAAAATCGGCTCATCTTCATTGGTACTCAAAGTTAGATCTTCGTCGATCTCCTTTTCTTGGTCCCCAAGTGTCTCCTCTCTTTCAACATCTATAACATTTGGAACATCCGGTTGCAGATTTTGTTCGGGCTCACCATCAGTCTCAGAATCCATGTCATAGGGCCAAGTGTATTGAGGATAAATGTTTGAGGCATTAAGAAGTTGTTCCATCTGGTTCGCAAAATTTTAACTCGATATCTCTTGATTAATCCTCCTCTCCTCACTTGAAGCTATGAACTTGGACATAATTTCCTCCAAATTTAAATGTTCTTCCTATTGTAGTGGAGGTGGACATGAGAACTCTGGTGGGTATGTTGGATTTGGAGCATAAAATTGATCTTGATACGTATGGCTCCAAGAAAAATCTGGGTGATACCCCCAATCCTGATGATAGTTGTTGGGATAGACATAATTGTTGGGGTAATCACTACCATACAGTACCGGCTCGAAACTGGTAGTGCATTGATGACTCGGATGATTTCCAGCACAATAATCACAAGTAACCGCCATACTTTAACAATGTTGCGCTGCAAAAGTGTCCAACCTCCTCGAAAGTGTCTCAATCTGTGCTGACAATGCAGAAAGTGTCGCGAGTCCATCGATCTATGCTCCCCTTGGTTGAGTCATTCTCGTATATGGCCATTGATAATTAAATTCAGCCATGGTACCTAAAAAGAAAGAAAAAAAATAGAGAGAGAATTACAGAAAATAATAAAAAAACTTTAAATTAAAACAAATTTGATTAAAAATTAATATTGGCAAATATTATTAAATTAATTCCCCGGCAACGGCGCCAAAAAATTGTTGATCGATTTCGCAATCAAAACATTCGTGAAAGTATAAACGTTCAACAAGTAATAAAGTGATAAAGAAAAGTATCGTTCCCACGAGGAATTATTTAATAAAAATCATCAAGTATTAGTTCTTAACCAAACTAATTTATTTAAAAATCAATTTAGGGTTTTGAATTAAATTATTTAATTAAACTAATTCTAATTACCATTAGTTAAAAATCAGATTATGGAGATTTAAGATCACATCTTTACTTATTGTTTCACTTATATTAAAACATTTCTTATTAATTACGCTCACTATTCTTGATTGTTAATCAGGAACTTATTAGTATTTATAACCACCTTCCGATGCATCACAAATATATTAATCCAAATCCACAGTTGATAAAACACCCTAATTAACTAATTCACTATATTCCTATATGAATTACCATTAAAAAGGATTTAAAGTCTAGGTTCCCCATCAGATTACACGTGGCGTAAAGGTATATTCCTATCCTAAACACAAATCATGAATTCCAACACCATGCAGAAAACACAATCATATGCTATTATGATCAGATCTAAATCTATATTTTATCTACTGAATCCATATAGATTATCATGGTAATTGTTAGCTAGACAATTAAAGAATTAAACACAATCATAACAGATAATCCATAGAATAGATCACAGTAATTAACAGAGAAACATACTAAAATAAGCTACACAATAAGATCCGTTGCAATCTTAAACAAGAAATTTAGTTCATTGTCATTGAATTAAAGTCTAGAATCTACAACTGAATAAATTTTAAAAGACAAGAATAGAAGTAGAGTAGAGAATAAAATATGTTGTCTGCAAATCTAATTCTCCCCTCTTGCTCTTGCTCTTGCTCTTGCTCTTGATCTTCAATGATCTCCAAGTTGCTTCAATCTCCAACAATCCAATATAAACTAGGGTTAATGTTATAATATAATGGACTATTTTATTCTAATCTAATCTATGTAATCTCTCTTATTCCATGCGCATCATGTATTAATAGGTTACAAGTCCAATTTTTAGCTTAGGAGCAAACCCAATCCAATTTGGAGTCAAAAAAGTGTAAAAAAATCGCCCCAAAATGCGTCCAAGCTTGACCAGGCCCTTCCCCAGCGCCCCAGCGCTGCTCACAGTGCTGGAATACTACCCTCTAGCGCGAGGGCACTGGAAATATGATAGAATTAGGCACCCCAGCGCTGGCCTCATTTCTGAAATTTTTTTGCTCTGACGTCCTTTGGGAAAATGGCCATAACTTCTTCGTCCGAACTCCGATTTCGATGATTCAAGATGTTCCTGAAAGAGGAGACATAGATCTACAACTTTAATTCCTTGAGTATTTTGAAATAAGTTCCGGAGCGTTGAAATTGGCTCTAAAGTGGCTGCTATATAAATGGCAAGCTGAAAATACAAATCTAGCTACCCCAAACGTCGATCCAAGTAACTTTTGTCTCAATTCCTATAAAACAACATAAAACATGCATGAATAGACACAAACACTTAAAAACTATTCTAAAAGACTTGAGAACAACAATAAATTAAGCTTGGATGTATCCAATTCATGGGTATATTACCCATTCATCAACTTCTTAGTTCACTTAGAACTCTTCAAGTCCAACAGACTTGGAACTTCTTAGTTCACTTAGAAATCTTCAAGTCCAACAGACTTAGAACTTCTTACTTCACTTAATGATAGTTGAGTTCTTGAATGGTGCTACTCAGTTGCCTTTAAGCTTGTGTTCGAAAGAACCGAGTAGGTGAGCAAGCTTTATTTTTAGGTCGTAGAGTTGAACATTGAGTGTTCTTCAATTTTTTGTTGTGTACTTGCTTACTTCTTGCATCTACATCTGATTTATATATAAGGTGCCTTTGAAAATGTATTCATTCGAAGGCATCTGTTGAGGCATTAAATGTATTTTACATTTCTGAGCACTGATGGTGACTTTCTGCAAATCTTCTGTTTAGCCGTCTGGCCCCACTAACACAACAGACTGCTATCTCATCTAACACCTGAAAAGGTGTTTTCAGCTGACTTATATTACTTTCCTTAGCTTCTTCAATACGCTTCTTTGTTATACTAAGGATGAGTGTTGGGTCATTGGGATTCCCGAGGATTTCAACGTTTATAATCCATTCCATATTTGTTATAATTTTTTCGTAAACAAATGGACATAGCTCGATGCTTCTGATATAGAAAGATGATACACTACGATTATGATCGTGGTGTCTTCCCACCTTGATGCTTAATCTGGTACTGATAAAAGATAACACTATGATTTATCTTAAGCACTGGTAGACTACGATCTTTGCTTGCTTGACTTGCAGACTCCACGCTTCCGAGAACATACTATAATTCTTGATTTGGCTCGGCAAGCATTTGGACCAACTCTACGATTCTGAGTGAGGCCCTCCAAATTAGACAGACTACGATTCTCGATATTCTATGATTCTGCCTTGGCTTCGGCAATCTTTTATTTGGCTACAAAGACTATGATTCTGTTGAAAGCCTATCTATTACATCTCAAGAGATAGATCAACCTAATAGCTTTGATCTTTTCTTCTATACATTCATTTACAGAATGATAAATATTAAAGCACGGATCAACCTAATAATTTTGATCTATCACTAAGTCCTTGTACATGTATTCCTTAAATGACTTTACATATAAGCATGATTATTTAATTTCAACATCAAATTTAAATATGCAATTTCCCAACAATCTACCCCTATTTGATGTTAACATAACTAAGGAGATTTGTATCATGATCATCAATTTCTAGATGCAGTTGCTAGAAAGTAAATATGACTTAGTGCTTCAGTGAGTAGCTGAAATCTCTAAAGAATAAGCATGAATTTATTGATGTTTATAAGGATAGATATTTCAATAATGCTTAGTTACATCAATAAGAAATAAATTCCAACTTATCTCTATTTCTTCTGCCTTTTTCTCCTTAGCGGATTGGCATGCTCTGCAGGTCTTCTTTTCTTGCTGACTTCGTCTCTCCATGCAATGTCTTCCATCTCGCTTTAACTTAGCCTTTCCCCATGATCGTGTCTGTTCATGAATGTAGGATCTCCAATTGGCATGTTTAGGCCAGTAGTGGTTACTCCCTGTGAGCTAGAAGATGGCCCTTGACTCCTTATTGGTTGAGCTATTAGAATTGGTTGGCGCTACTACTGTTCGAATCGTGGAGTCTGATGGCGAGGCTTTCTTGTGGGAGGACTCCTTGAAGACTTAGCAATTTACTTTTTTCTTCCTTTGCCTTTCTCTCCTTCCCCTTTATTCTCCCCCTTTATGTCAGTATCAAGGGTTTGAATGTCTTCAGAAATACAATTCATTCCTTGGACAAGCTCGTATAGCTGATTCCTGGATTGAGCAATGTCTTCATGGTTTTCTTGAACCAGAGAATCAGTTTGAGATCTATTTTTTGTAGAATGGCCAAGACAGTTTCTGTTTGTTACATTTGACCCATTTAAAATTCTTGGAATTCATTCATTGAGGTTCGTAGACTTGAGAGACTTCCCATCATAAGTATATTTTGAGATTCTTGAGTCTTTTACAAAAGTAGAACTACTTTCTTGTGCTTCTTGGCAACCTGAAAGTGAATTTGATCTCTTTCATTGATACTGCAGATAATTTCCTTAATGTTCTTCCTGAGCTTCTTTGTAAGGTTAGTACTTAGATTGCTGGGGAGGGTGTTGGCAGTATCGATAAAATGATTTAGCCTCATATGAACAAGCTCAGAGTGAGTCTCAAGATCTTCTTGAATATCTATGGTCACTTTCTATGAAGCATCATACAACTCAGATTTGGTGGGAAGATCTGACAAAAGCTCTAGGAGTTGCTAAGTGTTTGGAGGAGAGGCTCTAGTATTTTGATTTTGCAGATTATAGAGAGCAAGATCAAGATCAAAATAATTATTGGTTGGTGATGATGGAACATCGAAGGAGGGGCAGGTGTGCGAGGTTGAGTTTTAGGAGGAGGTGATATTGGTGTTTGTTAGTAGGTGACTCTACGATTGGAGTAAGATCAATATTCGTAGAGTGAGAGATGGTAGGAGACTAAATTAATATAAAATTAGGCATATTTGGTTCATTAGGTATAAAATATTGGGATTCTGTAGCTGGAAATTGATTTAGTGGATGAAGTATCACTTCCAACCATCTTGGAAATTCGTAGAATTGGTTGAAGGTGGATGGAGGACAGTGATTAACCCTGAAAGAGATGGGAATTGATTGTACCTCATGCCCAGTTTTTGAAGATGAATGGTTAGTGATTAGCTTGTAGGAAAACATGAGGTTGCCTGGGAATCCATGAGCAAGCACTAAAATTGCTGGATAAACTTTGAAAGTCCAGAACATATGATCCCAGGAGTTGAGAATTTGGGCTCTATGATAGGGCATCATAGGTAAATAGAAGAACAGTTGATTGTAGTTGGCTCTCCTATATCTATCACAGCCCACTGCTATAATCTCAACTTCATCTTCCTATTCTTCTTCGTTATCTTTATTTGTAATTTCCATTACTTAAACCATCTCCTCATCCCTTGTCTGATCATCACCATTTTCTTCCTCCATAGCTCTTGCAGCTTCGATTTCCCTTTCTTACATCTCTCATTCAGCTGTAGCTTTTTCTTGTGCAGGAACTTCGAGATACTCCCCCTCAATCTGATCATTAATTTGAATCTCAGGCAACTCCCCCTCAGCTGGAGCATTTTCTAGTGTAGCAACTTCATGAAGCTCCTTTTCTATAGCTGTTTTCTTTTCTTCTTCCTTCAAGACTTTTACATTTTTGAGTACATATGTCTTGATGAGCTTTATCCTTGCCTTTCTGGGTTGAGTTTCTGCCTTGGTGTTTTCTTTATCTGCAGCTCTAACAATTGATACTGTTGCATCATCCATTTTTGGAGTGATGTCAAGTCTAGACTCTACGATCGGTAGTGACTCTACTGATCGAAGAAAGCGAAGACTTCTTTATTTTGTGGCTGCGTTTTCCCTTCTTAAGCAGCTGAGAAATGGTGACTCTATCTCCTTCTTCCTCAAAATTCTGCTATTTCCTCTTCATTTCCTTCTGAGTCTTAGTGCATGAACTCTCTTGGGGTGCATCAGTAGTTGAGCCTTGAGGCTCTTCTGTAGTTTGTGCCTTCATTTTTCTCTTACCCTTGCTTTCTCTGATCAAAGCGATGGGTTCCTCTTTATTAATATTTCTTCTTCTTCATAAGTTTCCGTCACAACTGACATCTTTCCGGGTAGCCCAGATTCATTTGCTTCACCAGTCCTTCCACTGGATTCAGATATCATTCTGACATTTTCTGCAGGATTTCTTTTCCAGTTTTGAAACATCGGTTGGGTCATTTCTCTATTGGGATTGATAGATTCTCCTTCATTATCCCCAATTTTGTCACCCAGAGCTGATTACAAGATTATGTTTATGAACTGCCCATAGAGCATCTTTCTAGAGCTCTTTGAACTGAGTATCCACTTCCCAATCCAATCGATAAGTAGGGCCCCATAGTTGAGTTGAATCCTGAAGAAGATTGTTGTCATGAGCTTTAGTTGAACTTCATTCACAGAGTCATGGCCAGAGCTTTTACAGTATATTCACTTCCCAACAATATCAGCCAGAAACTCATACTTCTGGGGAAACTCTTTCTTCTTGTATCCCTTAACGTTCTGAAACTTCGTGTGATGCATCTTCTTCAGATCTTCATGAAAGTCGATGACCTCCATAGATACAAGTCCCTTTGATTTGAAACCTAGGGCTAGGTTTATATCTTCAGCTTTGAGTTTAATTTGTACCCCCTTAACCCTTGTAGTGATGATGTCATTCTCAAAGACTCAATTGTTGTAGAACTCTTTCACCAGCTTTGGATTGATCCATGTGCTAGTGCTCAGAGCTTCTTCAAGACCAACTTTCTTCAGAAGTGACAAAATCTTATGAAACTGAGGATCAACTGTCTTGAATTTGTCGAAGCAGAGTTGGTAACCAGAGATAACATTTGAAGCTGCCATTGATTTTCTTGAGCAAAGGTTGGTTTAGCGTTCTGAAAACTAGGGTTTCTTCTAGTAGAGAGAGAGGAATGAGCTTTTTGAACTTCTAAGGTGAATTTTCAAAAAGACATTTTCAAGCTGTACTTGTAACTTCCCTCCTCAAGATCTCCATTGTGGGGCACGTGTCAAGTCTTGTCGGGCTCAACGATTTTAAATAAGGTGGAAAATACTGATCTGCCCTTAGCTCCCCCTGAGCTAGTGTATCCTTTGGGAGGACTACGATTGTTGAGGTTGTACTATGATGTTGAGTTCTTTGCTGAATCTACTCTACGATCATTGTATGTCCTGGTCCTTGTGATGAACTCTAACTTAGCATTCCTTTTGGGTTAAGGTAGCTCAGGAAGGGCCAACCTCTTAGGTTGAACTAAGGATTAGGTTTGTCCCTGAGGCGCTTATCAGAGGGGTTGCTTGGATTTTTTAGGAATGTTGTCATCACATGATGCTTCTTTGTAATGTCAAGGCAACTCTACGATCGCGGTTCCTCTTTAGTCACCTCTACGATTATAAACATAGCATTTTTTATCTACATGGTTAGCATAAACTAGAGCATAGAGTTTATGGTTGTAGATTTATCAATTCACTTATCAATTATTAAATCTGGATTCATCTAGAGGCTTTGTAAAGACATCAACAAGTTGATTTTCAGTAGGGATGTATTGTAAAGATATAGTTCCATTTTGAACTTGGTCCCTAATAAAATGATATCTTATTTCTATATAGTTCCATGATTATGTGTTATTGTTATGGCACTTGTGTTATCACAGTGAACATGTATTGATTTGAAATCAAACTCATTATCTGTTAGCTGATTTTTCATCCATAAAATTTGAGCACAGCAGCTGCCAGCAGCAATGTATTCAGCTTCTGTGGTTGAGATAGATACTGAGTTTTGCTTCTTGCTAGACCAGGACACAAGTCTATTTCCTAGTAGCTGACAGGTGCCACTAGTACTTTTTCTATCGATCTTACAGCCTGCAAAGTCAGCATCTATATATCCTGTCAATTCAAAGGAGGACTCCTTGGGATACCAAAGTCCCAAGTGAGGTGTGCCTTGAGATACCTGAAAATTCTTTTTACAGTAGTTAAGTGTGATTCCTTAGGATTAGATTGTAATCTATCACATATGCATGTTGCAAACATTATGTCTGGTCTACTGGCAGTTAGATATAGAAGAGTGCCAATCATACCTCTGCATTGAGTTATTTCATTACTTTTACCTTTCTCATCTTTGTCAAGCTTGGTTGCTGGAGCAATTGGTGTTTTCATGGGAGAGGTTGATTCCATACCATACTTTTTAAGTAAGTCTTTAATGTACTTAGCATGGTTTATGAAGATACCTTCATCAGTCTGCTGTACTTGTAATCCAAGGAAGAAATTCATCTCACCCATCATACTCATTTCAAACTTGCTCTGCATAAGCTTGGCAAATCTCTTGCATAGTTTTTCATCAGTAGAGCCAAAGATAATATCATTAACATATATTTGAACTAATAGGATTTTGTCTTTTTGCTTTCTATGAAATAGTGTGGTATCTACTCTACCTCTAGTGAAACCATTTTCAATAAGAAAGTTAGTTAGTGTTTCATACCATGCTCTAGGTGCTTGTTTAAGTTCATATAAGGCTTTGTCTAATCTACAGACATAATTAGAGAGATTTGGATTAATGAAACCTGGAGGTTGCTCCACATATACTTCTTCTTGAAGTTCACCATTCAGAAATGCACTTTTGAAATCCATTTGAAAGACTTTGAACTTCATATGAGCAACAAAGGCAAGGAATATCTTGATGGATTCTAATCTGGCAATAGGTGTGAAGGATTTCTTCTTGAGAGTAACCCTTGGCTACTAGTTTTGCCTTGTTCCTTGTGATTACTCCATCTTCATCCATCTTATTTCTGAAGACCCATTTGGTGTCAATAACTGGGTGATTTCTTGGTCTTGGAACTAATCTCCATACTCCACTTCTTTCAAACTGATTTAGTTCCTCTTGCATGGCTTCTATCCAACTTGAGTCTTTCATAGCATCTTCTATCTTCTTGGGTTCCATTTGTGACAGAAAGCTTAGATAGAAACACTCATTTTGGGTAGCAGATCTTATCTTGACTCTTGCATTTGGATCTCCAATGATTAGGTCCTGAGTGTGATCTCTTGCCCATCTGTTTCCTGTTGAAACATGTGACAACCCGAGAATTTAGAAAATTTTTAAAATCATAATTAATTGATTTAAGGTTCAAAATTAGAACCTAGACAGAAAATAAGTGTATGCGTTTGATATTTTTGGGAAGGAATTTGGAGGATTTCAAAATTCTGTGAAGGATTTAGGTGAATTATTCAGGATTAAGTATATATGTGAATATGTTCTGTGTATATGGTTATGTATGTGTTCAAAATGTGGTTAAGGGTCAAGGGTTGACCAGATAAATTATATCTGTGTCCAACCCTAATCGTATATTAAGAACATCAACGTTCAGTTAGAAAATCCAAACGTCTAATAAGAAACCCTAGATATCGGTTCTAAAACCCTAATTTTAGTTCTGGATATTCAAACCCCTAATTCAAAAATTAGAAACCCTAATCTGGGAATTTAAAGAATAATTATAATGCTTAAGTGATATTAATTATAATATTAATTAGGGTAAAGCTTAACTAATTAACAAACCCTAATTTAAAATTTTTAAACCCTAATTAATTCGTCAGAAACCCTGATGTACGAATTGTGGATTTAATTGCCAAATTAGCAATTTTAATTAGGAAATATTAATCTTAATTAGCAATCTTGAAATTATGATTAGGAAATCTTATTATAATTATAGAATCCTAATTATAATTTAGAAATATTAAATTTCTATTTTTAAAACCTAAATTGAAAATTTTAGAAATCAAATTTGCAAAAGTCTAAGGGTTAAAACCTAAACCCTACGGGTTGAACCCTAAACCCTAAGGGTTAAACCCTAAACAGTAAGGATTTGGGCAATTGACATGTATGCCATTAAAACTAAAATTAAAATGACTAAAGTACCCTTTTTATATTTTTATAAGGCAACTTGCAAGTCTTGCTATAGTTTGGTTGTTCACCAACCCTAGTCTTAGCCATGTGACAAATACCAGCCATCTTGTCCCTTGGATCAGTCACATACATTGTATCATATCTATTATAAGAGATTCAAGAGAGAGGAAAAGCCCATTTTCATTTCATTTTTTTCTCCTAAGCTCTTCTCTCTCTAAATCCGAAACTATAGAGTGAGAGGGAGTGTAAAACAAAGCCAAGTTCACCTCTTAGCTTAACAAGATCAGATCATCAAGATCTGAATCAAAAATCAAAGCTCAAAAGGTATAAAACCCTAAACCTAGAAATCTTTTGATTTGATGTTGAATATTGTTGTTTGTTTGTTAAAGTTGTGTTATAGAGTGTCATTTGATGATCTGGGTTGCCAAAACCCAGATCCATATCATTTAGATGCTCGAAATTAAAGTTTATAAAAATATGGAAAATGGAAAAATATGGCCTGACAGTCAAATGTTAGAGGCCTTAGATCTGTGTATGTTTGATGTTTGGTGTATGTCATGTTATAAATCTGTTCTTTGTTGTTTGGTCTTTGATCTGAGTCTTGAATCAAGCTCATATCATATTTAGATTGCAAGATATAATCGGTCAAAGTACGTTGACCGAGCACAATTCTGTTTCTGGGCAACCCAGAAAAATTTCCAAATTCCCAGAAAAGTCTGACAAGGTTTTCAAGGCCATAGATCTTGCAGTGTTTTAACAGTTTAGCCAATTTGTGGTTTGGTTGTTGTAGTCTGGTATGTAGACTATATATTAAAGTCACCATACCACTTATATCTTACATAGAAGCAAAGTTATGGTTGGTCAAACAACTGTTGACCATCAGCCGGATGAACTTTTCTGGAAAACCCAGAAAGTTCAAGAACAGTTCTTGACCCTTAGTTTGACCGATCCAGATCTTTCATTCGTGATGTTGTTGTTATGATATGATGATATATAATGGTAGCCGGATATGTATACTACATGTGATTTGTAGATCATACAAATAAAACACAGAACTCAATCTAGAATGACCCAAAGTAGGTACCTCGATCCTGCTTGAGTTTACGGGAAGCCCAAATACTCAAGAACAGGTCTGACAACGACTTCTGCAGATTAGATCTTTTTGATATGTTGTGTTTTGGCCAAAATCGTGGTTTATAGTTGTAGTATTACAATTATACTATAATTATAACACCTAAACTAGTCCAGAAGCCTTATGATCAACGATCTATCAATGGTCAAAGTGGTCTCACCTTGGTGTCTGACATGATGTTCTAGGTTTGTTGAAGAACAGCCCATGAACACCATTAGCGACGGATTTGTCGCCTAAATTCCCTATAGCGACAGTTCATTTAAGAAATTAATTATTTTAATTATTAAATAGATAAAAATGGTTTTTAATTATTAAAAATACATAATAAATTATGAAAAAATTATTTTAAAGCCTGAATATAGTTTTTAATTATTTTAAATATATTTCAAAAATATTTAATATTTTTGGAATATAAATGGTATTTATTTATTTAATTATAATATTAAATAAATTATTTAAAAATGGTTTTAATTCATGAAAAATTATATTATGATATTAGAAAATATTTTAAGTTATTTTTGATGACTTTTAATATTTTGTGATGAAATTCATTAATAATTTATTATTAATGGTAATTAATTTATTTAATAAATATATTAAATAAATTATGGAAAAATAGAATTAATGCTTTAAAATCATATAAATATGATTTAAGTATTAGAAAAAATATTTTAAGTTATAAAATATAACTTTTGATATTTTTCCATGAAAATATTAATATTTTAATATTAATAGCAATTATCGGATAATAAATTTAGCTGTTTAAAAATCATATAAATATGATTTTAAAGTATTAAAAATACTTTGTGATATGATAAATATATGATAACATTATGTTATGATTTTCATTAATATTTAATATTAAATAAATATTAATGATAAAGGAATTAAGTGGTATTTAATTCATTTAAATATGATATTAATGATTGGAAAAATCCTGATAAATGGTAATAATTATCTGAAAATTATTACAAGCCTTTGGAAAATATTTTGAATGATAATAAAATTATCTAAGGTATTTTTAAGTATTTAGGCAGAGTTTAATTGAACTTAAACTCGTGAATTTGTTCGACTAGACCGTCAAGATGATAGAATTGTGTCGGTTTCAAGTCAGAGTGAAATAGTTTGACCTGATACCAAGTCTAATATGTGTTGTAGACTGATAGGGTTATGTGTTATGTGTTTATGTTATTCTATGTGTGTGTGTGTGTATATATATATATATATAACAGTATTATACTGTGATGATATTATTCTAATATTGGAGATCTATATTACTAATATTAGGTCTTCGGATAAAGCGATATAAATTGTGTAACGGTAATCAACGGTTTAGGTAAGTTTTACTTAACTCTACTAAGAGTAGTTTTATTCAGATATGCTTATGGTTAATCATTGTTGATTGCCATATAGAATTGTACTCTGTACATATTACATGTATAAGTCAGGTATGAAAGGCTGATCACCTTCATTACCGGTTGGTCCAGATATATTTGTTCATGTTTAATACTTGGTCAGTCAAAAGTTTGTTCGTGCTAGTTCTTAATTATATTGATGAATTATAGCCAGCCTATTATTCAGACTCTTTCAATCATGATATATCATTAAATTGTATTTAAACTTGCTGGACAACTTTCATGCTCACCCTTGCTATATCATGATAAGCATTGCAGATAAGGCGAATGCGTTCGGATACAGAAAAAAAAGATAAGCCAAGTTCAACTTGGGATAAAATGTGCAGCTAGTTGTAATAGTATAGTTTGATAAATATGTTATATGTTAGATAGTTTTATGAAT
Organism: Panax japonicus; assembly: GCA_020205505.1. Classification (NCBI taxonomy): domain Eukaryota; kingdom Viridiplantae; phylum Streptophyta; class Magnoliopsida; order Apiales; family Araliaceae; genus Panax; species Panax japonicus. The sequence goes on along the minus strand of CM035112.1, from coordinate 31,719,380 downwards.
TGTGTATAAGTTAAGGTTACTCGATTTTGGGGAATAGTGTGTAAAGTGTATTGTATAAACAATTTATGTTTATATCTTCCACAATTAGTTATAAAAATAGTATACCAGATCTGTGGTGATTAGGACCCGAATTTGGGGCTACTACAGAACATCTGACCCGATGCCTTCTTATTTGAATTCTTCAAGATCAACCAATGCTTCTTGATGTGAAGGTTCGTTGTCTGGCGTAGTTCTTCTACTATCTCTTCTTTAAGCTCGACGATTTCATTTTCTGGGACTACGATCGTGGTGTTGAGCTCAACTGCCTCATTCTTAGGGTCTGAGTTGTCGTTCGTAGTGTCTTGAGACACAGTTTTGTCCAAGTCTGTTTCATTGAAGATGATGTGAATCAAGACTTCAACGCTGAACGTCTTCTTATTGAACACTCTATAAGCCTTACTATCTGTGGCATATCCGAGAAAGATTCCTTCGTTTGACTTGGGTTGAAACTTAGTCAGATACTATTTTCCATTGTTGAGAATATAGCATGCACAGCCGAATACATGAAAGAAATTGACAATTGGCTTTCTTCTTCTCCACGGCTCGTAGGGAGTCTTCTTTAACGTAGAGTGCACAAGAGATCTGTTCTGAGTGTAGCATGCAGTGTTGACAGCTTCTGCCCAAAAGTATTAAGGCAAACGGGTTATTGCTAGTAGAGTTCTTCCAGCCTCAATCAACGTTCTGTTCTTTTTCTCAGCCACTCCATTTTGCTGAGGAGTTTGTGGAGCTGAGAAGTTGTGACTGATGCCATTGTCTGTACAGAACTGGTCCATCTCAGAGAAGTCGAATTCTCTACCATGATCACTCCTTATAGCCTTGATTTTCTCCCCTTTCTCATTCATCACCAGCCTGAACATCTTGATGAGTTGTGAGCTTGTTTCATCTTTTGAGTTTAAAAAGAACACCCATGTAAATCTGGTATAGTCCTGAACTACGACCAATGACTATCTTTTCCCTCCAAGGCTTATTGTTGGAATTGGCCCAAATAGATCCATGTGAAGTAACTGCAGAGGCTTATCAATTGAGTTAACAGTTTTTCTCTTGAATGAGCTTCTAGTCTTTTTTCTAAGCTGGCAGGCATTGTATGGCCTTTCTTTGACAAAGCTGAGCTTGGGTAAGCCTGCTATTAGATCCTTGGAGGCTAGTTTTGACATACTTTTGAAGTTGAAATGAGACAACCTTCTATGCCATAGCCAGCTCATTTTTTAGAAGCTTTAGCCAGAAAGTATATTGTCTAGTCAGAACTCAGTTGACCAAGACTAACAGTGTAGACGCTCCTTTCCCTTGTTTCGGTTAGCTTTATAGAGGAGGTCTTCAGATCTCTGACTTGACATTGATTGTTGAGGAAGGTAACTTGATGAACCTTGTCACAGAGTTGACTTATGCTCAAAAGATTGTGTTCTAGTCCTTCCACATAAGCTACTTTACTGAAGGACACTACACCATTCCAAGCTAAGCTATATCCTCCTGTTTTGCCAGAGCCATTGTCTCCAAAGATGACTGTTGGACCCTCCTTCTCTATGAAGTTAGACAGGAGGACTTTATTCCCGGTCATGTGCCTTGAGCATCCACTGTCCAGATACCAAGTTGTGATCGTGGAGCTCTATTCATGTGGTAAAATTAAAATGTGACGCCTCCAAAATAGGTATACATCACTCATTCTGAGTCACCAAATATATGGTACAGAATTTAAATAAAACTTAATTATACAACTATCGTGTAAAGTACAACAAAACATAAGCTGGGATTTTCAACACGAATATTATCTTCTAGACAATATCCAAACTCAAATTCAATATTATTACAATTATTATATCAATATTTCAACGAATAGTGAGGACTACTAATGCACCATCTCGGACCATCACTCCGTTCCCCGAATAGTTCCGGCTATGTTCTCATTTCCTTAAGAGAATAATGAAAGCAAAGGGTGAGCTCAACTAGCCTAGTAAGAAATATTATGAATAAGATAATGCAGAATAAATTATCGTTAACCTTTAACAGTGCTAAACTGATAAAATGCAATAGACATCAAGTTTAACTGTAGTGAAACAAGCAATCCATTAGAAGAGTCAAGTAGAGCATGATATCTACTATCTTCTATGATTTAAAAAGTTTATCATCAATGTTATCACTCAGACTTAGCTTAATAAATAATCCACATCATCGAATCATCCATGCACTACGACCAAGGATATTCATTAGTATCACGACCACGAATTATCCATGCACTACGAGTCAAGGATATTCATGTTTTCATCAATGGTCATGATCATGTCAACAACTGTCCATCAATGCACTACGGGCCAATGAAGACTTTTACCACATCATTTGTAACATTACGGTCATGATTATACCAAATAATCACTGGTCATAATCATACTAGTCCATCTATGCACTACGGGCTAAAGATGACTTTCATAACAATATAAGCATGAGAATGATGACAATGATATAAGAATTCAATTAAAAGAAAGCAAAGGATAAATTTTTAAAGATTTATAATTTAATTTGTCCAGAATTCAATAATGTCTAAATTTTCAACATGATACTGCTTTGTGGAGTAAAATTCAAGAATAATATTGTATCAAAAATGATTTGGATCGAAAAGAAATCAATTTTTGTCATAAATAGTACCCCAAGTGAAGATTACCCGAGTGAATAGTATCCCGTGAATAGTACTTCAGGAATAGTAACCCCGTGAATAGTACTCCGTCATGAAAAAGTTAAAACTTATCAAGAATGCTCATAATAATATTTTTATAAAAAGATACTGGATGAAGCGCAAATATTAAGGATATTCTACTAATTTCATGGAGTATAGAAGCCAAAACTTTAGCCAAACGAGTGTAGAATTCGAAATCTGAAACGAAATAATATTATTTACATACTACAGAGTATAGAAGAAAATATTATTTCATACAAATATTGAACAAAAATAACATCCCTTACCTTAAAAAGGAGAGTATTCCGACTGGTAGGGCGGAGATATTCTTGAAGATAACTTATAATGTTATCTACGCTCAAAGCTTCCTAAAACTCGAAAAAAATAAGCTCAATATTATAGAAGAAGAATTCTCTGATTCTGGTGTAATTTTTAATTCTAAATAAAGATCCTATTTATATGAGATTGGAAAGGATACTATTTGAGTGTTTCTCACGGACGCACTAGGGAAACGAATAACGGGTGCCGAACATCAGCTGAAAAAAATTTAGGATTTACTATGTAAACACTATGCGAGTACTATGCAAACACTATGCATAATAAAATATAATATTTCTATTTTTCATAAAAAATAAAACTTATTATAATATATTTATATATATATAATAATTATATATATAACAAAACCCGTGATAAACATCATGCACCTCCCCCCCAAAAATCAACAATATGTGGGCCCCACAGTAGCCCCCACCTAATATATATATATATATATATATATATATATATATATATATATATATATATATGTATGTATGTATATGTATACCGAATAACTTTCTATTGATTATTTTAAAAAATGGATAAATGGGGGTCCATATAATAAGTAATTTTTACAACAAACACTTCATAAAAATTTTCTCAATATTTTTAACAACATTTATTCATCATTATTATAACCCGCAATATTAAAAATCAGATCATTCCCAGGAAAGAGGGGGCTTTCCGATAAGGATTTATCCTTATTGGCGCGCAATTAGGTGACCAAACCCCTTTCCTCGACAGAACTTTTTAGACATTGTTAATTATGCAAATAATAATATAAATAACTTGTCATCTCAATTAGTGATTTAATAATAAAAAATATTAACAATAATTAAATCAAATAACGTGAGATACTATGCAGCAATTATTGTAGAAATAATTGAACAAAACTAAGTGACTTCTCACTTAAGCATCAATAATCAATACCGTGTGCTACTATGCAACCACGCGTATTACTGTACTTTGACTACCGAGTAGTTCAACACTTAATGGTAAAACTTCCGCCGTTATTTTCATAAAAATATTTTTGTCATTTTCTCAATCCGACAATAATTCTGTTGTGGGGTCCACCAATGATATTCCCTGTTAAAACGAATATTCCCCGACCAATCGAATATTATATAACAACTTGCATACTTTTCAAAATTTATAAATATTACCCACAACTATAACAATATCTCAAATCCACACCATAATTTTGAAAAAAAAAATATTTTGAGAAAAATTAAATTTTTATTCGTAAAATTTGGGATTTTACATCTTTTGTCGATCTTGTGAGATTTTTATACGTTGCCGGATCATTTAAATCTTTTCCGTAGTAATACGTACCAACTTCGATCCCGACAAAGTTGATTCACCCACTTCATCCCAGTATACTGGAGAACAACACTTTCTTCTATACAACACCTCAAATGGAACCATGCCGATACTTTCTTGATAACTGTTGTTATAGGAGAATTCCACCAATGGCAAGAACTTGTCCAACTCCCTTTGAAGTCATGGAAACAGAGTCTTAATAGATCCTCAAGATTTTGAATAGTCCTCTCCGACTACCCATCCGTCTGAAGATGATACGTCGAACTGAATCGCAGATCCGTGCCCATAGCTTTCTACAAGCTGACCCAAAGTCGTGAAGTGAATCTTGGGTCTCGATCAGAAACTATGGATACTGGCATACCATGCAGTCTTAAAATCTCATTTATGTATATACGAGCAAGACGTTCCAGTGTATAAGTTTCTCGTATAGGTAAAAAATTAGCAGATTTGGTCAATCTATCAAGAATGACCCAAATTGCATTTATGCCTTTAGAAACCTTGGGAAGACCAATAACGAAATCCATGGTAATGTTCTCCCACTTCCATTCTGGAATTTCAAGTGGTTGCAATGGACCTTTTGGCCCTTGATGCTCTGCCTTGACTCGTTGACAAGTTAAATAGCTTGAGATAAACTCTGCTATCTATCTTTTCATATTGCTCCACTAAAATGTATGTCGAAGATCACGATACATTTTGTTACTCTCAGGATGCACTACAAAAAATGGGGCTTCAGCAACAACTGATTTTCGTTGCTAAAGGTGCCAAATTTCGTTGTTAAAGGTTTTTGGCAACGACTTTACTGTCGTTGCGTCTTTCGTTGCACAATGAGCATTGCTAATTGTTTCGCAACGAATGTATTTTTTTCATTGCCAAAAGTAATACATTTTGCAACGAAATTTGGCTTTCGCACAGATACATCGATCCTTTAGCAACAAAATGTATTATTGCAGAATAATTAAAATTTTGTTGCTAAAAACCCCATTTTGTTGCAAAAGCCTTCTAATTGGCAACGAAATGAACTCTTTTTTTGGAACGACCATTCATTTTCATTGCAATTGACACCATTTTGCAACGACATTTTTTGTTGCAATAAATTATGAAAATTGTTGCCTAAGCTTGCTTTCGTTGTGTAATGTAAACTTTTTAGCAACGATTTTCGTTGCTGATTATATTATTTGGCAACGACATTATGCTGAATCACCAACGAAAATGTTTGTTGTTGGTTATTTTTCAATAGCAACGAAAGTCGTCGATTAGCAACGACATTATATGTTGTCGTTTCTTTATATGTGCAACGAAAGTTGATATAATTTGCAACGATAAAAAATGTTGCCTTTTAATTTAGTATTAGCAACAATATCCTCTCCGTTGTTATTAGGTTAACTTTTCGTTGCCAAATATTATATTTTTAATGTCATTAGCAACAAAAATTTGTTGCTAAATGTATAAAAAAATTGTTGCTATATTAAAACTTGTTCAATGCTTTGGTAACGAATTATATTTTTGCCAAATCAAAATTTGACATTCTTTTTGTGTACCTGGCTGGCTCAATGTCCCCATAGCAAATAATGGCAAAAATACAAAAAATTAAAATATTATTAACTTAATAATATCATCCACTACATAATTATTCATTATCTTTACAATTAACCAACTAAAGCTACCACAGTTCTTCAATTAAAGTATATATCTACATATATAGAGAGAGTATACTTCATAATTTCGTCCCTTGTCTTCCGTAAACGTAACACAAAAATTTAATACCCAGCATTGTAAGGCAGGTCGTAGAAGCAGTCTTCCTGCACATATTTAAAAAATAATAGCAAGTCAGGAAAATGAAGCAAATAGGTCACCAGAGACACTTAGTGCCAAAATCAATACACAAAGACAACAATGTTGTGTTATTTTCTTACTAATCAAGGGACATGGAAGAAGGTAATACCCTTTTTATTGACTACCAAATTAATATCTAAATCAAATATCCTGAAGAAGACAAGCATGTGCTTCGTGAACCTCGTCCTGGTGGGTATACATTGACACACGGATCAAGATAATAATTGGTGCTCATAAATAATGCTACAAGTGAACAGACATTTTACAGGCTTATAATGATGACAGTACGACTTGATAAATATGTTTGTGCGTGTAGCGAAAGTCATAAACATACTTGATGATTCTGCTGGAAAGGAAATTGCTGATTGCGATAACTGCTTTTCCCGCTTAATTGCATGATGTCATCACTTATCAACAAAAAAATACATATATATTAGTTACTAGTCATGATAGGGTTTAGTTAACTGTCAAGCCTATTAGTGAATGCTTATCATTTCTCCTTACTCCTCCAGGGTATCACCCAGGCTTAGTGCATTTATACCACCTATAATTTGGTCAAAAGTTAAGTCTTATGTAAGTTATTCTTGTCTGGATCAAAATATTTTGCAACTACATAGTCAAGTTACAATATTTTGCCAAAAGCGTCGTACCTAAACATGAGTGCATCATAATAGAAGTAAGCCATTCAGCAACACAAGAACATTCAAACACGTCATTCTTTTTATATAGATAAAATCATTCAAAACCCCATCTTTACAAGTAGTCATTCTACATTCATGCATATTGTAACTTTTCAAATAATCTAGAATGTTATTCTCAAAGATCAATTGAATTAGCAAAGTAGATATAAAAAAAATTTAAAAAGACCAGATATATGAAAACTACAAACAAACAAATATTTGATCTGATATTATTGTCGCGGTTCGACAGAAATCTTCCCAAAATATTGATAGCAAGCTCACGTAAGCCACTATTATCTTCAATGCTCATGATAGTTTCAACACACTCGTATAGAATGGCATTCCCTTCATTTTTGTTTGACTCGGTTTTTGTCGCCACCTAGAAGAAGATGTGGCATAAGAAACAGTGTACAAAATACATTATCAATTTTAAGTATGATTTTTAAAATATTAATTATTAAAAGAGTACACTATCATTTTTTAAGTACTGATTTATTAAGGTTAAAACCAAGCATGAATTAAATCAAGTTCAACCCAAGATCTACACAATCATAGATGATAGGAAATAGAAGTTGAGGTAAATTTCAATGTTCAAGGCAAGGAAAATGAGCGCCTAGGCCACTAAATGGCCATTTCAATTAATTGAGGTATCCCAAAGCTTAATTAGCAATTGCAGTTTTTCAATGGTGGTCAATAATTGAATTGAAGATTTGCGTACAGCCAGCTATGTCTCAAAAGCAAATATTGAGCATACTAGTGCAAACATACCTTCCTGAAATATTCAAGGGCCTCCGTACTAACTTTTCATAGATCTGTACAAAGTTGGATTCCAGTTAACAGAACATCATGGTGCTTTTCTTTGAGCAAGGCAGCAGCAGAGTTTATAAAGTTTTTTACCAGGTCGGGGACTTTCTTTATAATCCTTATAGAGCACAATGCTGCCTATAAGAAAACAAACTTGAGTCATCCAAAGCTATAAATAAATATGTGTGAGTATATATATATACGAGTAATAATGCTTTAAAAATGTCAAGAGCAAACAGGAACCAAAAGAAATATTAGGCACTGGATAGAACTTAAAATGTGTATGCACATATAGGGTTCAACGCTACAGTTTAGTTGGGAATTCCACGACAAGTGGAGTTAGTTGTGGCAGAAAAATACGGCTAAAACATTCTATAGGACAAGAAAAGTAAAAATCATTTAATATAGTCATAACAACGCCTCCAAAAGCAATACACCATGAGAATATTATTATTAAAAAAAGATATAAAAATGATGGTCAAACATGATCTTTCCCAAGATAATTGGAGGTTACAAACCCTCTTCTAAAAATCACTGAGGTTCCCAAGTAACAACCATGCCAGCAACAGGTAGATTGCATGCCTAATTATATATTTTTAGTCCTTTTTGTAGTGTTTTAAAAGAAATCTAGATCTAAGTTATGAACTAATCTTGTCAGATAGCTAAATCTTCAAACTAATACCACAAAATTATATTCTTCCACTAAAATTTCATAATTGTTGTTCTTAAGTCCTCAAATAATAAATAATACAAGAAAAATATAGTTTGAAAATATGGAAAATGCAATTTAACTACTGTGGTTTAGGGGTTTTTGCAAGTAACCACCTATGGTCATTTGAAGGTTTTTAAACCAAAGGTTTCAAGAACCCTGATGAGTGAGTTTTATACTCATAATTGAGTGCGTTTGAGCTTAATCTTTTGGTTGATTTTAAGTGTTTGTGTCTATTCATGCATGTTTTATGTTGTTTTGTAGGAATTGGGACAAAAGTTACTTGGATCGACGTTCGGGATGGCTAGATTCGCGTTTTTGGCTTGCCATTTACACAGCAGTCACTTCAGAGCCAATTTGAGTAATGTTCCGGACCTTATTTCGAAAAACTTAAAGAATAAAAGTTGTAGATCTACGTCTCCTCTTTTTGGAAAATCTTGAATCATCAAAATCGGAGTTTGGACGAAGAAGTTATGGCCATTTTCCCAAACGACGTCAGAGCAAAAAATTTACAGAAAGTGGCCAGCGCCGGGGCGCCCATTTCAGGCTTATGCCTAGCGCCGGGGCGCTAGGGAGCAGTCTTGCAATGCCGTGTCCAGCGCTGGGGCGCTGGGGAAGGGTCTGGTGAGGTTTGGACACGTTTTGTGGCGAATTTTGACACCTTTTTGACTCCAAATTGGATTGGGTTTGTTCCTAAGCTAAAAATTGGACTTGTAACCAATAATTACATGATGTAAGGCATAAAATAAAGGGAGATTACATAGATTAGCTTAGATAAAGTACTCCATTAGATTAGAATATAAACCCTAGTACTTAATTAGCCATTGGAGATTGAATCAAATTGAAGAACACTGGAGAGAAAAAGCAAGAGCAAGAGCAAGAGTGGAGCATTAGATTTACTGACAATAGATTCTATTCTATTCTCTTATCATACTTTTATCTTTTAATGTCTATTTAGTTGTGGATTCTTGGTTTTAATTCATTAATTATGAACTAACTTTTTTATTAAGATTTCAATTGAACCTTTTATGGCTATAAATTAGTTATTTGATTTATTCCAATTATTTGTGTCAAATTGAATTTTTTATCTTGTCTTGAGCCTATTGATTAATTATCTGATCAGTAATTAGCTTGTTACTTTAGAAGGAATTAAAAGAGGAATTCTAGGGTTAGAACTGGGCATGATAACATGTGACTTAGTTATTTGAATGGCGGATAATTAGATTCATGAATTGAATGGAAATATATGTTCACCGCATGTAACACATAAGGAATTGGAATTGAAGGAGTTTAATTCAATTATTTTGCATAGGAATATAACAAGATTAATCTGGATTAAATAGAAGTCAACTGATCACTTGGAAAAGGACTTTTGACATTTGAGAATTCCTATTAACAATTCAGTCGGCATAATAATTGGGATAATTGAATAATTGATTTATAGTTCATAATTGGGGATATTGAAGTCTTAACCTTTATTTATTTGAATTCATTTATAAAGCAATTCAGTTTAATTAGTTAATTTAGTTTTCTTAATTAGAAAAATCACACTTTGCAATTGTTTAAAAAAAATTGATTTGGTTAAGAATTAGTACTTGGTAATTTTTATTAAATAATTTCTCGTGGGAACGATACTCTACTTTCACTTTATTACTTATTGACTGTGTATACTTGCACGTTTGTTTTGATTGTGAAATCGATCAACAAGTTTTTGGCGTCGTTGCCGGGAAATTAATTTAATAATTTTTTACTAATATTAATTTCAATCAAATTAGTCTTAATTTAAACATTTTTATTTTTATTTTTAATTCTCTTCCTATATTTCTCTCTTTTCAAGTACCATGGATGACTTTGCGTATCAATGGCCATACACGTACATGACTCAACCAAGGGAAACAGGGATTGATGGACTTAATACATCTTCTATAGAGCCAATACAAATTGAAGCAGCTTCAAAGACATTGGAGGTTATCGCAGCCCAACAGAGTCGAAGGATGGCAAGAATGACTCGGCCAAGGGGAGCGGAGATTGACAGACTCGAGAAACTTTCTACATTGTCAGCACAGATTGAGACACTTTTGAGGAGGTTAGAAGCTTTTGAAGCTCAACGTCGTCAAAGTGTGGTGGTTACTTATGATTATTGTGCTGAAAATCATATGAGTCATCAATGCGCCATCAGTTTCGAGCCGGTACAGTATAGTGGTGATTACCCCAACAATTATATCTATCCCAACAACTATCATCAGGATTGGGGGTATAACCCAGATTTTTCATGGAGTAACAATCAAGCTCAAGCTCAAGCGCCGAGACAACAAAACACATCCAGATTTCAAAATCAGACACAACAACCAGAGGAGAAATCAGGTTGGGAAGAAGCCTTGGAAAAATTCATTAGGGCTACTGACAAAAAGAACGAGGAACAAGAAAAAAAATTAATCAAATGGAGCTGAATATGAAAAGCCAAGGTGCGTCGATCAAGAATCTGGAAAATCAAGTGGGGCAGATAGCACATGCGTTGAACAACTGTCCTCAATACACTTGGCCCAATGACATGGATTCTAAGACTGATGGAGAGCCCGAACAAAATCTGCAACTAGATGAGCCACAAGATGTTGAAAGATATGAAATAATTGGGAATCAAGAAAAGAATATCAACGAAGATGAACCGATTTCATTAGTATCCCATATGCCTCCTCTACCAAAGTTCAATAATCCGGGAAGTTTTGCAAAACCATGCCCAATTAGCAGTCATGTCATCGGCAAAGCTCTTTGTGACATAAGAGTTAGTACAGTTGTGGAGTCATGGTGGAATGAAAAAGAGAAGATAGAGGAAGATTCCATTATGTTTATTAAGCTTCAATACCCTAATTTGATCATCGACATAATGGAGAAAACACCTAGTTTTTGGACGTTCTTAATGGGAAACATATCTACAAAGAGCATGCTAGGTGACTTTCATTCTAGGGTCATTACTAATGGGAACCTCCCAAAAGAGACATTATTACTGATGGATGGAGGGTTCCTCAATTTTCGTAGGGGAATTAGATAGAGAATTGAAGAGGTCAGGCTGAGACTATAAAACAACCGCTTATTGGGAGGCAACCCAAGATTAATTTTTATTTTTAGTTTTTATTAGGTTTTATATTAGTAGTTTTGAATTTGCATTTATTTAGGATTTAATAAAACTGCGTCTATCATGGTTTACAGGTTATTCAAGTCAAATTCAAGTGAGATGCCCAATTTGTTCCATGTTCTTAGCCTATTCTCCAAATTTAGTGGACAAGGAGGAAGATTGCTATATTTTTAGGGAAGATCTCTGCTGTACCTTTTTATATTTCAGCCATTGAGGACAATGTCTAGTTTAAGTTTGAGGGCATTTTAGTGTCGTATTGCATATAGTTAGTTATCTGCATAGTAGTTCGTTTTTTTTGTGTTAGCATTGTGTTTTTTTAGGTTGCATATAATACATGGTAGTTATTTGCATATTTATATGTGTTGCATTAGTATGTGTTCATATAGTTTATATATGTGTTCATATAATACATAGTAGTTATTTGCATATTTATATATGTGTTGCATTAGTATGTGTTCATATAGTTTAATTGCATTTTTTTGCATGAATCTGTGTGATCGGTTGGTGTGGTCTTAGCTCGGCCTATGATAAGATTGGTTTTGCATGTTAACTTGAACAGTGTTGATAATTGATGATGAGTTCTAATTTTAATCATGATGATAATTTGAGCCTGTCTTAAACTTATGTAACCGGTTAGGACTTAAAGTTTAACTGTTTTAATCCACTTGGTTCAAGGGTTTCATAATTTGTTTCTGAGGGAAAATCTTGGTTAAAATTTAAAGAAATTAGTGAACTGGTAGTAAAGGTTGGAATGACGTAAAAGCTTGAGTTTGGGGGAATCTATGGGGTATATATATACAAAATGAAAAAGAAAAACAAAGAAATGATGAAAAGAAAAAAATAGAAAATCCAGAAAAAGAAAAAAAAGAATAAACACCGTGGCATGCTTGTCTAGTTTTGTGGCCTTTGTTACTTGAGTAAGTAAGCCCGAGGGGATTGTATTTACACCTAGCGCCCTAAGGTCTTAATGGCTTGGGAGTCGTTGGTCGAAAGCTCGTTAAGGTAGCACTGAAAAGCCTAAGGGAATAAGACATTGCACAGTCATGAGAAAAAAAATGAATAAAACACGAGAAAGAGCAAAAATGCCCTCGTGGTTGAATAAAAGTATAAATAAATCTTGTATTTACCTTAAGATTTTGTAATTGCTTAGTTTTAACCAGAGTTGTCATGTTCACAAACGTAATTGAATTGGAACTGAAATTTTCCTTCTAAGAAGTTTGATATATGATTATCTTGAACTGTGGTTGGTTGGAATGGTTAACCAGCACACACACACAACATGGATGATAACTGGTTTGGATTGACTAATTGGTTAGAGTTATAGATTTTGACTTGATTAGATATATTGTTTGAGTACCAATGGTATCTTTGAGGTCCGTTGCTATATATCATACTGATTTAATACTGGATTCGTAGGTATATTAGGAAATAGATCATGTATATGCATTCATGTAGTTGAGTTAGTTTGTTTATTTTTTGTTCTTTTGTGTTTTTGCTTGAAGACAATCAAAGGTTTAAGTTTGGGGGTATTTGATGAGTGAGTTTTATACTCATAATTGAGTGCGTTTGAGCTTAATGTTTTGATTGGTTTTAAGTGTTTGTGTCTATTCATGCATGTTTTACGTTGTTTTGTAGGAATTGGGACAAAAGTTACTAGGATCGACGTTCAGGGTGGCTAGATTCGCATTTTTTGGCCAGCCATTTTCACAGCAGTCACTTCAGAGCCAATTTGAGTATTGGTCCGGACCTTATTTCGAAAAACGTAAAGAATAAAAATTGTTGATCTGCATCTCCTCTTTCCGAAACATCTTGAATCATCAAAATCGGAGTTCGGACGAAGAAGTTATGGCCATTTTGACTTCAGGGCAGAAAATTTCCAAAAAGTGGCCAGCGTCGGGGTGCCCATTTCAGGCCTATGCCCAGCGCCGAGGCGCTGGGTAGCAGTCTTGTAGCACCATGCCCAGCGCTGGAGGGCTGAGGAAGGGTCTGGTGAGGCTTGGACGCGTTTTGGGGCGAATTTTAACACCTTTTTGACTCTAAATTGGATTGAGTTTGTTCCTAAGCTAAAAATTGGACTTGTAACCTATAATTATATGATGTAAGGCATAAAATAAAGGGTGATTACATAGATTAGCTTAGATAAAACACTCCATTAGATTAGAATATAAACCCTAGTTCTTAATTAGCCATTGGAGATTGAATCAAATTGAAGAACACTGGAGATCAAGAGCAAGAGCAAGAGGGGAGCATCATATTTACTGATAATAGATTCTATTCTCTTCTCTTCTCTTACTTTTATCTTTTGATGTCTATTCAGTTGTTGATTCTTGGTTTTAATTCATTAATTATGAACCAACTCTTTTATTAAGATTTCAATTGAACATTTTATGGCTATAAATTAGTTATTTGATTTATTCCAATTATTTGTGTCAAATTGAATTGTTTATCTTGTCTTGAACGTATTGATTAATTATCTGATTAGTAATTACCTTGTTACTCTAGAAGGAATTGAAAGAAGAATTCTAAGGTTAGAACTGGGCATGATAACATGTGACTTAGTTATTTGCATGGCGGATAATTAGGTTCGTGAATTGAATGGAAATATTTGCTCACCGCATGTAACACATAAGGAATTATAATTGAAGGAGTTTAATTCAATTGTTTTGCATAGGAATATAGCAAGATTAATCTGGATTAAATAGAAATCAATTGATCACTTGGAAAAGACTTTTGACATTTGAGAATTCTTGTTAACAATTCAGTAAGCATGATAATTGGGATAATTGGATAATTGATTTATAGCTCATAATTGGGGATATTGATGTCTTAACCTTTATTTATTTGAATTCATTTATAAAGCAATTCAGTTTAATTAGTTAATTTAGTTTTCTTAATTAGAAAAATCACACTTTGTAATTGTTTAAAAAAAATTGATTTGGTTAAGAGTTAGTACTTGATAATTTTTATTAAATAATTACTCGTGAGAACGATACTCTACTTTCACTTTATTACTTGTTGACCGTGTATACTTGCACATTTGTTTTGATTGTGAAATCGATCAACAAACCCCTAAACCATAAGTGATATACTGCATTTTCCCCTTAAAAAAGTATTAAAAAAATAGGGCAACACATCAAACAAAATGAGACAATCTTTGGCCAATGGTTATAATAGGACTGTATTATGAAAAACTCACTTTCTTCCGGATATATGGATCTCGGAATTGCAGTAATCTTTCAACTTCAGGCTCAAGATCACGAGCCATTTCTGCAGAACAAATGTTCCCTAAAGCACAAAGAGCAAGCCCCACAATATATTGGTTTGTGTGATTAAGATCTCTGCTCATAAGTTAAGGGCTGTGAATATCACATTAACAATAAAGCTTTCATTGTTAACACCATTAAGATTGAATACTAAAGATAAGTTTGATCAATTTCAAGAAGTGACCATGTAGTGTATACACAAAAGTAAATATAAATTATATTTATCTAGTTCAAGCAGACGATTTATCAAACACATTGTGTATTTCCCTAATTATTATCAAACAACAAGTACAATGAAATACACACAATTACGTACCAATAAGACTGATTTTCTTAATAGTAAACATATAAAGTTAAAAGCTAACCTTTAATTTAGGATCAACAATGGAGGAGGAGAAATTCGAATACAAAGCAGCCACAACAAACCACCAAGCTTCTTCTTCGAAATTTAGTGCTTGTTAGAGGGAGGAGAAAAATAGGGGAAATATAGTGGCAATCAGATTAGGGCTAGAGGATAGAAATATTAATATAAATGGAAAACCCAAGACTGAAATTACCTGCTCAAAAGATTTCAATTTGCTTAATTTCTTTCTAGGGTTCCAATTTGAGCGGGGAAAAGACTTAATTTTTAAGGTTCCACTTTGAGTGGGCAGAGAGATGGAGTTTGTGAACAAGATGAATGGAGTTTGTCGTCGGAGTAGAGAGAGATGGATTGAGGAGGGACGACAGAGAGATTAATGTATCGAAGTTAGAGGGAGGAGGATAGCTTTACGGATATTCACATCTCTGATCTCTGTTCCACAAAGCAGTGCCATTATTTATTTATTTTTTCTCTTTCTTTTTGTCGGGATCACTCTAAGAAATTTTAAAGTTCAGGTTAGTGTAAAATTATTTATTTTATAGTTTATTAAAAAAATAATTGATATTGTAAATTACTTAAAAATGTTATTAAAAATAAATTTATTATTATAAAAATAATATATTTATAAATAATACAATTTATATTTATTATAATTAATTTTTAAAAAATTATTTAGAATAAAGCAATGACTAATTTTATCTCTCACAAAAAACCTCTAAACAATAACATATAGTGAGCAATAATTCCTTCATTAATTATTTTTTTTCCTCGAAAATATCATTCTACCACCTCGAAATTTTTTTTATGAAAGATGTTTCTTTCGCTAATAACTATATTGTCACTACATTTTTTTCTTTCATTGTTCCTTCGCTAGAAAACTCCTCATGTGAAGGAATGAATTCCTTCACAAAATTTTTATGATTTTTGGAATCGACACAAAAAGAAAAATAAATAATGGCACTCAAATTCAAGTCTTTTCACGGGTTTGATTTATTTTCTTAAATCTAAAAACAGAATAACTGAATCAGATATAAAAAAATTAAGATTTTAAAAAAAAAATACTCATTTTGAAGAAATTTACAGTTTGACCTCATTTTATGATTTAAATAAGCAGACAAATAAATTGTATGATCTTATATCTATTTATTGATTTTATCTTTATTTTTAGATATATCATTTACAATTATATAATTTATAATATTGTTTTAATAATAAATAAAAACATATTCCTCAATTAACATCGTATAGTTTATTACTAATCTCATTCTAATGAGTAATTAGTAATATCTTTTAAATAGTTTCAATAATTACAATTGTATAATTAAAAATTAGATAAATCAATACAAGTATATAACAAGTCAAGTTGAGATCTTATCCAAATTAATTTGGTTGGTCATTTCAAAGGTAAATTGGACATCAACTTATAATTTTTAAATATAAAGTACAAAATTATAATAATACATGTTCAAATTCAATGAATATAATTATAATTTAATAATATAAATGCATGAATGTCATAATAAAGTAAGAGAAACGTCATAAAAAATATTAATGTCACACGCGCGCGCGCGCGCACACACACACGCGCGCACGCACACACACACACACACACACACATATATATATATATATATATAATCTTAAAAAAGGAACTTACAATTGAATTATTTTGATAAATAAAAAATATATAACAAAGATAATTCGTGTTATGTGGTAATATTTATGTAATGAATTTTGTGTTATATATATATAATGAAGTAAATGAAAGATAGGAAATTTGTAAGAGATGTTAACTTATATTAGTTAATTATTTTATAAGAAAAATATTAATTAACTTAATGGTTATTTAGTTTTGAGAAAGAAAATGATATTTTAATGATATTAGGTATATAATATATTATTTAGTTTAATGTTGAGATTTGTTTAGTATTTTATTTAGTTTGATAAGAAATTTTAAAAAGAATATGTATATACACATACGTACATACCATATGTGGACGGGCTGACGTGGCGAATATTGAACTTTATCCCAAAAAATATGTTGATGCACAGATTCGATCCCAAGACCTACAGTTTGGAATATTGATCCAATGACCACTCGAGAACCTGAGCCAAGTTGTTATTATTTTGCAAGGATTATTATTATTATTATTATTATTATTATTATTATTATTATTTAAGGCAACATTTTAATAGTTGTTGCAAAAAAGTTGTAGAAAATATTCAACGAAAATAAAAATTATTGCCAATGAATGTGGTCTATATTAGGCAACGAAATATAGCAACAAAAAAACTTTCGTTACTCACGATGAGGAGAAATCAAGTGGTTAGAAATTTTGTAACAAATTTCTAACGAATTTTGTTTCCAAATTCTGCAATTACTTATGAATTTCGTTGCAAAAAGTGAAAGTTGATGATGGAAAAACAAGTGGCCGAAAATTTTGTAACAAATTTCTAACAAAAAAATTTCCCACCAATGAATTAGCAACGAAATTTTGCAATGACTTATGAATTTCGTTGCAAAAAGTAAAAGCCTGACACAATCTGTAACGAAGGACAAATTTCGTTGCTAAACATATACTTTTAGCAACGACTTATAAAGTCATTGCCCAAAAAATCGTTGCTAAAGGCCCATTTTTTTGTAGTGATGGATTGCAAACGGTGTGTTGTGCGTCTCCATCATGATTTTATACTTTAAATTAGGGTCGTTAGGAACACAAAGTTTGGAATTGACTCGAAGTATTCCTTCTTCATCGATTCTTGCTTCCGGAATAGCACTTTCTTGCACTTTCTTCTTCATACGCATCAGCTCCAGGTCTGTAGCTTCAGCAGCTTTAACTTAATCGATTAAAGTCAGTTCTACTTGTATATTTGCCATCATCACGTGGGTCCTTGAAGTCTTTAACTCTACCTCCATCTTTTGCAAGTCATACAAAATGGGCCTTTACGTTGACAATATCGCACTCATACGCACATATGATCTTCTACTCAATGCGTCAACTACTACATTCGTTCTCCTAAGATGGTATTGAATGGTATGATCATAATGATTCAACATTTCAAGCTAACTTCATTGCCGCATATTGAGTTCTTTTTGGGTGAAGAAATATTTGAGGCTTTTATGATCTGTATAGATCTCCACTTTCTCCCTGTACAGGTAATGCCTCCAGATCTTAAGCGCAAAAATGACTACTGCCAACTCTAGATCATGAGTAGGATAATTCCTCTCATATTCTTTGAGTTGTCGTGAGGCATAGGCTATGACTTTCCCATGTTTCATGAGAACACATCCTAACCCTTTGCTTGAAACATCACTATAGATGACAAATCCCTCTGAGTCAGATGGTATTGTTATAACATGTGCTGAAATGAGTCTCCTCTTGAGTTCTTGAAAAATTTTCTCACATTCCTCGCTCCAACCGAATTTTGTTTCTTTTCGAGTCAGCTGATTTAATAGAGTAGCGATTTGAGAAAACCCTTCTACAAATCTCTGATAATAACCACCTAAGTCGAGAAAGCTACGAACTTTGGTCACTGACTTAGGTTGCTCCCAGCTTTGTATTGCTTCAATCTTCGCCGGGTCAACAGATATTCCGTGATTTGATATCACGTGCCCAATGAATGCTACTTCCTCTAGCCAGAACTCATATTTCTTTAACTTGACATAAAGCTTGTTTTCACGAAGTTTTTTGGAGTATCAGCCTCAAGTGTTGCTCATGATCTTCAAGTCTTTTGGAGTAAATGAGGATGTCATCAATAAAGATAACCACAAAATAATCAAAATATTCCTTGAATACTCGGTTCATCATGTCCATGAAGGCAGCAGGAGCATTATTCAATCCAAAAGACATGAATAGGAATTCGTAATGCCCGTACCAAGTTCTGAAAGCCGTCTTTGGAATGTCATCGGTTTTAATCTTTAACTGATGATATCCAAAATTAAGATCGATCTTTGAAAAGAATTTGGCACCTTGTAACTAGTCAAACAGGTCATCAATGCGAGGCAAAGGGTACCTATTTTTTATGGTAACATTATTCAACTCCCGATAATCAATACAAAGTCGCATACTTCCATCTTTTTTCTTCACAAATAAAATAGGAGCACCCCAAGGAAACGTACTAGGATGAATAAAATTGATGTCTAACAATTCATGTAGTTAGGTTTTTAACTCCTGAAGTTCAACAGGCTCTGATATAGGCTTTGGAAATGGGTTTTGTACCGGGTTCAAGGTCAATACAAAATTTAATTTCCCTCTCTGGGGGTAGGCCAGGAAGTTCTTCAGGGAATACGTTAGGAAATTTATTAACAATAGAAATATCATTCAAATCTGACGTATTTTTGTTTAAATCTGTGACATGGGCTAAGAAAGCTTGACATCCATTTTTCAATAAACGAATAGCTTTACGGCTAGATATGACCATGAATGATTTTAGTGGTTTGGTGGCTTAAATTCTCATAATAGGTTGGTTAGGAATATGAAAACTAACAACCTTACGAAAACAATCAATTTTAGCATGATGAATAGTTAACCAATTAATCCCTAAAATCACATCAAATGCAAGTATTTTCAAAGAAATAAGGTCGACAAGTAATGTGCGGGTGCCGATTTGAATTAAACAAGATTTATAAATAGTGGATATAATGAAGGTTTCTCCCAACCGAGTTTCAACAGATAAGTTAAAGTCTAATTTCTCCGGAGTTAAATTTAAACGTTGAGCGCAAGTAGGAGAAATAAAAGAATGGGTAGAACCGGTATCAAATAAGGTATAGACTTTGCTAGAGTTTATGATTAGCTTACCCGTGATGACCTCGTTCGGGTTCCTTGCTTTCTAGGAGGTCACAACAAACACTCTCCCTTGAACTACTGGTTTTGACTTGTCTGGGATGGCATTTGGTGTCACCATCCCAACTGGACTTGGCTTCATTACACGATAAAATCGAACTAGGTGACCTACTCTTCCACAATTGTAACACGTTTTGGACTGCTGCATGTAATTTGGATTGATGTGTCCATCCCCTCCGCATTTGAAGCATATGATAGGTGGTTGTTCTCCTTCCTTAACAATGGTTCTGGTTCTGATGTCTTTCCATCATTATTGAATCTCTTTTCCTTGAAATGTCCAGTTTTATTATCTTGGCCATGATTACCACCGAAGTGGTTATAATTTCTGGCATGTTGATTTCCTCCACGTTTGTTGTCAACGCTTCGATGACTGCTACCACTGGTATTATCGTTTTGTCGGCTGCTTTCTTTTGGTTGAGTTGACTCATTACACGCTCCAACAACTGAGCCCTATTTACAACATCTGAATACATGAAAAGTTTGTGAAAAATTAGACATTGACGTATCTCGAGTTTCAAACCTCGTAGAAATATTTGTGTCATCCTTTCCTCATTATCAACCAAGTGGGACATAAATTGGGACAACTCGGCAAACTTAGCTTTGTACTGCGACACTATCATATTATTTTGCTCCACCTTGATAAACTCCACCTCTTTCATGTGATGAATACTTTCAGGAAAGTACTTGTCGTTGAACAGTTCTTGGAACTTCTTCCAAGACATCTTTAGTGTGGCAGGTTGAGTACGCTTTACAAATTCCCACCAATAATATGCCTCTCCTCGCAACATGAAGGTGGCAAAAAGAACCTTTTGCTACTCAGAGCATCCTAAGACATCAAATATCTTGGTGATCTGCTTTATCCACGTTTCCGCCTTAAGTGGTTTTAGCTCTCCCAAAAACTTCGGTGGTCCCAGCTCCTTGAACTGCTTAGCGGTGACCGTCCGAGAGTTACTAGTGTTTCCACCTGCATTTTGAACAGGAGTCTCTCTTGCCTGATGTTGCACAAATTGCAGAAAGCTCCTAAACATTCTGTCGTTCATCATTTAGTCGGTGTTGTTGTTCACCTGAGGATTGTTGCCTTCCTGGACATTATCCTGGTTATTGAACTATGGTGACTCAATAGTCTCTTGTGCTCCATTGCTTATCTCAACATTTTTAGATGCCATTTTCTAATACTGCCAAAAAATAGGGGTTAATTGACATATCACATAATACCCTTATCTTCTGACCGACCAATTAAATAATAAATAAACTTAGGTAGGTCATGATAACGAAGAATTTTCGTGTCTCTCCCCCCTAGTTCTAGTCTCGTATCTTAGCCAGGGATCATATCCCTAAGCTTTGATACTTACTGTGACACCCCCACAATAGGTATACATCACCCATTCTGAGTCACCAAATACATGGTACATAATTCAAATACAACTTAATTATACAACTGTCATGTAAAGTACAACAAAACATATGCTGGGAGTTTCAACACGAATATTTTTTTCTAGACAATATCCAAACTCAAATTCAATATTATTACAATTATTATATCACTATTTCATCGAATAGTAAGGACTACTAATGCACCATCTCGGACCATCACTCCATTCCCCGATTAGTCCCGGCTATGTTCTCATTTCTTGAAGAGAACAATAAAAGTAAAGGGTGAGCTAAACTAGCCCAGTAAGAAATATTATGACTAAGATAATGCAGAATAAATTATCATTAGCCTTCAACAGTGATAAACTGATAAAATGCAATAGACGTCAAGTTTAACTGCAGCGGAACAAGCAATTCATTAGAAGAGTCAAGTAGAGCATGATATCTACTATCTTCTATGATTTAAAAAGTTTAGCATCAATGTTATCGCTGAGACTCAGCTTAATAAATAATCCACATCATCGAATCATCCCTGCACTACGGCCAAGAATATTCATTAGTATCACGACCACGAATTATCCATGTACTACAGGCCAAGGATATTCGTGTTTTCATCAATGGACATGATCATGCCAACAATTATCCATCTATGCACTCTGGGCCAACGATGACTTTCATAACAATATAAGCATGAGAATGATGACAATGATATAAGAATTTAATTAAAAGAAAGCAAAGGATAATTTTTTAAAGATTTATAATTTAATTTATCCAGAATTCAATAATGTCCAAATTGTCAATATAATACTGCATTGTGAAGTAAAATTCAAGTATAATATTATATCAAAAATGATTTGGATCGAAAAGAAATTAATTTTTGTCATAAATAGTACCCCAGGTGAATAGTATCCTAGTGAATAATACCTTGTGAATAGTACTTTATGAATAGTAACTCTGTGAATAGTATTCCTTTGAGGCCCCCAAAATAGGTATACATCACCCATTCTGAGTCGCCAAATACATGGTACAGAGAACAACTACAACTTTATTATTACAATTGTCATACAAAAATACAGCAACACATGATGTGAGTTTAAATACAAATATTGTCGTCTAGACAATATTTACACCCAAATAAATTCCTCATTACAATTATTGATGCACTATTTTATAAAATAGTGAGGACTACTAAAATAGCTATCTTGAATCATCACTCCATACCCTGGCTAGTCCCTGCTAAATTCTCACCTCCTGAGAAGAAAAATGGAACAAAAAGAAAAAAGGTGAGCTCAACTAGCCGTGTAAAGAACATTATAACTAAGATAATATACAACAAATTATCGTTAGTCTTCAACAGAAAAAAATCTGATAGAATATAATAGACAATAAGTTTTAGATCAACAACTGCAGCGGAAATAGCAATCCATTAGAAGAGTCAAGTAGAGAATGAGTTCTACTATCTTCTAAGATTTAAAAGTTCATCATCAATATTTTATTCCTGTAAAAACAATCGATATACATCTTTAATCAAATATTCATCTTTGCACTACAGGCCAAAGATATTCATTGGTATCACCAGTCGATCATGTTCATCTCAACACCTGTTCATCTTTGCACTACGGGCCAAAGATATTCATCAGTTAATCATTTATCTTTGCACTACAGGCCAAAAATATTCAGGAATATCATCATTTAGGATTGAGGATGATGAAAAATATCTTAAAGAAAACGAATCCAATGAGACAGAAAGACAAATATTAGGGATTCGTATAACAATTTATCCAAGTGCAATAATACTCCATAATAACCAATTGTGAAGTAGAATTCAAAAATAAAGATCAAAACATGGATAAAATCAAAGATA
Source organism: Panax japonicus (assembly GCA_020205505.1). Classification (NCBI taxonomy): domain Eukaryota; kingdom Viridiplantae; phylum Streptophyta; class Magnoliopsida; order Apiales; family Araliaceae; genus Panax; species Panax japonicus. Next base: position 31,696,173 of record CM035112.1, on the reverse strand, counting down.
GTAACCATACTAGACATCTGAGACGAAAAAGAGAAATTTTCATTTTTCGATGAATAGTGTCGTATTCGTGAATAATGCAGTATACGTGAATAGTGTCGTATACGTGAATAGTAAACCCGACACAAAAAAGGTAAAAATTCCACAATAAAATTCATAAAAATATCTCAGCATAATGATATTAAAGAAAATAATATCATTCAAGAATAAAATAACATCCCTTACCTCAAAATGATAGTACTTCTGTTCAGAATATCGGATATAAAGCCAAAGGAAACTTACACTGAATAGCAACTCTCAAAGTATCTAAATACTCACTAAAATACGCTCGACAATATAGAGAGAAAGAAAACTTATTTCGGGTGTGATTTTCAATTCTAACCTAAGCGCCTATTTATAGGAAAACACTAGAACGCCATAGGAGACTAAAATTAATAAAATACAATATAATCTTATTTTTCCTACGCATGCTTCATTGACAATCTTCAGCCCCTCATTTTTGAAAATTTTCAGCAGCCCACATGTTTTCAAAAACAAAAGTGGGTCCCACCCAATTTTAATAAAAATCATTTTATTTTCTGAAACTTTAGTAATTCATAGAAAATAGCCCATTTATCAGAAAAAATACGAATTTTATGTCCATTCCACACGAAATTGAATTCTCTACAACTTTGTAGCTTTAAGTTTTTCCACATTCCAGACAAAAAATATCTGAAATCCACAAACGGATGATTTTCAATACCTCATAAAATTCATAACAAATCATACGTTAATTTTTAACGGCTCAAAATTTGTGGACTTATACTCAACTTATATATGTATAACATATCCAAAAATCATAACGATCCAACAGTCGAATTAAAATTATAACTCACGCAATAGAGCTTTAAGAACACCGATTTGATCTTTTAATACCTCTAATCCGATAAAATACTGATAAAACACCTCAACATTAACTCATTCATTTATAACCACATAAATAAATACCTCATTTATATCCACATCAAATAAATATTTCTTTATCATATAAATCAATAATTAATTATTCATAAATAATATTACAGAATCACAATAATGACAACCAGACAGTTCCTAGGAAAGAGGGGGCTTTCCGATAAGGATTTCTTCTTACTGGCGCGCAATTAGGTGACCAAACCTCTCATTGACAGAACTTTCTAGATATTGCCAATAATGTTATCAAATAATATTATTCAAATAATATAAATTATTGATATGATAATGGGAAATACTGTGCAGTGATAATTATTGAAACAATAATAATATAAAATATCAACGCAGCAATTATTGAATCAATAAAATAAAATATTGAACAGTAACTACTGTAACAATTATTGAGTAGTGTCTTCTTACGTAAGGATCAATAATTCAAAAAATATTGTGCAATACCGTGTGCTACTGTGCAACCACACGTATTACTGTATTTTAACCACCAGGTATTCCAACAGTGTTAACGGTAACAATTACGCCGTTATTTATAAAAACTCATACTTTGTCATTTTCTTCATCCGACAGTTATTCTGTTATGAGGCCCACGAATGGATGCGCCGTCACACGAATATTCCCCGGCAACAAGAATATTCCACGACCAAACGAATATTCCCCGATAAAAACGAATATTTTATAACCACTTATTTATTTTATAAAATTTGCACATTTCACCCATAACCAAAGCATTATATCAGATTAACACCCTATTATTCACAATAATAATTTAGAGAAAATTCAATTTTATTCATAAAAAGTTGGGGTCTTACAACCTCCCCTCTTTATAAAATTTCATCCTCGAAATTGACGTACGTACCTGGTATACCGAACAGATAAAGACACTACGTCATATTCTAACTCTTCAGGTATAACCTTTAAGCGTATAATATATTCTTTCTTATCCAAGATTTTAACAGGTAACTCTTCATACGTTAAATCTTTCGTTATCTCGTCCGGTTCAAAATTAATAATGTGGTTCGGGTCATCCACATATTTACGTAACATCGATACGTGAAAAATACGCGACATACTTGTAACTAAGGCGAGTCTATAGGCCACAGTTCCTACTCGATTGAGGATTTCAAATAAATCGAAGGTTTGAGCTTTCTTCTCTTCATCGACTCTTACTTCTAGAATAATGCCTTCTTGCACCTTCTTCTTTATATTCATTAGCTCCGGTGTGTAGCTTGAGCAGTTTTAACTTTATCAATTAAATTTGATTCTACTTGTATATTTAACATCATAATGTGGGTCCCTGGAGTCTTTAACTCTATCTCCATCCTTTGTAAGTCATACAAAATGGGCCTTTGCGTTGACAATATCACACTCGTACTCGCATATGATCTTCTACTCAATGCGTCAGCTACCACGTTCGCTTTTCCAGGATGGTATGGTCAGAACAGGTACCGAAATGAGTAGCCTCTTTAGCTCTTAGAAAATCTTCTCGCATTCCTCGCTCTATACAAATTTTGTATCTTTCTGAGTCAGTTAAGTTAGCGGAGTAGCGATTCGAGAAAATCCTTCCACAAATCTCCGATAATAACCAGCTAAGCCCAGAAAGCTATGTAGTTCAGTCACGGACTTCGGTTGCTCTTAACTGTGATTCATATTCCAATCTTGGATAGCACGTCACAATAGTACCTATCGTTTTACCACCACACCAATATAGTGTCCCCTACGGAGAGTCTGGCTTTGGTGCATTCCACAAAGGAAGTCACCAGATAAAGGCTCGGTACCAGATCTTATACTTGGGTTTTTAACTTCTAAAGTTCAATAGGAGCCATTCGATATGAGATTTTAGAAATGGGTTTTGTACCGGGTTCAAAGTCAATATAAAATTCAATATCACACTCAGAAAATTCTTCAAAAAATACGTCAGTAGATTTATTAACAACAGAAATATCATTCAAATTTGACGTATTTTTTGTTTAAATCCATGAAACGGGCTAAAAAACTTGACATCCGTTTTTCAATAAACGAATGGCTTAATGGCTTGATATGAATGTTTTTGATTTCAATGATTTACTTTCTTGAATTCGCATAACAGGTTGGTTAGGAATATGAAAACTAACAACCTTACGAAAGCAATCAATTTTGGTATGACGAGTGGTCAACCAATCAATCCCTAAAATCACATCAAATGCAAGTATCTTTACAGAAATAAGATCAACAGGTAATGTGATGGTGCCAACTTGGATCAAACAAGATTTATAAACAGTGGATGTAATGAAAGTTTTTCCTAACGGAATCTCCACAGATAGGTCAAAGTCTAATTTCTCCAGAGTCTAGTTTAAACGTTGAGCACAAGCAGGAGAGATAAATGAATGGGTAGAACCGGTATCTAGTAAGGTATAAACTTCGCAAGAATTTATGACTAGTTTACCCGTGATCACCTCGTCCGGGTTCCTCGCATTTTGGCCAGTCACGACAAACGCTCTTCCGAGAACCGTTGACTTTGACTTTTCAGGGACAGCCTTCTGAGTCACCATTCCCGCTGAACTTGGTTTCGCTATAGTATAATCTCGAGAGATATGTCCTTCTTTTCCACAATTAAAACATACCTTGAACTGTTGTGGGCAGTTTGGGCTGATATGTCCCTCTTTCCCACATTTATAGCATACGACTGGTGGTCGTTCTCCTCCTTTAGAAACAGTTGCTACTGGTGCTGACGTCTTCACATTGTCATTGTTGTACCTTCTCTTTTTAAAATCTCCTCCCGACTCGCTTCTTCTATTATCATGGCCACGATTATCACCAGAGTGATTACCGCTTTTGTCTGAATTCCTTCTTCCCTGCTGGTTATCATTGCTCTGATGACTGCTGTCATCGGTCTAACCCTGGTTGTTGTCCCTCGATTGAACGTACTCATTATCTCGCTCTAGTAATTGAGCCCTATTGACAACATCTGAATACAGAGAAAATTTATGAGAAATGAGATATTGACGTATATCGGGTTTCAGACCTCTCAGAAACATCCGCGTCATACGTTCCTCATTCTCCACCAAATGAGATGCAAACCAAGATAACTCCGCGAACTTCGCCTCATACTGGGACACCGTCATGTTGTTTTGTTCCAGTCTAATAAACTCCACTTCCTTCATATGTAGAATACTTTTAGGAAAGTACTTGTCATTGAACAGTTTCTGAAATGTCTCCCAAGACATGCTGAGTGCAGCTGGATGGGTACATTTCACAGATTTCCACCAGTAATCTGCCTCATTACGGAACATAAAAGTTGCAAATGGAACTTTTTTTTCCTCCGTGCATCCCAAGACATCGAATATCTTGGTAATTAACTTGACCCATGTCTCCGCCTTAATCAAATCTGGCTTTCCCCAGAATTTTGGTGGTCCCAACTCTTTGAACTGCTTGGTCGTGACAAATCGCGTGTTGCTATCATTTCCACCCATATTTTGTACACGAGTCTCCCTCGTCTGATTTTGCATGAACTGCATAAAGCTCCTAAACATTCCATCATTCATCGTTTGCTCGGTAATGTTGTTTACAGGAGGAATATTGCTTTCCTGTTGCACGTTCTCCTGGTTTGTGACTAAAGGTTGTTCCACAGTCTCATACACTCCACTGTTAACGTTCTCAACAGCCATTCTTAAATACTGCCATAAAACAAGAGTTAATTAAACAAATTAACATATCACATAATATCGCTATATTATGACTGACCAACAAATAAGCTTAGATAAGACACACTAGCGAATGATTTACTCGTCTCTCCCCTCCTAGTTCTAGTCTCACATCTCAGCCAGGGATCATATCCCTAAGCTTTGATACCAACTGTGACGCCCCCAAAATAGGTATACATCACCCATTCTGAGTCGCCAAATACATGGTACAGAGAACAACTACAACTTTATTATTACAATTGTCGTACAAAATACGACAACACATGTTGTGAGTTTAAATAAAAATATTATCTTCTAGACAATATTCACACCCAAATAAAGTCCTCATTATAATTATTGATGCACTATTTTACAAAATAGTGAGGACTACTAAAACAGCTACTTGAATCATCACTCCATAACCCAGCTAGTCTCTGCTAAATTCTCACCTCCTGAGAAGAAAAATAGAACAAAAAGGAAAAGGGTGAGCTCAACTAGCCCAGTAAAGAATATTATGACTAAGATAATATACAACAAATTATCATTAGTCTTCAACAGGGAAAAATATGATAGAATATAATAGACAACAAGTTTTAGATCAACAACTGCAGCGGAAACAACAATCCATTAGAAGAGTCAAGTAGAGAATGAGTTCTACTATCATCTAAGATTTAAAAGTACATCATCAATATTTTATCCCTGTAACAACAATCAATATACATCTTTAATTAAATATTCATCTTTGCACTACAGGCCAAAGATATTCAGTAATATCATCATTTAGGACTGAGGATGATGAAAAATATCTTAAAGAAAACGAATCCAATGAGACAGAAGGACAAATATTAGGGATTCGTATAACAGTTTATCCAAGTGCAATAATACTCCATAATAACCAATTATGAAGTAGAATTTAAAAATAAAGATCAAAACATGGATACAATCAAATATAGTAACCATACTAAACATCTGAGACGAAAAAGAGAAAATTTTCATTTTTTGGTGAATAGTGTCGTATTCGTGAATAGTGTCGTATACGTGAATAGTGTCGTATACGTAAATAGTAACCTCGACACAAAAAGGTAAAAATTCCACAATAAAATTCATAACAATATCTCAGCATAATGATATTGAAGAAAATAATATCATTCAAGAAGAAAATAACATCCTCTACCTCAAAATGATAGTACTTCTGTTTAGAATATTGGATATAAAGCCGAAGGAAACTTGTACTGAATATCAACTCTCAAAGTATCTAAATACTCACTAAAATACGCTCGACAATATAGAGAAAAAGAAAACTTGTTTCTGGTGTGAATTTCAATTCTAACCTAAACGCCTATTTATAGGAAAACACTAGAACGCCATAAGAGACTAAAATTAATAAAATATAATATAATCTTATTTTTCCTACGCATGCTTCATTGACAATCTTCAGCCCCTCATTTCTAAAAATTTTCAGCAGCCCACATGTTTTTAAAAACAAAAGTGGGTCCCACCCAATTTTAATAAAAATCATTTTATTTTTCGAAACTTCAGTAATTCATAGAAAATAGCCCGTTTATCAGAAAAATACGAATTTTATATCCATTCCCCACGAAATCGAATTCTCTACAACTTTGTAGCTTTAATTTTTTCCAAATTCCAGACATAAAATATCCGAAATCCATAAACGGATGATTTTCAATACCTCATAAAATTCATAACAAATCATACGTTAATTTTTAATGGTTCAAAATTTGTGGACATATACTCAACTTATATATGTATAACATATCCAAAAATCACAACGATCCAACGGTCGGATTAAAATTATAACTCACTTAATAGAGCTTTAAGAACACCAATTTGATCTTTTAATACCTCCAATCCGACAAAATACTGATAAAATACCTCAACATTAACTCCTTCATTTATAACCACATAAATAAACCCATCATTTATATCCACATCAAATAAATATTTCCTTATCATATAAATCAATAATTAATTATTCATAAATAATATTACAGAATCACAATAATGACAACTAGGAAGTTCCTAGGAAATTTCTAGACATTGTCAATAATGTTATCAATTAATATTATTCAAATAATATAAATTATTGATATGATAATGGGAAATACTGTGCAGTGACAATTATTGAAACAACAATAATATAAAATATCAACGCAGCAATTATTGAATCAATAAAATAAAATATTGAACAGTAACTACTGTAACAATTATTGAGTAGTGCCTTCTTACGTAAGGATCAATAATTTAGAAAATACTGTGCAATACCGTGTGCTACTGTGCAACCACACGTATTACTGTATTTTAACCACCAGATATTCCAATAGTGTTAACGGTAACAATTACGCTGTTATTTATAAAAACTCATACTTTGTCGTTTTCTTCATCCGACAGTTATTCTGTTATGAGGCCCACGAATGGCTGCGCCGTCGTACGAATATTCCCCGACAACAAGAATATTCCACGACCAAACGAATATTCCTCGACAAAAATAAATATTTTATAACCACTTGTTTATTTTATAAAATTTGCACATTTCACCCATAATCAAAGCATTATATCAGATTAACACCTTATTATTCACATTAATAATTTAGAGAAATTTCGATTTAATTCATAAAAAGTTGGGGTCTTACAACCTCCTCTCCTTATGAAATTTAGAGAGAGAGTTAGTGCTTAGAAGAGTTGTTTTCAGTTCTTCCTGAACTTTTTCTTTCTCCTTTTTGAAGAAGAGAATAATCTTTAGACAGAACTCTGAACCACTTCATGTATTAATGCAGATCAGATGTTATGCCATATAGTGCAGTTCTTAAATCATCAATATCTACATTAGGAGAGTTAAAGTCAAATACCTCATCGATACTTATTTCATGATTGTTAGGGCTTTTCTTATCCTTTGCATGTTTGGCTATTAGACATAGATTTGCTACTTGAGGATCATCATCTATAGACTCATGAGTTGTGTCATTGTCTGAGTCACTCCATGATCCTCCAGCCACAAGACCTTTATCTTTCTTCTGGAGCCTCTTATTGCCTTTGAAATCTTTCTTTGAACTTGATTTCCTCTTTAGTTCTTCTCTAAAGGTATGTTGCAGTTTGCAATGAAATGGCCATGCTTCTTGCAGTTGTAGCATAAGTCATTTATCTGCTCCTGACTGTTGTTGTTATTGAATCTCTTAGGTTTGTTGCTTCTGCCTTTACGCATGAACCTCTTGAGTCTTCTTACCAGCATTGCAATATCCTCATCATCATTTTTCTCAAAGTCAGAGTCATTTTCAATGTTATCTTTGGAGATGTTATCTGTTGCTTTGAGAGAAACTCATTTGTCCTTCTTTCTTCCTTTGGATAAAGTCTCTGCTCGCTAAGTCAGCTCCAGTTCATAAGTGAGAAGGTTGCCATATAATTGTTGAACAGACAATTCATGGAGATTCTTTGATTCTCTGATGGCAGTGGTTTTGGCATCCCACTTGCTAGGTAAAGCTCTCATGAACTTTATGATCAGATCTTTATTTGGATAGATCTTTCCAAAAGCTCGAAGAGAGTTGAGCAGAACATTGAATTTTTCATAAGTCAAAGTGACATTTTCACTTGGAACATAGGCAAACATTTCGTATTGTTGAGTCAGAAGAGATTGTTTGTTTTCTCAGACTTCTTCAGTTCCTTCATGCATAATGAGCAATGCTTCTCATACTTCCTTTGCAATTTTGTTGTTTACCACATTTTCAAACAGGTCATCTTCTAAAGACTGGAATAAAATATTCTTGGCCTTTTTATCAAGTTGAACAGCTTTCTTTTTGTTGTCAGTACATTCAGCTTTGACCTTAATTTGAACTCAGTTTTGATCTTCTGGATTACCCTCCAAAGCAGACAGACTACGATTCTCGATACTCTACGATTTTTTCTTGGCTTCTGCAATCTTTTGTTTGGCTCGAAAGACTATGATTCTGTTGAAACCTATCTATTACATCTTAAGAGATAGATCAACCTAACAGCTTTGATCTTTTCTTCTATACATTCATTTACAGAATGATAAACATTAAAGCACAGATCAACCTAACAATTTTGATCTATCACTAAGTCCTTAAGTTGTACATGTATTCCTTGAAGGATTTTACATATAAGCATGATTATTTACTTTCAACGTCAAATTTAAATATGCAATTTCCCAACACACTATCAATTCCCTTTTCCACAACCAAATTCACCACTCATAAATAAACTGAAACATATGGTTTACCTTGCAATAATTGATTAATGGGCTGAATTTCACTTCAATGATTAACTTATTTTCTAGTTTATGTTGTTGTTGATGCTAGTTGAAATCTTCTCCGGTCTAGATTACAACTTCAGTTCACTATCCTTCTTTCTTTTCTTCTACCGAAACTCAAGAGAGTTTGATTATGCATTATAGCTTGGGTAATTTCGTTAGAAGAGATGGAATGGAACCAGACTTGGTACGATAAATAGAATTGAAATTACTTCATGCTTTGCTTCTCTTAATTTGATTTAATATGCTGGTTGGTTTTCTCATAATCTAAATCATGCCAGCTCATGCTTTCTTAGATTACTAGCCCACTTGAGTCATTATCTATTGCACCTTGACCATATACACGAAATAACTAAATGTTAGTTACAGTATAACATGCATTAAAATTTAACACCTCTTGTTTTTTCCTAATGACTCAGCACTCATGGCTAACTTCTAATTTCCAGCAAAATGGCTTAGCCAACTTCAAAATGTACTACATGGATAATAATATAAATATAGTATATTACTTTTATTGCCTATATACACAATATTTACATTATACATATATTATATTACATAATATTTCTCATTTATATTATCTCACTTACAACTAAAATAAGATAATATATAAAACACCATCATTTTCGTTTATTAAAATAATTTAGCTTTATAAAAACTACTTTCAATTTCTTATAAGTTGGTCACTGAACTTAAGTCTTTTCTAGTCTTTCCCTTCGTTTTTAAAAGCTTGCAAATCACCCCCTGTCATATTCTTAGCATATTCTCATAATATTCTTTATTCCTTAGCATATTCTTAAGATATTTTCTTAAGTTTCAAAAATTAAGTTTTTAACCATAAGATTTTCTTAATTCACACAATTTCTTCTTAACTTTCATAATTAACTTCCATACTTTATTAAGTTATTTAATTACCAAATTTTAGTAACTTAAATTTAATTAAATAAGTTACTACATAAATTTCCTTAATTTATTTTACTCCCTTGGAATCATATAATTACATAACTCATTTTTGATATATATAAATTATATATTCCCTTCGTTCCTTAATATAGGTCGTTTTAGGGTTATACACACGTATTAAGGTAATGATTATATATCATTAACTATAATATCAATTGTCTATATTGCCTTTGTATTGTAATAAGAGATTGTTATTTATTGGACAGAAAATAGTGAGAGAACCAAAATTACAATTAATACTTGGGGTAATATTGGAAACTAAACAATTAATGCTTATTTGAAATTCTAAAATGACTTATATTAAGGAACAAAAATATTTATCTAAAAGGACTTATATTAAGGAACGGAGGAAGTAAAATATAACATAACATATTCAAATTACATATTTATTTTATAATTGTAAAATAAATATTCTACACATAATTTCTTATGTAAATACAATTATTTACATACCCAAGATATTATAATATAATATCATTACTTCATTATCATAAATTCAATTAAGAATATATTTACTTTCTTAAGATATTAAGATAAATATAATATCTTTTCTTTATTAAATTAATTTTATATAAGAATTTATTCAAATACTCTTGGGCAAAGTATATATAAATATTATATGCTTAATCCGCCTCTTTTTGCCTCATTATGCAAATTGTTCCCAACAATTCTATTTCCCTGCGTAATATATATATATATATATATATATATATATATATATATATATATATATATATATATATATTAACTTACAAATATTCTTTATAATGCACATGTACTCACATGACATATAGAAAATAAATAATAAATTTATTCTCTCACCTTATAAATTGTTTATATCAATTTATTTATATATAGTAAGTATAACTTAATATATTTACTTTATAAATGGAAATTTATTCAGTAAATAAGATATTATAATTAAAATAATATCTTTTATTTATTAAAATAATATCTTTTATTTATTAAAATATTTACTTTAGATGATCTTTGACATTTTCATTCTCAAATTTCAGCTCTATTATCATATACTCTACCAAAGAGAGCTTATGTTCAAGCATCGCATATCGAGTAGTAAAATCTTGAATTATTGCATCCCTTTGTTCCACGGTCGCCTGTCGTTCTTCACCCTGCTCTTCTAACTCACGAATACGATCTTGCAATTCTATATTTCGATCATAAAATTCTCCTAATAAATCCTCCTCAGGTTCTTCTTCTTCCTCAATCTCAGCTACTACCTCTGCGACTAGCTCGGGTGCAACTATTAATTCTTCACTCATCACATGAATATCTCTAATTTCTTCTTCGCCTGAAATCCTACAATCAATTTTAATAACTTAATTAGTACTCCTCAATAAAAATCTTTGTTATAACAAGATATTATACTCCAATATTTATTCTTTAAATGAATCTCCTCGATTCATCACTTAAAACTCTATATGAGTTCATGTCTTGATTTTCAGATGTCATTTTTAAATACTGTCACAAAACAATAGTGAACGAAATTGAAATGCCACAAATTATCCCTAAATTTTGATCGACCAATTAAATAACAATTAAGTTTAGGTAGGACACACTCGCGAAGTATTTACCCGTCTCTCCCCTCCTAGTTCTAGCCTCAGATATCCGCCAGGGATTATATCTCTAAGATTTGATACCAACTGTAACGTCCCCCAAATAGGTGTATACAACCCATTCTGAGTCGCCAAATACATGATACAGAATTCAAATACAAACTTAATTTACACAATTATTAATTATCATTCAGAATACGACAAAACTCAAGATGAGAGTTTTAACACGAATATTATCTTGTAGACAATATCCAAACTTAAATGAAGTCCTCATTACAATTATTATCATACTATTTTATAGAATAATGAGAACTACTATAGCCACTATCTTGGACCATAACTCCATTCCTTGACTAGCCTATTCTCATTTCCTAAAGAGGACAATGAAAGAAAAGGATGAGCTCAACTAGCCTAGTAAAGAATATTATGACTAAGATAATGTAGAATAAAGTATCCTTGGTCTTCAACAGTATAAAAACTGATAGAATACAATAGACAATAAGTTTAACTGCAGCGGAACAAACAATCCATTAGAAGAGTCAAGTAGAGTATGATGTCAACTATCTTCTATGATTTAAAATTTTATCATCAATGTTTTATCTCTGTAACACAACTCAATAAATAATCCACATCATCGAATTATCCATGCACTACGGGCCAATAATATTAGTTATTATATCCACATCATCGAATTATCCATGCACTACAGGCCAAGGATATTTGTTAGTATCACCAATGGTCATGATCATGCCAAACAATTGTCCATCAATGCACTACGGGCCAATGAGGATTTTCACCACATCATTTTGTCTATAATATTACAAGTCATGATTATACTAATACATAATTTCTGGTCAGAATCATACCAATCAACAGTACATCTATGCACTACGGGTCAAAGATGTCTTTTACCACAATATAAGCATGAGGATGATGACAATGATATAAGAAATCAATCAAGTGAGATCAAGGATAAATATTAAAGATTTATAATTTAATTTATCTAGAGTTTAAGAATATCCAAATTGTCAACATGATAATTAATTGTGGAGTAAAATTCAAGAATTATATTCATGTATCAAAAATAATTTCGACAAAAAAGAAACCAATTTTTTTTATCGTGAATAGTACCTCGGGTGAATAGTACCCGAGTGAATAGTACTCCATAAATAGTACTCAGTGAATAGTACCATGTGAATAGTACTGTATGTATGAATAGTACCGTATGTATGAATAGTACCGTATGTATAAATAGTACCGTATGTATGAATAGTACCCCAACATGAAAAGATTAAAATTTAACAAGAATGTTCAGAAAAATATTTCAGTGAAGCGATACTAGATGAAGCGTAAATTTGAAGGATATTCTACTAATTTCATGGAGTATAGAAGCAATTCTTATCAAAATAAGTATAGAATTAAGAATATGAAACGAAATAATATTACTTACATACTACATAGTTGAAAAAAAATATTATTTCTTACGAATATTGAATGAAAATAATATCCCTTACGAATATTGAACGAAAATAATATTCCTTACGAATATTGAACAAAGATAATATCTCTTACGAATATTGAACGAAAATAATATTCCTTACGAATATTGAATGAAAATAATATTCCTTACGAATACAAAAAATAATATCTCTTACGAATATGAAATAAATAATACCCCTTACCTTAAAAAGAGAGTAATTCTGACTTGTATAGTAGGGATATTCTTGAAGAAAACTTGCATTATTTGTTACACTCAAAGTTTCCTTAAACTAAAAAAAAATACGCTCAATATTATAGAAGAAAAATTTTCTGATTCTGGTGTGATTTTCATTTCTAAACTAAACATCCTATTTATAAGAGAATGACATGATACTATTTAAGAAAAAATATCACGGGAAAACAATAAGAATTCACGGACGAAATTAGCGTGATTTTCTAATTTTTACTATTCATTATTGTGTAATAAAATATTCTAATAAAATAAAACTTTTGTATAAAATATAATATATTCTATTTATAATCTAATAAAATGAATAACTTTATACATAATATAAAAAGTATTCTGTTTTATATAAAAAAAATTTCTGTTTTATTACTATTATAATAATAAAACAAAAACTACAATAACTTTCTACCGGCAATTTAGAAAAATGAGTAAGTGGGGGTCCATCAATGATTATGTCGTCATGTGGTTATTCCCTGATAAAACGAATATTCTCCAACCAAACGAATATTTTATGACAACTTGCTTACTTTGTAAAATTTGCAAATATTACCCACAACTATAACATTATATCAAATCCACACCTTATTATTCAAAATAACATTTAAAGAAAATTAAATATTTATTCATAAAAAAGTTAAGGTCTTACAGTACTATTCATACATACATTACTATTCACTAGGTACTATTCATGAAGTACTATTCATATTGTACTATTCACTCGAGTACTATTCACCCGAGGTACTATTTACGACAAAATTGGTTTCTTTTCTGTCTAAATTATTTTTAATACATGAATATCATTCTTGAATTTTACTCCACAATTAATTATCATGTTGATAATTTGGATATTCTTAAACTCTAGATAAATTAAATTATAAATCTTTAATATTTATCCTTGATCTCACTTGATTAATTTCTTATATCATTGTCATCATCCTCATGCTTATAATATGGTGAAAGTCATTCTTGGCCCGTAGTGCATAGATGGTCTGTTGATTGGTATGATTATGACCAAAAATTTTATTTCGATATAATCATAATAGGTAATGTTACAGACAAATGATGTGGTGAAAGTCCTCATTGGCCCGTAGTGCGTTGATAGACAGTTGTTTGGCATGATCATGACCATTGGTGATACTAACGAATATCCTTGGCCCGTAGTGCATGGATAATTCGATGATGTGGATTATTTATTGAGTTGTGTTATAGAGATAAAACATAGATGATGAACTTTTAAATCATAGAAGATAGTAGAAATCATACTCTACTTGATTCTTCTAATGGATTGCTTGTTCCGCTGCACTTAAACTTGTTGTCTATTGTATTCTATCAATTTTTATACTGTTGAAGACTATGGATAATTTATTCTATATTATCTTAGGCATAATATTTTTAACTAGGCTAGTTGAGCTCACCATTTTCTTTCATTATTCTCTTCAGGAAATGCGAATATAGTTGGGACTAGACGGTGAATGGAGTGATGGTCTAAGATGGTAGTTATAGTAGTCCTCACTATTCTATAAAATAGTGTGATAATAATTGTAATGGGGACTCTATTTGAGTTTGGATATTGTCTACGATACAATATTCGAGTTAAAACTCCCAGATTATTTTTTGTCGTATTCTGCACGATAATTAATAATTGTGTAAATTAAGTTGTATTTGAATTTTGTACCATATATTTGGCGACTCAGAATGGATTGTATGAACCTATTTTGGGGGCGTCACAGTTGGTATCAAAGCTTAGGGATATGATCCCTGGCGGAGATTTGAGGCTAGAACTAAGAGGGGAGAGACGAGTACATCATTCGCTTGTGTGTCCTACCTAAGCTTATTTGTTATTTAATTGATCGGTCAGAATATAGGGATAATATGTGACATGTCAATTAACCCTTATTTTGTGGCAGTGTTTGAAAATGAAATATGAAAATTTTGAGATAAGCAATGGAGCACATTAGACCGTTGAGACACCGACAATCAATAACTAGGATAATGTGCATCTGGAAGGCAATAATTCTCATGTAAACAAAAACACCGACCAAATGATGAACGATGGGATGTTTAGGAGCTTTCTGCAATTCACGCAACACCAAACGAGAGAAATTCCTGTTCAAAATGCAGGTGGAATCAATGGCAACTCTCGGCTGGTCACTGCTAAGCAATTCAAGGAGCTGAGACCACCGGAGTTTTTGGGAAAACCAGATCCACTTAAGACAGAGACATGGATTAAGTAGATCACCAAGATATTTGATGTCTTAGGATGCTCCGAGGAGAAAAAGGTTCCCTTTGCCACCTTCATGTTGCGAGGAGAGATAGATTACTGATGTGAATCTGTAAAACGTACTCATCTTTTCACACTAAAGATATCTTGGGAGAAGTTCTAAGAATTATTCAACGACAAATACTTTCCTGAGAGTATTCGTCACATGAAGGAGGTGGAATTCATCAAGCTAGAACATAACAATATGATCGTATCGCAATACGAGACAAATTTTACGGAGTTATCCCGGTTTGCATCCCATTTGGTAGATAATGAGGAGCGTATGACCCGAATATTTCTGCAAGGGCTCATTTATTGGAGCACGATAATGAGTCAGCCCAACCAAAAGATAGCAGCCGAAAAAAAATGATAATAGTCATACCAGTGGTAGCAGTCATCGAAGCGGTGACAACAAACGTGGAGGAAATTATCATGCCAGAAATGGTATCCACTTCGGTGGTAATCCTAGCCAAGATAATAGAAGAAATGAGTCAAGTGAAAAT
Organism: Panax japonicus; assembly: GCA_020205505.1. Classification (NCBI taxonomy): domain Eukaryota; kingdom Viridiplantae; phylum Streptophyta; class Magnoliopsida; order Apiales; family Araliaceae; genus Panax; species Panax japonicus. Next base: position 31,680,243 of record CM035112.1, on the reverse strand, counting down.
TTTAAAAAGATAAGGTTCAATAATGATGGAAAGACAGTAGCACCAGCACTCGTTTTTAAGGAAGGAGAACGACCAACGGTCGTATGCTACAGATGCAGGAAAGGAAGTACACATCAGTCCAAACTCTACGTAGAAACCCAAATCGTGCTTCAATTACGGAAGAGAAGGTCATCTAGCTTGATTTTGTCGTGTAGTGAAGTCAAGTCCAGCTGGGATGGTGACACCAAAGGCTATCTCGGATAAGTTAAAGTCGGTAGTTCAAGGGAGAGCGTTTGTCGTGACCTCCCAAAAAGCGAGGAACCCAAACGAAGTTATCACGGGTAAGCTAATCATAAATTCTTGCAAAATCTATACCTTATTAGGTACCGGTTCTACCCATTCTTTTATTTCACCTGCTTATGCTCAACGTTTGAACTTGACCCCTGAGAAATTAGACTTTGACTTATCTGTTGAAAATTTGTTAGGAGAAACCTTCATTACTTCCACCATTTATAAATCTTTTTTGATTCAAATTGGCACCCTAACATTACCTATTGATCTCATCTCTTTGAAAATACTTGCATTTGATGTGATTTTAAGAATCAACTGGTTAACTACTCATTATGCTAAAATTGATTGTTTTTATAAGGTTGTTAGCTTTTATATTTCTAACCAATCTATTATGTGAATTCAAGCAACCAAATCACTAAAGTCAATCACTGTCATATCAAGCCATAAAGTCATTCGTTTATTAAAAAATGGATGTCAAGTTTTCTTAGCCCATGTCACAAATTTAAACAAAAATACATCAGATTTGAATGATATTTCTATTGTTAATAAATTTTTTGACGTATTCCCAGAAGAACTTCCTGGCCTACCCCCAGAGCGTGAAATCTAATTTTGTATTGACCTTGAACTCGGTATAAAATCCTCAAATATTTCTTCACCCAGGATAAATTTAACATGCGTCAAAGACGTTGGCTCGAGCTATTGGAAGATTACGACCATACCATTCAATACCATCTTGGAAAAGTGAACGTGGTAGCTGACGCATTGAGTAGAAGATCATATACGAGTACGAGTGCGATATTGTCAAACACAAAGACCCATTTCGTATGACTTGCAAATGATAGAGATAGAGGTTAAGACTTTAGGGACCCACGTGATGATGTCAAATAGACGAGTAGAACCGACTTTAATCAATAAAGTTAAAGTTGTGGCCTATAGACTCACCTTACCGCCAAGTATGTCTCGTGTTCATAATGTTTTTCACATATCTATGTTACGTAAATATGTGGAAAACTCAAACCACATTATTGAATTAGAACCAGACGAGATAGCAGAAAATTTAACGTATGAAGAGGTACATGTTAAAATCTTGGATAAGAAGGAATATATTTTACGCTCAAAGGTTATACCTTAAGTCAAAGTTTTATGGAGAAACCACAATATTGAGGAAATGACCTGGGAGTTAGAATCTGAAATGAAAACAAGTTATTCTCACCTTTTCGACATACCAGATATGTACACTAATTTCGAGGACGAAATTTCATAAGAAGACGAGGTCGTAAGACCCCAACTTTTTTATGAATAAAGATTTAATTTTCTCTAAATGTTATTTTGAATAATAAGGTGTGGATTTGATATAATATTATAGTTGTGGGTAATATTTACAAATTTTACAAAGTAAGCAAGTTGTCATAAAATATTCGTTTTGTTGGGAAATATTCGTTTTATCAAGGAATATTCGTACGACGACACAATCATTGATGGACCCCCACTTACTCATTTTTCTAAATCATCGGTAGAAAGTTATCCCAGTTTTTGTTTTATTATTATTATAATAGTAATAAATCATAAAACTTTTTATATAAAACAAAATACTTTTTATATTATATATAAAGTTATTAGTTTTATTAGATTATAAATAGAATATATTATATTTTATATAAAGTTTTTGTTTTATTATAATATTTTTTTGCACAGTAATAAATAGTAAAAATTAGAAATTCACGCGAATTCCATCCGTGAATCCTTACTGTTTGGCTGTGATATTTTTATTTAAATAGTATCCTACCATTCCCTTATAAATATGATGCTTAGTTTAGAAAAAAATTTCACACCGGAATCAAATAATTCTTATAAAATGTGTACCATCTTATTGTCTTTTTGCTTGTAGTTTCGCTTCTATGCAAGCTTGATAAGATTATTTTTAATGTAAGTAGATGAGTTTATCACATATGCATAAACAGATATATTCCTTTATGATTATTTTTTTTTTTTGCATTGTAAAGGCACTAATTTAATGACTGTTTATATGTAAGGGTACTGTGTGCTAGATTAATTATTAAATAAATTGTGAAGATGATATTTCCTCAATATTTAAGATATCATCTAGTAATCTACTCGCCGATGGCAGGGCCGGCCCTGAGTTTTTAAGGGCTTAAAGCCACAACAAAAAAATAGGCCTTTTGCTAATTACTATTAAGATAGACATACAAAAAATTAAGAACTTTTTCTGAACAAAAAAGTATAAATACGAAAGAATACCAAATACAATAACCGACTATTTCAATATTTTTAAAGCATCATTTAGATATCACATTATTACTAAGTCTGCCATTGAGATTTAGGTCTATTTCATTGGATAATTTTTTTGTAGACCTTTAAATTTAAAGTGACGTAAACTTGGTTCTTTTATTTGGGTATATATATATACATAACAAAAATACCTATTGGGGGCCTTAAATTTTTATTAATTTTAGTGGGCCTAAAGCCCGGGCACCTTGGCCGGTGCTGGCCGATGATGAGGAACTTCTATGTACGTACTATATATATGTGAAAAAATGTGTACATAACTGTGTATTACACAGTAGGCTATGGCGATGTTTTTTGGGCTATAGCGACGGTTTCACCCGTCGTCATAGTTATTCTGGGCTACGGCGACAGTTTACCGTCGCTATACTCCAAAAAATCTGTCGTCATAGGCCTACTGTGTAATACACAGCTGTGTATATACATATAGCCCATATATATATATATATATATATATATATATCAACTGTAATTTAGTTTGATTTCATGACAGTGGAAGAGAGAGCAAACATGTATCACTTGATGACATTGTAAGAGAACAAAAACTTTTTTGGCTACCACCATTGTACTATATTTATCATGATAAAAGAATTAAGTATTCAATTAGGCTTAAGCCAAACTTTAATTAGAAGAGAAAACATACATGATTATTGTGAATATAATAATTATTAAATTAATTTAATTATATGGGTATCATATTTTAGCTTTCACCATAATATGGATGCGTCAAACATCCTTAATAATTTATGGATTTTTTTTTATAATTACCTCTCAAGGAACTTTTCTTCTATAACACGTTACCTTGCGTTCAAAATCATTCAGTTCTCTGTTTGACATTTACATTACATTAGTTATAATTATTATGTTTGATTCTCTCTCCATAATCCATATATGCATTTTGTGAATAATTTACATTAGTTATAATTCACTTTTATTGGTAAATTAATTTAAGGCAAACATATACTTTATCCCATTCAAGTTGTCAAATTTTGTGCAATAGCCGGCTGAAATAAAAAAAATTGCAATTAAAAAACTGAATTATTAAAAACATTACAATTGTCCCAATCCGTCAATGTCCCTCAAATTGACTTATGTGATTTCTTACGCGGCTTAATAAAATAAAAGGAAAAATGAGTCACAAATGATGTGGTCCTTCCAAATTGATTTTGGCCATAAACAAGTTCTTCTCTGTGGAAATGAAAATTGGACATGAATGTTTTGCAATTTCACCTATTTATATTTTTACCCTCAACAAATAAGTGAAATTGTAAAACACTAAACCAATTTGCATGTCTAATTTTTATGTCCACGTGGAGTTTTTCCAAATAAGAATCCCAGTTTTTAATCTTTAATACAATAAAAGTCTCAAATCTTTAATACAATAAAAATCCACTTTTAAAAAAATAAAAACTCCAAAAATCTATCATCTTCAACCTCCCGTCAGTTCAACCCAACCCGTTAACTAGTTAAACGTGACAAAAATCTTTAATATCTTGTCAAACTTAATTATATTTAATGGGTTTAGCTATTATTTTTCGATTATATTATAAGTAAAATTCTGGTGTAAAATATTTATAAGTTTAGTACCAAAGTTAATGACAAGAATACATGATTAATGTTAAAATTTCAAAGAAAAAAAACACATGCGAGAAGGGGAAGAAATCACTATATGAAAGTGTGAAGAATATAATAGTGAAGAAAACTCTTACACTTAAATTGTATTTTTCCAACAATTAAAAATTGAAAGGAAACCCCAAAGAATATAAAACTAGTTCCTGTCCCGGAAATTGTGGCTGTTTTTCAATTAGATAGAACTTTGGAACAAAATGCAACTGAAATAGTTCATAAGTGGCAATCTGTTGCTCCTAAGCTTCCAAAAGATTTAGAAATCAGAATTGTAGCAAATACTACACGAAAGGGCGCACCTAGTGTACCTAGTAGAACGACACTTAGCATTAATTCAAGTACATATCAAGATGACAAAACAGTCCGTCTAAGATTTGTGGGAATGTTCCTTGGTGGAATAGATACACTATTTCCATTGATGCAAAAAAGATTCCCCGAGTTAGGCTTGATGATAGAAAATTGCAACGAAGTTAGTTATATCCAATCAGTGCTGCTTTTTTCTCTATATATTTTCAGCTGATAAATCTGTTGATGTTTTGCTAAACAGAACTTCGTTTAAGATTCCGTTTAAAGCAAAATCCGGCTTTGTGGATAAACCAATTTCAAGAAAAGGCTTAGAAGGTATTTAGAAAATGCTGCTCAAAGGTGAGCCCGAAACGACAAATATGATCTTGACATCGTACGGAGGAAGAATGGATGAGATTTCAGAATCCGCGATTCCATTTCCACATAGAGCTGGAACATTGTATATGATGTACATGAGGGTGCTTATGGACGGAGTCACAACCAAGGCTATGAATTGGATCAAAAGCTTATATAAATACTTGACTCCACATGTTACTAAAAAACCAAGAACTGCGTATGTAAACTATAATGATCTTGACTTGGGGGTGAACAATCAGAATGGTCTAACGAGCTATTCACAAGCAAGTAAATGGGGTAAAAAGTACTTCAAGAATAATTTCGACAGATTGGTTCAGGTGAAGTCACGAGTTGATCCCGGTAACTTCTTCAGGCACGAGCAGAGTATACCTCCGGTTTCTTATAAGGGTCGAAACTTTTAGATCAGAAGTGTTAGTTTCTTTGCTAGCGAAAAAATTCATTGATTTGTTCATTGGTTTATGGCCTTTAAATACAGACAAAATTGTAATCAAATTCCTTAATTGTTCTATTTATTCAATTTTTTGTTTTGTTGATCTACTGCTTTTATGGTTGTACTTACAAACACTTCGAGCGTATGAAACTTCTGTAAATTATTGGAACATTAATTGTATTAGTTTTACATGTGCGGGTGAAGATATAATTAGATCATATATACCTCTACAAGCTCTTCCTTATAACGCCTTAAGCAGCTGTTGTGCTTAATCTCCCCATTGTGTACCATCTTATCGTCTTTTTATTTTTTTATTTTTGCATTGTAAAGGCACTAATTTAATGGGTGTTTATATGTAAGGGTACTGTGTGCTAGCTTAATTATTAAATAAATCGTGAAGATGATATTTCCTTAATATTTAAGATATCATCTAGTAATGAAGAGAGAGCTAACATGTATCACTTGATGACATTGTAAGAGAGACCAAAAACTTTTTTGGCTACCACCATTGTACTATCTTTATCATGATAAAAGAATTAAGTATTCAATTAGGCTTAAGTCAAACTTTAATTAGAAGAGAAAACATACATGACTATTGTGAATATAATAATTATTAAATTAATTAATTATATGGGTATCATATTTTAGCTTTCACCATAGTATGGATGCGTCAAACATCCTTAATAATTTATGGATTTTTTTATAATTACCTCTCAAGGAACTTTTCTTCTATAACATGTTACCTTGCGTTCAAAATCATTCAGTTCTCTGTTTGACATTTACATTACATTAGTTATAATTATTATGTTTGATTCTCTCTCCATAATCCATATATGCATTTTCTCGCATGATATGTGTTAACGCCAAGATCTTCTCCAACGTCCTAATCACGTAAGACGCCCTGATCTTGCACAGTAAACACGATAAACACCACAAGCTTGACGGTCGGACCGCCGGGGGATAACTCAGGCGTGAGAGTCAGTATACGTGTTCACAAGGTTAACAATGGAGGATGTAATGTCTAGTGTATTGAGAGAGATAATAATTCTCAGTTGTGTGTATGTGAATATGAATATGAATGAGAACGTGTCTGAGAACGTACCTGTTTGTGAAGACTTAGTTGATAAGTTGTACTCTCTTTGCCCGATTTACCGTGTCACTCACTACCTCTGACACAGCCCCCGTGTTCTGATGGGTCCTGCCGTCTGCCTGTAGTCTACTCACTGCCTTTAGTCATTGTATATGCCGCCGGCTGGCTATAATCCAATCCACATTAATGCATGGCAGTTGTCTTAGTCAACTGTCTTGCTTTTTCATCATTACAAGTCAAAGTAAT